>BGZK01000539.1:0-366885 GCA_005406025.1 Eumeta japonica
TAGCAACTAATAGAAACTTACTACCTGACTTCATTCTGTAAGTGAAGACGCCACGAACATAATAGATGTCTACATAACAAAATTAATGGTTTATTTTTGTTCAAGAAACGGTCGTCTTTAAATTTATATCATAGTAGATGGGCTTGCATCGACGAGGAGGATAGTGGTGGACGATGGTACATTTCAATGGAAAAAAGCATAATTTGTTTTAATAAGCGTAGAAAAAATAAAGCGCTTTTTAGTTAATATTCTTTAAAAATTAAGAATTAAAGGTCCACAATTTTACATTTCCTGATTTATTTAAAATTAGGAAATATACAGATGATTTATTTATATGTATACATTGTACGAAATAATACATATATATTTTCTGTGTTATGAATAAAATCGTGCTATTAGATTTCAAAAAAATATGTAATTTTGCTTTAAATTGTTGCTTATATACGTTTTAAGGCAAGACTGAAGAAAATACATTATTCAAACTTCTAAGTCTCATGGCAGTTATGTCAATTAATAGTTACACATTATTTTTTTAAACTATTTCTTATTAAAATGTTAATATTGTTACTTACAAAAAACAAGTCGTTCAATATAATGCGATACGCCAAAACGTAACCAGGAAACAGTTGGTGACGTGCGAGACCACAATTTTTGTATAGAAAAAAATATTGATAACGTTCGTTCTATATTATTTAAATCTCTTTGCTTGATGTTTAAGATATACATGTCAAAAATTAGCATAAAATACTGCCATTTTTGGCTAAATTTTTGTACACCTTATAAAAAAAAAATGCTAAAAATAGACGGATTGTAAAAAAATACACAAAATTCTATTTATTTAAAATTTTCATTGTAAAAAATACTCGCATTTACATTAAGTAAATAATTTTACGCTTTATAAACAAAAACAACTGATATAGGTTGATGATGATTGTTTATGACATACAGTTGATATATGATATCAATCGTGACGTAATATAATATTTCTTCTTCGTCCATCTGCTAACATCATTTTTTTTAATTAAGTGCTGGTTCTTTCGTATTGACAATATGGATTACAATTGTCGAACACATAAGAAAAATTATACAACTATAAACAACACCAGATTGGGAGAATTCATAGAAAAACTTGTCAACTTTTTAAATTTTTTAATTGTCATGAACTGTATTACGAATTATCCCCTGACGCCATAATTGGTAAAACGTCTTCGTATACTCAAACATTAAAAAAATTTGGTTGCCTGTAAAGTCGGTATACGGGCGAAAGTTTTACGTGACAACGACTTTGAATGGTAAAATCATTTTAATGTGAATATTCATTCGTATAGTAGGAAGAAGGATGAAATAATAGTAACAATTTAAAACATTTATTTATACAAAGAATTATATTTAAAACATTAATTTATACAAAGAATCTCGCACTGAATTTCATATTAACAAAATTTTATTTTTACCTTTACACATACATACGTATTTATATACAAATATACATACAATAACTTGCAATACATTTGCAAGCTATGCACTATTCTCTAGTGCTGCGCGCGCGGCAGACCGATCATAGTTGAGTAGAGACGGGCAAGGCATTCGGCGGGCCTCTCTCTCGTTCGGTGACTCATCGTTACGTTACCGAGCGTTACACCTTTTCAAAGTGACTCCCAGCCGCAACCTAATTTAAGACGTTGTCACGTCAAAATATATACACAAAAGATATTCGTGTGTTTTTAACACAAAATATTTCGCTGGACCATAGACGGTATTTTATATCGCGCATCAGAAATATCCGGTCGAATATCGTCGACCGCGCTGCTGCGACACTCTCTCTATATTTCTCAAAAGCGTGCGCGCTCGAGCGTCGCACGCACGCGAATCGATTCGCACGTAATTACACAATCGATACTTTTTGCCCAAAAGTCCCTCACAATAGCTTACATGATGTAAATTTCACACGTACTTCGTTTTTCTTTCTTTTCGAGGTGCAAACAATATGAGGTCGCGTGTGAAACAGTACGTTTAGCTTTTCATTGATGTTACGTCACGTCTATTTTCCGTTACGAAATAACACGAGAGGTCAGAAATAAATTAAATGGTATGGATGACGATTCTTGAACGCATGAACTTGTTTATGCCCTTTCATCGATTTAGATTATATTCCCTCCATGCATAAATATGCTGAACTAACTGTCTTTATGCCATCTTAAAAAAGTGTACATACTAGACAATTTTGAGGGCTCGGCTGTGAAAATAGTTAAATAAAAAGAAATAATATATATTTCTCTCTCGCACCACGCGATCGTGTTTGCGTGACAAAGATAGCGAAATTACATGTAAATAATTTGTGATGCTGAACATAAAACAATTTTTTTGCTTGCGAATGAACGATGTTCATTATCCGTGCAAGAAATAAAAGTCAAAAGAGTGCATTTTTAATTTTATTAATCTGATGTTTTTATTAAACCCTCTTGTAAGTATCTAATTAAACCTAGAAAAAGGTTTTTGACTTATTACAACTGTTGTATCAACTTGAATTTAGCTATATTGTAAATCTCTAAAGGCACTACAATAATTTAATATCATCGAATTGTGATGATGAAGTAGGGAGGTTGTAGATTCAGTTATTTCTCATTTGTCCTTTAAGTATTTTAAACATTGTTGGAGGTAATTTGATAACACAATGACATCAAGACGGTGTGATGATCCGGTAAGTAGGCAGCTATAGGTTCAGTTACTTCTGATTACCACATATATTTTAATTTTAGAGAAAAATAGTATTGATTGAGGCAATTAAAACATTTGGTCGATCTGATGCTACATGGAACGGTCATATTAACTTTTAACTAACAATTTATTTGTTTTTAAAGTAGTTTCGTAGACGCATTTTGTATTTCTAATCGGGGGAGGAACATAATGTTTTGACGTAACGAAAGTAAAGCTTAAAGGCTATAACAGGATTATGCAGTTAGTGTACTAAGCGCATTTTGAAGTTTTTAGAAGGTAGTATAACTTGATGTGTTGATTGTAACGCATAACGACTGTAATCCATTTTTAATAACTAACTGTGCCCGGAGCCCGGTACTTGCATAAATTGAATGAAATCATAATTTTTTTTATATCAAGCGATCTCTCTATATGCTGTATGTAAATAGGTTTTAATAAGTTACCTTATAAATAGTTACATTATAACTAGTTGTGCCGGTAGCTCCATATAGGCACAAATTGAAGTCACTATTTTTATATATCTTTCTTTCAATTTTGGAATAACTACTTTATGAAAAACGTGATTTCGACAAAATTTTCACAAACACTTTTATTAGTGTTTTCAAAGTATCACAGTCAATATATCAAATCACTAACGGAACTGTCTTAAATATTAATACCAGGGTTTTAATTCGTGCTGTTATTAAGTAAGTATACGATAAAAAAAACTCAAAACCGACATAAATAAAAAAAAATGCCAAATATTCAGTTCGTACAAAAACCAATCTTCAGATTCTGAGACAAACTATATGCATTTATCCTATATGATGGATATAAACTGTAAGACTTTTTTTAATCGTCTCGTGCCGTTCACGGTAATTAAACATTCGCCGCGGTACGTTTCACTTCTGAATAACTACCTTAACTTCACTTCGGCTGAAGCAGCCGGATCACTGACATCTACTTTGAAGGTTAACTTTATGTTATCGTCTTACAGCGCGTATCAGAATCGTGGATAATAACAAATGTATTTCTCGATTACAGTCATGGAGGGCGGTGGAATCACAATTTGACAATGCGGCCGTCGCCGCAAAGGGACGACTGGGAGGATACGCCGTCGCAAGAACCGCCGAAACGTCGCAGACCCGGCCGCAAGCGATATCGCCGACCGCAAGTACCGGTTGACGACGATCATCAAGTTGTATCCAGGAGACCATATTTTGACGACAGCCCTGAGCCATACCGAGAGAAGGAAATACAAAGTTACGAAACCACTAACCCACCTAGACGTAGAATTAAAAATCCTAATAACGTGAATGATTATTGGAGTAGCGGTCAAGAAGTGCAGAGACCTTTAAGAAGACGAGGTCAAAGACGAAGACGTCCCACATCAAAAACAACTACTGATGCAGTTCCTCTAGAACCCATTATACAGCAATCCGATCAAGTAACTGATGAAATATATCTCAAAACTATTGAATACGATAGAAAAAGTGTTCAACAACATCAAGAAAAAAAATGAGAAAGAAAAACAAAACGATCAAATGGAAGATTGGTTCGAGCACAAAATCAACAAAGCATTTGGTGATTTTGATAGAGAATTTGATCACTTATCATTAATTGAAGACTCTCAACAGTTCAAACCAAACATGGATTCTGACAAAGTGACGATGCACCAAGAATCGAATGTAAACAATTCCTCTACAAAAAGCGAAAGAGGTTTATATTATCACTCTAACGAAAAATTAAGAGACCAAGATAAAAGGAAATCTATAAATACGTCTCCAGAAAAGGAAAATACTAAGGTGAGTTTAATAATTGTCTACTAAATGGAGCCTCTGCCTGTGGTATTAATCAAGATGCATTTCATTGTAGCATGTCACTTTATATTATCTATATCTATATAAAAATATTATATATATATATACAGGATGTCCCAAAACTCGACGTCAACCCGAAACCGGGTGAAAAGGCAAGTCATGCTGGTTGTCAGAAAAATATAAAAAAAAATCTAAGTTGCATGATTTTAAAATTATAGGCATTTTAAGAAAAACGCAAAAAATTCACACCCTGTGACAGTCTATTCACTCCTGTTGCCACAAATCATAACTTTTTCCAACTTTTTTTTTTGCTGTGTAACCCTGAATAATGCTTCTCTAAACTGTAATTAAAATTTTGAAACCAGCTGCTCCAGCCTTCACAACATTACGACTCATTTCTTAGAAAAAAAAAATAAAACAAAAAATTGCCTAGATTTAACTGACTGTATTGAAAAAAAAATGTACTACGCGAGTTTGGCAAGTTATGTCAAAAGTTGGCGCAATTAGTAAGGATTCTAAAATGGTATAATACTCGGTGATTTGTAGCTGCTATCGTGGACAAAAAATTTTTTTTCAGTAAAATCCCAGTTTTTTACAAATTTTTCTTACTTGGTTAAATGGCAAAACTTATTACTTTTTACATTGGAGCCGATTCCAATGCACACACTGAATAAATTTAACTCACTTGTACCTGTGTTTGTCTATCATAAACAGACTGAATAAACAGATTATGCACTAAATTTAGAGTACTGTTAGTGTGTGCATTGGAATAGGCACTATTTTTTTTGTGAATGTTTTAATTTAAACTGAAACAAAATTTTTAATACTAAGGTTTATTTATTAAATTTACAATAAAATAGTTTTACTACAGCAAATGTTCGAAATGCTTTCCTTCGGCGGCAATACAAACCCGACATCTCTTTAAGAGAGATCGAGCTATCTTTCGGGCGAATCGTCCATTATTTGCGAATTCGGCTGCTTCAGCTATTCTTTGCCGTAGTTCAAATTCGCTTTCGATTGCCTTTGAATACATTTTTTCTTTGACTGCTCCCCAGTAAAAAAAGTCCAATGGATTCAAGTCCGGTGAACGGCCCGGCCACGAGGTCTACTTGGACTTTCTACAGAACCATCTACCAAGTTTACTTGAAGACGTGCCATTAAAAATTTACAGAGAAATGTGGTTCCAGCAAGATGGGTGCCCAGCGCACTATGCTCGCTCCGTTCGAGAATATCTCGATGAAGAGTTTCCCGGAAGGTGGATCGGACGGTCTGGTCCAATCTCGTGGCCGGGCCGTTCACCGGACTTGAATCCATTGTACTTTTTTTACTGGGGAGCAGTCAAAGAAAAAGTGTATTCAAAGGCAATCGAAAGCGAATTCGAACCACGGCAAAGAATAGCTGAAGCAGCCGAACTCGTAAATAATGGACGATTCGCCCGAAAGACAGCTCGATCTCTTTTAAAGAGATGTCGGGTTTGTATTGCCGCCGAAGGAAAGCATTTCGAACATTTGCTGTAGTAAAACTATTTTATTGTAAATTTAATAAATAAACCTTAGTATTAAAAATTTTGTTTCAGTTTAAATTAAAACATTCACAAAAAATAGGCTATTCAATGCACACACTAACAGTACTCTAAATTTAGTGCATAATCTGTTTATTCAGTCTGTTTATGATAGACAAACACAGGTACAAGTGAGTTAAATTTATTCAGTGTATGCATTTGAATCGGCCCAATGCAAAGTAATAAGTTTTGCCATTTAACCAAGTAAGAAAAATTTGTAAAACTGGGATTTTACTGAAAAATTTTTGTCCACGATAGCAGCTACCAATCACCGGTATTATACCATTTTAGAATCCTTACTATTGCGCCAACTTTTGACATAACTTGCCAAACTCGCGTACATTTTTTTCAATACAGTCAGTTAAATCTAGGCAATTTTTTATTTTATTTTTTTCTAAGAAATAAGTCGTAATGTTATGAAAGCTAGAGCAGCTGGTTTCAAAATTTTAATTACAGTTTAGAGAAGCATTATTCAGGGTTTATTAAAAAAAGTTGGAAAAAGTTATAGTGGCAACAGGAGTGAATAGACTGTCACAGGATGTGAATTTTTTGCGTTTTTCTTAAAATGCTTATAATTTTAAAATCATGCTAATTAGATTTTTTTATATTTTTCTGACAACCAGCATGACTTGCCTTTTCACCCGGTTTCGAATTGACGTCGAGTTTTGGGACATCCTGTATGTAAAAGAGTAAACTGACTGACTGACTGATTGATACATCGACGTACAGACCAAACTACTGGACCAATGATATTTTGTAGAAAGATTTCTGTTATAATTAGGCAAGCACTGAGAAAGGATTTTTAGGAATTCAACCCTTATGGAGGTAAAATGAGAAAATGCTGTTGTATGGGAAATTGAAATTGTTGAAGCTATAGACATCAAACATAACATTTTAGTTACTTATAGAAATAAAGAAAAAAATACACACATTGTTTTGTTTTAAATTAACCCCAAAGGGGTAAAATAGGGGATGAAATGTTGTATAAAAGTCGAAACTGATGAAGCCTACTGACATCAAAATTTATATTTCAGCTAATCCTTACTTAAAATAAAAAATATTAATAATATGCATTATTTTAAGCATAACCGTGATCAAAGTTAGTATATTAATATAAGAAACAATACAATGAAACCTTGCGTAATTATCTGTATCGCAGCAATAAAAAAAAATGTATTACACAAAAAATAAAGTTGATAAAAGGGCAATACAAAATATTTTGGATGCTCATTAATAAAACGATGTATTATGTTTATGATATCTATATATTCTGTAGTATATTCCCTCGCTATTCACACACTTTTGCATTCTTTAGAACCAATGCAAAGAGCAGTTGGTCCAATATTCCTTAAAGACATCTTCAATGACCTTTGTGAAGGCATTCACAGTCGCTTTGGGCTTGTAAATTGTATACCTCTAAGCCTATCTTTAATTTTTGGAAATAAAAATAAAATAACAAAGTAGAAGGTCGGGATTGTATGGTGGATGGGTCACTAGTTTTCCATTGAAGGCCTTCAAGAACCCATTTGTTAGCCAGAATAGCTGAATATACGAAAGCATTGTCGTGGTGAAAGGCGATTTTGCTCCAAGGACACTTTTCACAAACTTTTTAAAACGCTCTAGGCAGGCAGGTACTCACGTACTACCTTGCAGTTATTGCGTTTTGGTTTTCAAGTGATACTGTAGTATAATGAAAAAATTGAAAATTACAGTGAATAAAGAAGAAGCAATCATTCTTGTTACCAATGCTTCGACTTTTCTTAACTTTCATTGGAAAATTTTCAAATAGACAAACCTATTTTACGGATTGGCTTTTCTTCTGGATTTCCAGCAGTACACCTAGATCTCACTGCCTGTGAGTATAACGTATACAGCCATGATAATTCTTAGTTACATTTATTTATCATTTTACAAGGTCACTCTACACGCAGTCGTTTCTGGTCATCTGTTAAATGATGCTATATCCATTGAGTCCAAGCTTTCGAATGTTCAGACTACATGTACAAAATCTTTTGTACCTGATTCATAGCAATGCTTAATACAGTATGAATTTTTCATACACCATTTTTTTAACAGTTTCAATTAGTTGTACAGTTTATATATATTTATTTTGGTAACTGCAGTTGCTGGCTTTCACTTAACGTAAAAGGTGATGACGTCCACGTTTTGAATTCATTGGAACCAGAAATACATAGATTTATGAGAGCTTCATTAGCTTCATCACCAAATGTCAATTGAGTCTCTGGTAACTTGACATTGACATAGACTTAAACCCCATCGAAAATCGCATAAAATCATGGAGCAAATATTTTTTCGAATTAAATTCATAGTAATGCCGACACACATTTTCAAAATAATGTCACAACGAAAAAATAATAACAATCCACATAAACTAAAACGTAACCTATTTCCAAGGAGCTTCATCACCAAATACCAATTTGAGTCTATGGCAACTTTCTTGTAGACTTAAGCCACAGTGAAAATCATACGAAATCACGGTGCGAATATTCACTCCACTTAAATTCAATGAAATGCTGTCACACAATTTTCGAAACGACGTTACAATGAAAAAACAATAACAATCTGTGTGGATTGTCATTGTTTTCAACCGGTTCGAATGTTGCACATCTTAGTGTAATTAAGCATACTTAAATGAATAAATATTACAGCATGAATATTTGACCTAATGGAATTTATGAATTCTTTGTATTACAAATTAAATCGTTAAATATACTGTTTATAAGTTATGAAAGGAAATGTTTTTATTTAATTTTTCCTTGTTTAATTTAAAACTAGACTCAAACTCAACTAAAACTAAACTTGATAATTTATATGTTTAATAAAACTGAAGAAATATTGTCTGTACATCAAAAATATTTACTGTGCGGGTGATATTTTCATGATGATTCATAAAGGTAATTTGAGCATTAGAGCAACATATAGATTTTACTTCATCAAAATCATGAAAAATTTGTTGATTTTTAAAAATAAATTCCGCATGAATTCGCGGCCATAGCTAATCTTTAAAATGTAAATAAAATAAGTCAAAAATCACTTCTTTTTTAAATTCGTGTTACTAATAATAACTTTAAAAATCAAATAAACAGTCCTCACTGTGATATTAGGAGCAAGTCATATATATAACTAACAAATTTCATAATTAAATTTCATTATGTATTATATTAGGGGCATCAAAATGCATATAATATTAACTAAAATTCCTTAAAGAATGAATTAAACAATAATCTATTTAAATGTACCATTTTTTTTATAACTTTAATGAAATACATATAAGTATATTTCCCTTGTGTTTCTTATTTCAGGAATCAACTCCATATGACATTTCTCCATTGAAAGAATTACTCAAACGCTCGTATGGTTCTAGTCTCAGTGAATTGTTACAAAAGAAAAATTTATCCCTAGCTGATCTATTGAGTGGAAAGAAAAGTGCAATTCAGGCGTTGCAAACAGAAACACTTCCACATTTAGATGAAAACATAAAGACCATAGAAAAAGATGACTCGAGAACAAATAGTGTCATTATAGAAAAAGAAAACGAAAAGATAGAAGAAAAAACCAAAAATTTCTTGATTGACAACGAATCAAGGGGAACAGAACCACAACAAAAATTCCATACGAGAAATGCAAGTTCATCAATAGATCATTCATCAAAGCAGGGCAGCAAAATGATGTATGACAATACAAATAATGGTGAAAAATATCAAAGTATAAATTTGCCGATTACAACAGTAAGTTCTGATTACATAAAGTCTGAAAATATTTTTAATATGACTGGTAGAAGACGTCTTCTACCAGGTATTCGCAAAAGACCAAAATTAAGGATCCCAATGAGGAATAATACTACAACAAAACATTATATGAAACAGATACAGAGTACTCCAGCTATACAAATAAAAAGTACGAGCACAATGACTCCCATAAAAGACACTGAGAACACAATAGAAACTGACGTAAAATACAGTGAAGAGAAAATAAGTACAACAAATAAAAGAAATTCAGATAATGACGACGAGCCTACAACAATAGAGACCACTACTTTAGAAACCACACTGGATTACACAAGCACTCAGTCCAATTTTGGTATCCCTAGCCAAATACCAGTTACAACTACAAAAACAGGAAAAAAAACTAACATAGCACCGATAGAAATAGGCTCTACAACTGAAATGGCAGAGCACAACAACATGTCCAAAATACCAAGAACAGAAACTAGACCCAGGTTGATCATAACTAACTCTGAATTAAGGAAACAAATTTTAAACAATCGTTTAAAAAGAAAAAAACTAATACAAAAAGACTCCTCTGATGATCACGAAGATGAAACAATGAAAAGCAAAAATATAGGTAATAGATTTGGCTCAGCTTCAGAATTGATTACAAGAACCGAGAAACCACACATACAGATAACCACAAAAATAAAGTCTTATATAGAAGCGACCGAGACATCAGAAGATTTAACAACAACCCATGAAACTAACACACAAGCTGATGAAAATTTAATAACAGAATATACTACGATTAATAGTGAAATAAATACATCCGAATCCCCTATACTATTGACAACAGAAGACACAGCAAAAAAAGAAATTGAAGAGATACTTGAAGATTTAAATAGTAAGTATTAAGTTTTCTTTAAATCTATAAATAATGAATAGTACCTTCTCTTCAACATTTTATAATTAATAATAATAAGCATTTCTATTCCCGTATATTTTGTCAATACTGATGCCAAGTGTCCGTGACTGCCAATAGCTTTGTATTGGCATTTTATTTTTTAGTACCTGAATGTTTTGTTGTAAAACAAATATTTAACCTATTATTATATTCTTTTACAGCACGAAAGAGACTTTCCAAAATATTAGCGGAAAGAAATATGACTTTTAAAGAATTAGTAGCCCATAGAGAAAGAGGATCCAGTCGAGTACACTTAGCTGACATCTTTCATAATACATCTCATGAACTCAGTCCTTTAAAATCATTTCTTTCCAAGTCTTCAATCGAACCTATATCAAAAGAAATTTATCCTTTAAGAGTTCTCTTGGAAGCTAATCTTCATGACACCCCTATCCAGACTGACACTCTGAAAACATATCATGACCAGTTACCAAATATCCCAATTGTAATGAATTTTGGGAATAATGTCAATGAAAATGGAGAGAAATCGGGTATGGTACCTACAATGAATAAGTTTCACAATCATTCACCGATAGACAAACATGGACTCAAACAAGATTCAGAAGGTGGTACATATTTCACATCAGTGATGAGTGTTAATGTTACACACGATGCAAGGGAAGGACGGAAGTTAAATGAAAACAGTGCACTAGACAATTTGAAAAAAATAATTTCTACAATGCAAAAGGATTTCATGAACAAAACTCGAAATTTTAAAGGTTAGTTGGTTGTGTTGTTTTCAATTTAACTGACAGCTATAGGCTTAGTTTTACATTTTGCACTAATTATTTATTTGCTTAACATTAACTTGATTCGAAAACATAAAAGCAATTTAGTTTATATAAGAATGACATGTATTTTTTTAACTTTAAATCAGAATGGCTGATATGTTTAAAGTGCAGCCATCTATAATTAAAGAACAAGTGTTTTTAAAAAATGTTGTTTACCACCTGTTGTTTACACACAGAAGTCGTTTAAGACATTGGATCTGCACTGTTCCACAGAAACTTCCCTCCTCTAAATTTCCACGACATATTGAACCACCTGTAACCAACAGTAACCAGTGGCCCTTACTAACTCATCAATCCACGTTGTGGAAGACCATCTCACTCTGTAACGTGGTTCGAGTTTGTGGTTAACCATTTTTTCTTTAGTCGATAAATTTATCATATCTATGAGTGATATAACCTGCCAATTAATGATTGTTGGACATACCTAAGTTGCCCTGGTTCTTTTGCGCTTTTCCTCATTTCGGAATTTATTTCGCATAGAAACTCCAAGCTTTCCAATATATACTGAATGACTGCTTTTGATTAATCGTTTATTTTTTTAATTTGCTTAATAGTGTAGTCTTCCTTTTCAGTATTTTTTGGGCATAGTAAGCCACCGTAACTCTAGATATTTGCTAAAACTTCATCATATGACTGCTCCTATCCATCCACGAGAAGTTATCTGGCTCTAGATAATTACTGCTATTCGTACGAAGCCGGGGCGGGACGCTAGTATTAAAATAGAACATAATAATGTGAATGAACTGAGTTCCGCGCAGTGTTCTAAACTAATTAAAACATGTATATCAGTCAATGACGTTGGCCGCAATGAGTGAATTAACTAAATATTACAGACGTGCAGGTTTCAACTAGCAAGAAAAATCGATAATGACCTTAACAATTTCTATTTGGTAGCCATAATTGTTACACAAAAGTTACCTATGTCTATTTATATTTGATAGTACATAAAAATACACTATGTATGATATTCTGAATCTCATAAAACAGATAAATAAAATTATTATTTCCATATTGGATATTGATATTGTATGAAAACAAAAATTTATTAATAATTGTCCAGGCCTGTTTTATTCCTAGATATTCAGTTGAAACAAAGTTTGCATTAGCCTAGCATTATTTTGTGAGTTTTGGCATGACTTTACGTTAATTCCAATTAAAAATCATTACTTATGGAGAAAAATAACAGTAAGTGTAAACTCATTAAATTAGTGTACATTTCTCAATTTTTGCAGAAATAGAGAAAATTTATTACTATAGTCATATTATTATACAGGTTAAATAGAATATGGCGTTGTTCTCGCAGTATTTTATTGGATAGTCAAGAATGATCACCATCAATTTTAGCAGCCCCTATGACAAGCAAATGACCCAATGATATTTCTAATTGAAAACATAAAAAAAAATCATCTAGCCCCTTCTTATAAATAACAAAATAGTTACACACTTAGTAAAATATGATACTGATTGTTTTTGCAATATTTGCATCTTGATTGGTCAAATAGCTCTCAAAATGCCTCATTGCGGAACAAATTGAAAAATATATGTGTTTTAAATGCGTTTTTAGAACAGTGACTTTTTAGGGTTATATTACTTTTTAATTTTGAACCTCAAATCTTGTTTATAGCAGAATATGAACAATATATAAAGGATAATTAGATCTACAGATATTTATCAGATATCTATATATTCATATGCTGTGTATACATTTTGTAAACTATATTTTTAAAATTCAATCAAATGTAAAGGCATAATTATCATACTATCATCTTTTCACCACAATACTCCAAGGGACAAATCAAAATCGACAAATACTTACATAATTAAAATTGCAACTACTTAACTTTTTTCGCTAGTATAATCAAAAATAAAACTACAGTATTATTATTGATGTGTGATACATTGATTATACTGTCAGTGATTGTTTATACTCTTACTACGACCAGGATATTTACTATAGATTATTTTTTTCAGCTCTTATTTATGGTAAGTGTACAAATATGCTTCTGGAAACATATTTATCTTTTTATCAAATTTAGTCAAATATTTTTACAATTTAAAATTTAATAATTGCAATTTAAGATTTACATATTGTTTCCTAGATTATTTATCACTTTATCACCCAAGAAAAGTTTAACCAAGTGTTGGTTATTCTTTTAGAATCGCTATAGATTTAGATTGTAGAATAGCATAACTTTATGCAAAACTATGGTAATATTACCGAACCATTATGGTAACATTGTTGTAGTTAGTAATAACTTTGCTATAACAATGATTGCAGTACAATAGTGATAACGTTTGTCAACTATTATTCTATATATGTAAAAGTCTAGTGTTTTATAATTCAATGACCCTCCCAATATCCATAAAACAGAAATTTGTTGATGGATCAACAAATATACACTGACATCTAAGAAATAATCAACTGAACATTAAAAATGAAAGAAATGCAGGCAAATATATTGACAAAAGCTAATTAATCATAAATATGGTCATATTCATCATATTTAGTATGGTAACAACATAATTTTGATTAAAAAAAGACTAAAGATAATGTTTATAACAGCATAGGATTTTATATAAAAACATTTGGTTTAAATTTTAATATGTTTAGAATCTTTCAAAGAATTAATTGTAACGGAGGTAAGAATTACTTGCATAACATCTTATTATAGATATATTTATTATACTAGTTTCTTCTTCCTTACAATTAATATTAAATATATAATTATCATTATTTATTTCTTTTCCCAAAGAAAAATTATAACCAAGCAGTACTGTTTCCATTATTAAAGCTATTTTAAAAATACAGGATAGAAATTTGAATTATCCAAATTCAGACTATTTTGAATAAAAAATATTAATGTTCTATTTCCGCACAATATCTGCTCCTGAAAAATTTCTTTCAAAATTATCATACAATTAAATCAATTTAAGATTCCTCTTTTGTTCAAAAATGTTTAATTATAATACAGGTACTTATTGGCTATTAATTTCATGTATATGTATAGCCAGTAGGGCTTAAAAAAATCTATATACCGTTATCTTGGGGCAGGGGGTCAAAACCGTTCTAACGTAATATTTTACAAGTTCGAATGTGCATTATTTTAATGTACAATTTTATTTATATACTCTTATTTTAATTTTTATTAAGCTTCCAAGTTTTAAGTGTGTTCATTTTTACAAATTTTAAAGCTTATAGACACTTTTACTTTTTAATTTATTTTTGTTCATTTTTTTTCAAATTTAGTCATTCGTTATTTTATACAAAGTATTACTTTTATGTAGTTTTTTGACTGAATTGCTTCCTCACTTTAAGATTATTTGAATTACCTTTAATTTATATATGGATATTCTGAACACTAAATGATTATGTTTTAAAAAATCAAAGTCGTTGACTTATGTCAAATTACATATCTAAATGTAACTGTTCCTTATATAGCAGCATTTAATTATGTAGGAAAATTAGATAAAATCTTACATAATAAGAAGGATTCTGAGAAATCTTGTGTCCTTACATGGAGATAGGGTAATAGATAGGAGATGGGAAGTATTTGATTTTTTACTCCTATCTATCCATTTACTATTTACTTAAGTATGTATGTATATAATTGTTTACATGTATTATTCCATAATACAATAAGAGACTATTAATTATAATGAATGGACCCTTATTGCATTATAGAAACTATTGTGATTAAGTAGATTTCTCATAAAAATATTGAAGTTACTATAAAAAAAACTCTTAATAGTAATTTAAAAAAAATACAAAATACTGTTACAGAAACACATAAAAATGCTCCTTTGGAACAAGACCGAGATGGTGATGGTTTAATAATTCTAGAAGATCTCCAACATTTGGACGAATTTGGCAAAGAAGTAATCCAACCTAACAAAAATTTTGAAGTAAATCGACATGGCAAAAATTCTGAATTGGATCTACACCACTATAATCCTGATTCGAATTACCGATTTCCAGAGAAGAATTCTAGTAAAGCAAAGTCTGTAACTGTAGTAACTTCTGCAGTAGTAGCTTTATTAATGATTTTATTTTTATTGACATATATTGGTTGTAAATGGCAGCAAAAAAGAAATTTACTAAAAGAGAAAGACAACTTCAATCTAGGAAAAATAAATATGCCTGTCTTTGAAAATAGAAAATCAGCCAAGAATAGCAGCACTCGAAGTATCAGCCCTATGCTTTCAACATCAAATATTTATAATATGAATACAATAGGTACTATAAATGGTAAAGAATCTCCCGAATATATGTGGGATTCTTTGAGGAAACCTTTTCAATGATTGAAAGTTTATACACTTACTTTAAAGAACTTCCACAAGAAGAAAATTTTTACTAGACTGAAATATAGATATTACTATGGCTAAGAATAAACATTGATATTGTAAAACGCTACTAATTATATTTTAAAATCTCTGGAATCCAAAAACACAATTCTTAAAGTAGTTAATAACCATAGTGACCTGAAATATTGTACTTAAGGAGGAAAATACATTTTGGAATATTTTAAGTAAAATGATCTTTATTAGGAAACTATTAGCTATAAGTTAATGCACTATTTATTACTTATACAGCATCAGTATTAACTGTTTATATCAATGTCAAATTTATTGTTATTTTGTAAATACTGTAAGTTTATTATAATTTTAATACAATATCTATTATTTGCATTTTTATTCTAATACAATGATAATGTTAAATGAATTAAAATAAATACATAATTTGTATTTGTTCTTACTCACCTGTAGCTATTATAAGAAAAAATGTCTCGCAATTTCTTCATAATAGGTAAATCTGAGGAATCTATTTTGTTATAAAAGTAAGCATATTGTCTTGCAATACTTCTACACAACTTCAGCGCTTGTTCTAAAACTGGTGAAGGCTGGAATGAAATAAAAAAAATATATTAAACCTAATTATTAATATTCTGTCAGTTTGGGTTTAACACAAAATTATCATATCGGAATTAGTACCAAACCTTAACATAAAACTATTACAAAATATGTTAATTCAAAAACCGGTGAAGAGCATGTCGAACCATGCTCACTGTAGGGTCCCAAAGCTATTAATACAAATAAATGTAGTACAGATGAAAAAACTATGCTGTTACACTTTTTTCTGTTTCCCACACAGAACAGTTTAAGCCTTTTAGTTGTCTATAACAAGATAAACAGATAGGTAAGTTGTTCATTACTATTAAATTAGTGTCAACTAAAGTGCACCAGCAAAAGAATGTATCTTCACGGCACTTATGTGCTTTTGTTGTGAAGTTCAGTTTTCAGCAATAACTCGAAAATGGTATATCTGTTCATGATCAAAATATTTTTGTTGAAAATATTTATTGAGTGTTACCTTTGTAATTTCTTCTTTATTGGACATAAGGTTAAAAAAATAAAATAGGGACACAATTTCTGTCCATTTTTTTAATTTTCAAAGAAATTACTCCCGAAAATATTCAATTAATAAAAATAATTGCTTAGAAACCTTAAAATGTTTTTAAAAGAACTGTCAAAATATGTGGTATACCTTGATGTTTGCTGAAAAAAAATTTTTTCAACTTCTGTTACATGTATGGAATGCTCTCCTTAGAAATATTTATTTTTGTTATTTAACTACCAAACTAAATAGCAGCTTATACAAGACACCTATACTCTGAATTTCATCAACTAGTTTATGAGTATGACATAAGAACGGACGAACAGACATGATGAAACTGTAAGGGTTCTTTTTTACCATTTTGACTCGAACCCCAAAAAAAAAAGCCCAAGCTGTTCAAGCAAACAGACAAGACTCATGTTTGTCATTTTATTAATTATTATAATTATATTAGGTTCTATAAAAATTCTTGAACACTTTTAAGTAACACTAAATTATATGATTAAAAAGTGAAAATAAAAAAGAAATCCAATTATGGTTAATCTCAAAGTAATAAATGTTTTCTTTCTTCTAGTGAAAACTAACATCTTATTTCTTATATTTAGATTTATCTTTAATCCGTCTCAAGTTTCAGATTTTTAGTGAGAAATTTTAGTGGTCTTTAATATCAATGGCAGACAATGAACAAACGTGACCAAAAAAATTTCAGTAATTCAGATTCAGAATCAATATCAGATTCAAATTCAGGTAATCAATATCTTGATACTGGTTCATAATCAGTAAGCTATTAGATAAATTATTTTTTTTTAACAGAGTTAAGCAATACAAATTGTCAAAGGTATATTTTATTTTTATAAGGTTTTTCAAATGAAATCTTGCTGATCTAAAAATAGACATGGTTCAATTAAATTTACATCTGGCATATCGTCTCTTCCAAAAAAAGTTGTTTGTTTCGGTGTTTCTATTCACCTTGACTCCCAAATTTGATTGATTTACACTTCGTGTAATCCGTAACAAAGCAGAAAATTATGACAACACAAAAAAACTTCATCGTATGAAGATACAGACGATGAAGAAATCTTTCGAATTGTTCATATAGGCACTAATAATAGGTCTTAAATTAGTTAGACATTTTTGGAAATGGACCAAAACTTTCTTGATAAATACATTCAGTATACATCACTGCAAATACAGTGTACACTCTATAACTAAGAGACTGCATTTTTTGGCATTAGAGTTGTTGTTAATGGAGGGAAAAGAAACTGATATTATTTTTCTATTCTAATACATGAACATATTTATTTACTGATAAGAGTCCAAAAAAATTACAAACATAATAACAATGTTTATCATATATAGTACGTTATGTTCATCAGTTTTTGCTGCTCTATAACAACCTAACCAATAACTAATAGCTTAGTGGCAGACGTGAACATTTGCAAGTTCATCTCACAAAAAATGAAAAAGAGCATTTCTTAGAATCTTTAATAAGTCAATTGAGGTAACACGTGCTAGATAATAAAGTAACAAAAGAACATATACAGCTACAGTTGTCACAAATTTTGGCAATTTAAAAAGTACTGCTTAATGTTCAATAATGCTATATTGTTGTTATTATTTAGAGCAAGCCCGAGACATCAGGCTACAATATAAGACTCTGTATATGGCAATATACATGGTATTGCATGGATACATTGTATCTATCATTGTACAGATAACAAGAAAAACCAAATAAAGTCAAGTAATTACGACATTTTAAGGAGTTTGTCGTTAAATTGAATGTCGTTATAAAGAGTTTACACTGTATGTGTTGCATAATTTTGTGATATTTTGTAACATTTAAATCTCATGCCTTTTTTTGGTTTTTGAATTTAGTTTTATATATAACACACATTGAAATATTTTCGAAAATGACTTAAATGTGAAAAGAGATAAAATGTAGGCTCTGTATGGTAAATGAAGGAATAAACTTGTAGAATAACAATTTTTTCTTTTAACTTTTGTCACAACTGAGTAGAATTTTTTTAATTATTACAACTTTTTGTCAAATATACAAAACAGCAAAGAATAATTTATAAGACTTTTATTTATGTATAAACTCCTACCCATTGCAAGAGTAGAGATACTACATATTTCCACGAAATGTAATCTAAGCATACTTCTCTTGTTTTACTGACCACTATTGCCATTTTATGCAAACTTCTTAGCTTTGCGTATTTCATATATGGCCATTCTATAATATGTTCCAATTGGGTATACTTAAGGTGATATTGGGTGCCTCTCACCAGGCCTACCAAAGCCAACATTTACTCTATACATTATTCAATTGTTCTACTTTCATCCATCCTTTCCAAAAAGACACACAACTCATCTTTTCTATTCTTATGTCTTTTTTTCAAACCATATCATTCTCAGACATCACTATTTCTATCTATCTTTCAAGGATATGACCCATAACTACAATGGGACCGCATTGCCACTTCATTGAATATTGTGATTGCAACACTATTTGATTCACTTTCACTGCCATATAGGGAATAAGTATTTAATTTTATATTCCAAAATTTATATACAAGTGTGTAGAAATTTTGACAGAAATAATAATATTTATGGTTTGCTAAATGAATGCTAATGATAGTATACACACTTTAAGATTTATCAACTCCTCGGCAGTGAAGTATAAAACTGTAGTGTACTTTTCAGGCAATATTTCTATGTATGGCTTCCAAAATGAACCTGAAATAAGAAAATTAACACATCATTAGTACAATATTCTCATATCTTGACATATATAATTAAAGTTTTAATGTGGTTAAGATGTTTGTTGTATAAAAAGTCTTTTCTATTCATCTTACTGAAGAAAAGAACTAAGTGCTAATTGAAAATTAATCTATTTTTATATTAATATGCTTTTAAATTTGACAATTTTGCAACATCAGCATAAAATCCAGCAAACTAATAAAACTTTGGAAACATATAAATTAAATTTTGTAATTCATAGACATCTTTCATAAATATGTAAAATTTGAAGTAAAAATAGAAAATACATCAAACTTGCTTACCTGGATCACTTTTTTGAAGTAAAATGAACAATGCTAAAGTTATATTAGGCATATTCTGTAATAAAGGATCCTGAGATATGAAAGGCCCAAGTTCAGATTCCTTGGCATCTTTTTCTGTCATCATAAGCTTTTTAGGGACAGTAAGCAAAAGTGAGCCAGATTCGAAGTCTCGTTCAGCTTTTAAACCCAAATCATACCCTTCAAATTTACTAATATTCACACCTGAAAACAATAATTCCCTCTTTTTTTATTCTTCATAATGCTTATTGATATCAAACATATTGATAATATTTACAATCTCTTTTGGACAGATGAATTCAAATCATTTTAATAACAAAGTTTCATATAATTCAAAATTATTGAGAACTTCAATGTTAATGACTATTGACAATATATTGTTATTGTTTTTGGTACTTATGAAATGTGGCAAATGAAGTGGGTTACTTTTTATCAACACATGTAAAAAGATTTAAAGAAATAGTAAAAACAAAATGGAATTGCGAACTATATCTTTCCATTACAACATTACTCTTGCTATATTCTAAGTTTTTGTAAAATGGCTATTCGCGAATTTAGTTTATATCTTGATAACCTAAAAAAGTAATATAGCTGTTATTGTTATCCATAAATCAAGGAGAAAAATTACCATCACACATTGCGCCGTTTTTTTTCAACCATTCCATAAAATCATTAATACAGGTCTGACGATCTTTAAACCTCTGTGAATCATGTATGGCAGTTTCAATTTCAATAATTTGTTGTAATATTAAATCAATTTCCAAAAAGTGATCCCAACATTTCGACAAAGATGTTGCACTTTGAAATATACTTGTTAGTTTCAATAATTTATCTACAAGAATCGATAAATCTTTTCTTTTTTGTTGTACAAACTTATATTCTTTGGCATTATTGGAGCTTTTCTTTGCGTTGCTTTTAGATTGCGATTTTCTTCCCATTCTATATACAATAAAGTGATCTTTTTTAAACTCTAAACAAATAACATGTAATACAAAAGTTGATCGATTTTAAAAAACTTATAAATAAAAATAGAATCTCCCTTAAAAAGAAGTATCAAAAACTTTTCGTTAAATATGGAAAATTATGAAAGGTGACACTACTGAGAATACATACTTGCACAGTAACCTATATCTGTCAAAGTGACAGCTATCAACGTATCAATACGAATTGAAATGTGATTGACTGATTTTTTTTTAATCTATTTTTAAGGTTCCGCACCTACGAGAACCCATAGAGGATCTCTTCATTGTATGTCGATCTGTCTGTCAATACACTTTCTTTTAAGAACGCATTTAGGTATTAAGTTACAATTAATATACTATCTCGGGTCATATAGATCAATATTTAATAAATTATTTATTTACCAAAGAATACATCCTAAGAGATCATTAATGAATCAGCACGGTCACATCAAAATAAAGACATATTCCTTTACGCTAATCTATTATAAAATTACATTATTAATTGTTAAGCAACAATATAATGAAAATACAAATAAAAATATAGTATATACAAATGCTACAGAGGAAGAGAAAGAAAAAAAATGAAGGTTATTGTCACGGGTTCGTCGGGTTCTTCGGTCCTTTTATAGAGCTTCTGGATATGCAGTCTGTATCCATGAGAAATAAGCACTTAAAGTGAACAATAATTTACTAGCTAAATAAATAGGTACTAACTCGTGAGACGAAACGGTACATAATTCATCAACATAACAGAACAACCTGCGGTACAAGCGCAGCAGCCGCAAACAGAATAATGCTCGTGTAATGGGCGGGCGGCAAAGGCGCTACGGGCTTCGGGTTCGTCGGCAGTGGCGGCAGCAACGGACGGGTCGATGAAGGTCGATATGGCCAGGTAATGCGCCACAGGTTTTAAGCTCGGCGGCGACAGGTGAGCTGCAGTGAAAATGTAGTTTCGAGTTTCGACGTCTAGCATCGTCGGCATCCGCTGGACAAGAGAGGCGGGCGGCAACCTGTGAACAAGGAAATGCTGGCCGAAAAATACATGTATCTCCGATGGCATTCAATCACAAAAAATAATTTTTAACCACCGCTCGAAGTTATGAATAAAATTTACAAGTTGAGGGACGAACAATCTGAGTAAATAAATAAAAAGGAAATAAAATAAAAACAAAAACCGTTATAATCATTACAAAACTTGAAAATCAATGGTTTTCGTGTGTTTTGTTTTTCACAGACAAACTAGATAGAACATTTTTTTAATTTTCTACTATAAATTTTTTTTTTTTTTTTGGATATTTATAAAGTAATTCGAAAATATTTAAAAAAAGTAAGAGTTTCGGTATTCCAGTGATCAATATCTTGTAAGTATCGGTATCGAAAACAAATAATAATCATTGGGATTTTTAATGAATGAAATATCTACACACAATTAGGTTTGTACCTCGGGGTACGAATACTTATTTACACTTGCCCGAATATTTTTATCCATGTCCTTTCTCTCTACCTTTTAATATCATATGTAGGGGCAAACGAGCATGCGAGCTACGATAAAGTAGGTGGTCAGCGCTGTCCATGGATGCCTAGAAGAGAAGTTATTAGTGCGTTGCCGATCTTTCAAGTAGGAATAGGATATTTGATAGAAGAGGTTGGTCAGGGGGGGTTATGGAAAAGGGAAGGGGGCGTAATACAACAAATAGGAATTTATTGCAGAATGTTACCCTTTAACAAAATATAAAGTCAGTATTTTCAGACATTATCACAATAACGAAATTTATAATATTAGATCGGCGAAAGAGTTTTTTCGTATTTTATAAGCAAAAAGTTGTAGTATAATGTCTTTAGTTGTGCTGTTTGTATCTGGCTAATTTTGAAACCATTAAATAGACGACATTGTAAAAAAAGAAAAATAAAAAGTAAAAAAGGTGTTCCGCCATTTTTCTATTGTTTTTCTATCCGCCAAAATAAGTGAATCTAACGTAGAAATTCGAGACATTTTTAAGTT
This sequence comes from Eumeta japonica, assembly GCA_005406025.1. Classification (NCBI taxonomy): domain Eukaryota; kingdom Metazoa; phylum Arthropoda; class Insecta; order Lepidoptera; family Psychidae; genus Eumeta; species Eumeta japonica. Next base: position 23,001 of record BGZK01000539.1, read on the forward strand.
TTATTACAAAAAAAGGGAAAAATGTGATACAAGCCACGAATAAAATTTGTGATGTTTATGGACCTAATGCAGCGTCGGTAAGAATGGTACAAAACTGATTCAAGCCTTTTCACTCCGGTAATTTTGATGTCGACGATGAACCTTGCTCCGGTCGATTTGTTACGGATAAAGTCTATGCCGTTTTAGAAAAAGTAGAGCAAAATCAGCATATTAGTTCTTACGACACAGCTGAAGAAGAGCTGGAGATTGACCACAAAACAGTTTTGACTCATTTAAAAAAATATACAAAAAAGTAAGATACTTGAATCCCACACGAGCTTAGAGCACAAATTAAATAAAAAAAAAATTGGTTGCTTGTAAAGTCGGTATACGAGCGAAAGTTTTACGTGACAACGACTTTGAGTGGTAAAATCATTTTAATGTGAATATTCATTCGTATAGTAGGAAGAAGGATGAAATAATAGTAACAATTTAAAACATTTATTTATACAAAGAATTATATTTAAAACATTAATTTATACAAAGAATCTCGCACTGAATTTCATATTAACAAAATTTTATTTTTACCTTTACACATACATACGTATTTATATACAAATATACATACAATAACTTGCAATACATTTGCGTACAATGAAACAGCGTTTACTACAACTTAACTTGTTCCTACTGAAATTATTTACCTTTGCTGTTTGAATTGTTGCGATGGACGAAACTACCTTCACATTATCACTACACAATCGTTTTACAATTAACTGGCAACGTGTAAACTTGTATGCAGGCGCCTAAGCGAAATAGAAGCGCAAGACATGAACCGGTGTGTATGCCTATCTCTCTCACTCTCTCTCTCTCGCTCTGTCTCTCTCGCTCTTAGGCGGGCTAACTGTGCTCGAGTGGAAGGGACGCGTGCCTTTCACTTTTTATGTCTGTCTCTCTCGCTCTTAGGCGAGCTAACCATGCCCGAGTGGAAGGGACGCGTGCCTCTCACTCGCTCTCATTGTGAGCGCATAACGTGAGCGGAGCGTAACGCAGTTTCTTGAAGTGTCACCCGGCAAACCAATTTATAAGACGTTGTCACGTCAAAACGAATTATTTTAATAAAGGAATATTTCTTGCATTATGATAATCGTGTCCTTATTTCTATGTTTTTAATAGTAAATAAAATGAACGTACACTAATGGTAACAAATAATAATTATGAATGGAATATTATTCGTTATCTAAATATGAAATATTCAGCAACTTTGCCCCATAAAGAATAATATTGTGTAGTATCACGAGAAATATAGTTAGAATACCATGTATTTTGAATTCATATTTCTAGTTTTTACTAGCTGCACCTACGTCATTGCAAAAAAAATCAACTTGTTTACTAAAAATTTTTGTCTGCAGCGTTACTTTAGTTTTTAATTTCTGTCTGCCATTCATGGGCATGTATGTACTTGTCAATTAACAAAGTTTAATATTGTTTTAAGAATTTGTCAAACTAATTCGCTTTATAAACAATCTCTATTGCACGATCGACAATAACTTTAATAACTCATGTTTCTTAATTTGCGTTTATGAAGTATTTCGTAGGCTGACGGGGGAGGGGTCAATTTTGACATACAATTGGCTTAATTCAAGGATTTTCATTTAAACAAACAACAATTAATGTTGTAAGTGTATTAAATTTAAAAATATAATTTTAACATAAAAAAGTTTTCACGTGTACTGTTAACTTCATTATAAAAATAAAAAAATATGGTTTTAAGAAAAAAAAAGGGAAAATTCTATATAATTCTAAGAAAACAATTGTATAAGATTGAAGCTGCGTATAATAACTTTGAAAATCCAAAAATTAAAAATATGACTTTTGATCGCTCAAAAGACAGAGACTACTTTTTTCCATATGTTTATATTTTTTTCATAATGCACATAAGAAACAGAATAAACTTATAAAAGTAGTCAGTCTCGATTTTTTGAATTCAAAATTTTAAAAAGGCAAAAATATTTAAATATTTCCACTTATGTTTTCAAATTTTTTTTTAATATTCGGAGTAAAAAACTCTACATAGTTACCAAAAATTTTATTCAAGAAATTTTCTAGACAAAACTTATCTTATAAAAAATTATTTGAAAAAACTTTTTTTCAAGAACTCATCAAAAAAAATATTGTAGATTTTTCACAAAGTTATTGGGAAACAATAATTTTGTGACATAAATGTAAAAATTATTTTAATAAACTTGCACTGTTTATTGCCTACTAGCTAGACAATAAACAGTGCAAGTTTATGAAAAGGTTTTTATTGTCCTGATCATAAAAAATGCCACCCATTATATATCTTAGAGTTTTATTTTAACAAGGGATGCTGCTATCAAGTTTTTGCCTTTGTTCGAAAAAAACAAATATCAATAAAAATGTACGCGTGAAAAATATAGCTAACATACCATTTTCTTTTTAAATTATTTTTTTATTTCAACTTCGAATTTTTGCGCGCAGAATTAGTAGTGGCAACATTTATTTCATCACACGTTTCTATTCTATCTATAATATGATGTTATTTAGCAATAGCAAGTCCAAAATAGATGATGCCTGTTTGCTCAAAACCATATATAACTATCTATGTTGTACTACAGCACTATTATCGAAATGAATGTTGTTACTTGTTTCTATGACTGGTTGAAACACAGCTTTTGGTTCATTCTAATTTTACGATGAGTCGAAATTTATCTGCGTTTAAACTGCAGTTGATTCTTAAGTCACAATTTTATACCTTTAAATACAGTTTTTAATTTCGGAAATTGATGATTATAAAATTAATTTTACAATAATGACTTTAGTTTTATTGTTGCCTGTGTTGAGACGTTTTCCATTAGGTACCTGTAGACGGCGATTTCTGCTTGGATGATATCGCATGCAAATTCCAGATTATACTTATAAATTGTGTACTTATATTTATAAATAAGAAAAGGAGTTGGATATTGATAGCGTCTATAAATAGGTGGATAGATTCCGTTCATTAAAAATATAACATTTGCCTTTATTCATCCCGAAACTCTTCATGAGATATATTTTAAATAAATGTTTGCTAATAAAGAGGAACACATTTTTTAATGTATGACATTTCTATTAAAAAAATTGTTGTGCTTCAATAAAGTAATTTTAGAGTTGTTAAAAACAAGTAGGTATTTTGGCACAGTCTAATTAATCATCGACTTTGTCCATGCAAGAAAGTGTTATTTATGTACTACTCTATTTAGTTATAAAATCACACAATTTACCAAATATTGAATAAAAAGGAACTAATTTGTCAAACAATTCAATTAATGCCTGATGGCGCCATATATAAAATATCGTTTTAAACTATATATATGTTCTTATTACGAAATTTAAATTTTTCAGATTTCTGAGTTTCATGTGTTGAAAAAGTTTTCCTCTTTAATGAGACAATTTTGAAATAATTATAGCAATTCACGCATTTAAAACATACGCCTTGGGCAAAGTAGTACCAACCATTTATTATTTGAACCTTTTATTTCATAAATTAATGGGAATTGCAATTGGATGTATGCATGACAACATCGGTCCGCAGCATTTTTGCGAATGGGACATACGTACCTTATTTTTATTGCTTTTATACCTAGAAATAAGAATAAAAACAAGAAATAGTTCTGTATTTGATTATATGCCAAAAACAAGCAAAAAACCTACTAAAGAAAAACATTTGGAATCTGTATATAAAAATGACTTATGAAAAGATAATGAACATTCATTTAGGATTTTTTTCTCTTAAAATGAAGTCCAAATGTTTAAAAATGAACAGTTTTGCTTTTCCTGTCATGTTCAACAGAAGTTTCTTTTATCAACCCCAAATGCAATCCCCCATCATGCTTTCAATGACTACCTTTGGTAACGTCTCTCAAATTCCATTATGTTTTGATGGAAGCTTTCCTTTTGTTCTTCCGAATAAATTCGCATATTATGTTATTATTAAAATGAGAATGTAACATGTGCATCTTTAGAGACATTCTACATCCGATGATGCATAAAAATTCGAAAACATGTCAATAATCAGTTTGTCATAATATTCGTCTCTATGGTTTCCAAGAAAACCATAAACTACTGCCTTAAAAATTCCAGACTCATTTCCCCTGACTGCTAAGTAACAGTGGGAAAATATTAAAATCTCTGATTTATTTAATTTGAGGGCTCAAAAGGATTCCAGCTTTATTTTTCGCTTCTGAAAGCTTTGGAAAAAATGAAATACGTAAACGCATAGTGTTGTACTCGTATTAGCAATGCAAGAAACACTAGCCTCCGCCCTTTTGTTTCCCTTTCGACGGCGACAGCGCGCAATTACCGATATTGATTGGACGTAGTTATGCATTAAGGATCCCAAACCACAATGTCACTTTCGAGGTATTGACGTTTAAAGTTTGAGCGGTGTTTCTTCACGTACGCTTTGAATTTCTAATAGGTTTACATATAAAATAATGATTACTAATTGCTTTATTTATGGTTATGTGTAGTTATATATATTTCTCAAAGGATTATAAAGGATTAAAAAATAATGACTCCTTAATATGTGGATTGGTGGATCTGGATGTGGATCTCTATTACGTCGTACTTTGGGTTTTTCGTTTGGATCTTTTTACTGATGTAAAATATCAGTAAAAAGATATTTTTATATTGTGGTATACTTGACAATGTTGTGGATTGAATCGTTATTGCTTAACTACGTTCAATTGGATGCGAAAATCAAAAATGTTCAAATCGCTTAGACTTTTTTAAAAGCAAACATTTTCTACGCCCAATCACAATTTTTATATATTTTATTATATGAGTAAATCCCATGCGAAAGAAATTTTTATTTTTTTTGTTGACCGGTATAATTAATTGTCTTCATTCCACGGTTAAAAACGCAAATAATTTATTGATTAACATTATACAAAAACAACATGATTCTCTTTACAAGTTAACTAGTTTTTGCCTGCGGCTTTGCCAGCATGGACATAAAATGATATATTTCTTTCGGATAGGATGTGCGTGAAATCCGTTCTTAGTGAGCGTCTAAGTCCGAAAAAAGAGTAATTATACCGAATTTCAAGTCAATCGGACGTAGTTTCTGACATCTCGTTACGAGTCAGTCAATCAGACAGTCAGTGATATTTCGCTTATATATGTATATATAGTCTTGTTTTCAAAAGAAATCTTTATTTAATTTTGGAAAATAAAATAAATAAATAGGTAGAACAACGCCAATAACCTTTGCAGAGTTTGTATAATATATTAGTCCTTTGAGTTACATATTATAGAACATCATGCGAGTCCAATTCGGATGTTTTTGGCAGTGTTCTGATTACGTAACAACATCCTATTACAAAATATTACAATGTACACTGAGCAATCGTTACTAATTACAAAGTTGTTAATGCGTCATAAATTCAAGCGCACGACGCACAAGTGTGTGAGCTCTCTAGCTTTTTTAGACAGCTGTCTATCAGGTGTGTAGTTTGAAAATGTGGTTGTTATGAACCGTCCAAACGGACATTTAATTGACACTTCATTTTTGTAAGTGTGATCATATTTTATCATGATATATTACTCAGTTTAATTGTTAGCTTAATATACAAATGGGAACGTAATTTTACGGCTATTAAGTGGATTATTCTAAACAATTGAAACGAAAACAAATAATTGTCTTTCAATAAACTGATTAATATTAAGGAACCATTTTTTTTTAATCACAATTTATCTTGCTCTTTGATAATTAATTGTTTTTATTTAATTGTTTATTTAATAAACAATTTGGTATAAAGAATTGAATTTTTAATTAAAACAAAAATTTCAATAAAAATTTTTGACCGCGCATTATTGTTCATTTATCTATCCCATAAGGACCAGAATTTTTTTCGTCCCTTAATTTTCATATTTAATATCTTAAATAATGTTTTTCGTTAGTGTTCGAAGTTGGTGTGGCTTGCGCAAGCAAAAGTATCCAAAAGTATGCAAAAGCAGGCAAACTATCTGAGAAAATTATAAATATTGGTTCTACAGTTTCGCGGGTTGGGACTTTTTCTTAGGCAATTGCTTCCTATTTTTAAATCTTTTGCCAAATTTGAAAAATCTCAAAGTTTTTAAAATACTTGCTAAAAACCAAACCCCGTCTTTTATTTAGTAAATAATTATTTACAACTTTTGCAATTTTTGTGAGTGGTACTTCATTTTTTTCCAAAATCATCTACATTCTAACATATTACAAGTCGAATGACATCTCGTTCATATTTTTCGGAGACGAAGAGAAAAGTTTGATCTAAAAAGCACTTGTTGACTAGATTAATAGTGAAAATTTCGTAAAACAATAAATTATATTATTTATTTCAAAAGTATTAATGTAAACCGTGAAAAAATAGTACTTTCTTATTTAGAATATAGTTTGAACAACATACAAAATCTATACATATAATAAAATCGTAAATGAGTCCTGTCTGTACATTAAATATCACGTTTTAATTATATCACCAAAGTAAAAAAAAAATAGTTTATAGACTTTTTAAAATTTTTTGTCTGTTTGTCTGTGCGTTTGTGCTTGCTAATCTCAGAAACGGCTTAACCTATTTAAATATGATTTTCACTGATGTATTGTGGCAAACTTCCCCTAACATTTAGTGTTTGTTTCATTACAAGTAGTTCACAAACAAAAAACTTATGTTAATCTTCTGCCTAAATGCACTATATTAAAAATTAGAAAGACCTGATAATTCATATTTTTTTTTGTGTGCACTTTCCATTCATGTATATTTATAAATATATCAATGATATCTATCGACTGGTTTATATGTATTTAATTTTAAAGATTTGCTAATGTTCAGCATTAACTGGGAAAAATAAAAATAATTGCATTTTTATCGTCTTGAAATGTAATCTCCTATAACATATAATATCCAGCAAACACATAAAACGGATATAAATCGGAAAATTTACATCGCTACGTATTATAAAACTCAACGTCTCTCTGTCTGTCTGTGTGCTTATGTTTTTTTTCACCCGAGAACCACTTATCCGATTTATTTACATGCTTTTTTAAATTCATAACTATTTTATCTGCTAAGTGATAGAATCTATTTTATATAAAGTAACGTACAAAATAAACAGTGACGATAATGGTAAATTAATAAAAAAAAAAAATAATAATAAAAAATAGTTTTTTGAAAACATGCTTTTATTCAAAAATTCAATTGTACTGAAACAAAAATATTCATTCTATGCAAGTGTTGTGCTGATGAATTCTATTTATATAGATGAATATAATAAAATAGATCGATCGTAACCTTAAGCCAGTCGCAATGACTGGAAGAACAAGTCCCGATACGCCGAAGGGAGCGTAATTATATGAGGGGAGTGAAGGTTCTAGCTTGAATTAGGAGTGACGGGCGTATAGATCCAGCCGGTATTCGTGTAACGTTTAGCCTGAAACTGGAGTCGGGATATGTAATAGATACAATAGTGTGTCAATTAATGTAGTGCATGTAGGGCATGTTCCTTCCGTCTCTCTTTCGTTCTTCTTTTATTTTGCTTGGCGCAAGCTTTGACGACCATTTCTGGGAATTTGGATTGGAAATTGGTCCATTTTTTTCTCCAGTCAATCTTTTATTGATTATTTTCTCAGCTTGGTCAAGAAGTTTTAGCGTCCGTTCAGAAGTTGACAAGGTTCAAAGACAACCTTTTCAGTTTTCGCTTTGCTTTGTACTATAATCGCCTCTTCTTCTTGGTTCCTGTTGTAGTAGCTCGGTCTACATAAGTCTCTCATGTGTAACCAGGACGTCCAGTTTCTCTTTCTGTTGTGGTAGATCTTAAGGTGGTGTTCACTAGATGATATCGAGCTTTTGTTTTGAAAGAAATCTTCATTTCCGTTTTTGAGAATTGGTAAGGATCATCCACAATCTTTGTAATCTATAGTTTGCTTTGTGATAATGTCGTTGATCTTTCTTAGTTCCTGTAACAGTAACTCCTGTCTTGTCTGAGTGAATCTCTTGAGTATAATTACATCAAGTAAATGATGACGAGCTATTCTTAAGAGAAAAAAAATATTCTTAATTAGTTTCTTCGGTCGATCGATTAGTTCTTCATTTCCTTCGCTGGGTTCAGATTTTCAGTGTCGATTTGTGAGTGTCAACTAAGTTTAACCGCAACCATGCTGATTTAGTGCAGTCCATTTTTCTTACTTACTACTGCCATAGCTCATTCTTATCTTTGCAATTCGCTCAGGTGTAACTAAAATGTCCAACTCATTTTTTTTTTGTATTTGATTTTAAAGCAATATCCATTAGACTATGTTGAGCTCAGACTTTTTTACACGAGTCTTGTTTACGTTTACACGAGTCTCCTGCGTGTAACTAGGGCATCTAACTTTTCATTCTGTTGTAGTAGATATTGAAATGAAGTTAAATAGATGGTGCCCAGATCTTCTTAAAAAACCCTCCTTTTCTAATTTATTTCTTCTGTTACTTTTTCATTCTTCATATTCTTCGTTTAGTGAAAATCTTTTATGACAGTTTCTGAGAGTTCACGAAGTTAATCACCAGCCTTTCTAATTTCTGATTTCCTGATCTAATGCAGTCCATTCTTGTTTGTTCACGTTGAAGTTGCTCATGTCTTTTCTACACGACTCTTCTATGTGTAACTAGAGTATCCAACTTTTCTTACTGCTAAAGTTCCTAAGCAATCCTAAATAGATGATGTCCAGTTTTTCTTAAAATAAATCCTTCTTTTATAATTCATTTCTTCCATTGTTTTTTCATTTTTCATGTTCTTCGCTTGGTGCACATCTTTAGTGTACGTTTCTGAGAATCGTTAAAGGCCATCAGAAACCTTTTTAATTTCTTATTTGTTCTGAGCTAATCAAGTCCATTCTTTCTCCATTTACTTTAGTTGTTGCAAATTTTCAATGTTTATTTCTGAAAGTTTGTAAAGTTTATCTGCAGTCCTTTTTAATCCTGCTTCGCTATGTGCTAATGTTGTCTTCTCTCATTAATTCTTCTTGGTTCCTGGGGTGTGATAACCCACGTCTTATTTGAGCGAGTCTCTCCAATATGTAACTTTATGTTGTAGTAGATAAGGACTAACCTGATTATGTGGTCATTTCGCTTTTCTTGAACAAATATGGCACGGTCTATTCTACTCATTTTGTAATTGAATGGTGGCCCAAATAATTTATTTATATGATGCGTTATTGGCCGTGTAAAGACAGTGTACAGCGGTATCAGCACATTTTCATAAAATTACTTACGTCTAGAGTTATGTCCGGAAACGCATAAAAAGCATTTTAAGATGAGTGAAGGTTAAATAATTTACTTCTCGCTTATTTCTTTGAGTCAGAAAAGAGGCACATGCTTAAGTAAATAAGGAAGATCTATATAGCTCACCTCAAATTACAGGCTACATTTAGTAACTAAAGATTCCTGTTTAGCGTACCTCGTCCTATATCATACCGCATCGTTTATATCTGAAGTTTGCGACGCTATTTACATGTGTTTGATAATTTTCATATACACATATTATATGTATATATGTTGGGCGACGTGTAAAATACAAATTCCTATTGAAATGAATAGTAATATATTACTAGGTGATCCGTGCGAATAATTCGCATCGATAGTGTTTAGTTACTTATTATAATAATATGTAATGATACTGCAGTATCAGCATAGATGAATTTCTCACATTGAAAAAAAAAAAAATTGCTATCTTCATGTCCATGAAAAAGTCTAGCAAAATGTTCACTAAACTTTTTTTAACACATGAAATATTATGTAACTTGCGTGCTGCTCTAAAATGCAAGACGTATTCGTAAAATGCTCATAGATTACCGTATGAGCAATATTTTTAAAACAGAAAATAAAGTAATTTACAGAATTGTTGAAAAATAAATAAACTTTCAGATTCGTTTACCAAATAGACTGACGTTTGTTTTAAGGTTCTTTATTTGCGCAACAGAAGAGTGTATATACGGGTTATAATATATATGATATCTATAGAAATATAAACAAGAAGCAAATGAAAAAGGCTTCAAACAAACATTGTCTACATGTCAAGTGTTAATGCCCTTGGCGCCCACACCTTATATATGCTCATTTTTCTTCCTAAACAAATGATACGTAATAATTAAATTAATTGATAAGATCCACTGGTCGTGTCGAACGTAGCATTGAACTAAAATTAACAGTTTTTGTTGCTTATAATAGCTATAAGCGAAATACTCCTATTAAAAATGTTAAAATTGATTAAGTGTTGATTGATTAAACTTTCGAAACATGCTAAAAAAATATTGTATTGTGGGAGGTGTTAATTCGCGGAAATCCATAGTAGACGCTTGCCCGCAGCATGCATTAACATGCAGCATGCAACCCACCGCTGACCGTCGAATCTATCTCTCCACTACGAATCTCTATCCAAATGATTGAATATTGATTCCAGAGGATTGACAGATATCGAACACCTACGCAATTGTAATTTATTTTTATAATTATCTTATTCCGCTAACTGTTAAACTGTCAATTCTACGTACGTTTCATGCCAACCAGGCATATCCTCAGGAAATTGCCGACAGTCACATCCAACAGGGTGCAAGGAGCGTTAAAACAACCAACACAACCTCGTTAAGCGGGCCGCCGTCATGCAATTGCATGCTAAAAAACCTTAATCCTGTTTTGTTAAATTGTTTAATGAACTGCGAACGTCACGTTTTTTATAGACCCCCCACCTTGTTACTTTTGTCATGCTAAACAATACCCTTCTCCCCCCCCTGGTATGCGAACGTATTTTATGAAAAGCTCCTAACATCAAAACACTTTGTTAAAATAAAAAAAAAAACCGACTAAGAGCATATCGGACTGTGCTCACTGTAAGTTTCCGAAGCCGTCACAAAAAAAATATCATACATATGAAAAAACTACTTTGTTACACTTTTTTCCGTGTTTCCCGCACATAATAGGTATATGCACTTTAGTCGCCCATAGCTAGAGAAACAAGTAGGTATAACTCTTAAATTAGTGTAAACTTAGGCGCACCAGCAAAAGAGCATATGTTATGCACTTACCTTCTTTTGTTAAAAAGCGCAGTTTTTCGTAAACAACTCAAAAACGGTATAGCCGATCATTTTCAAAATAATTTTTGTTGAAAGCATTTACTAAGTTTTATTTTTTTGTATTATTTTTTAATATACGGCTACAAAAATTAAGGAGGGAGGAAAAATTTCTCAAATTTTCGGAGCGGTTATTTTCGAAAATATTCAATTAACAAAAAAATTGTTTAGAAAGAATAAAGTGCTTTTAAAAAAACTGTCGAAATATATGCCACACTTTAATGTTTCCTGGAAAAAAAATTATTCAGATTTCATTACATATATGGAGTGAAATATTTATTTTTGTTGTTTAACAATTAAATTAAATGGCGGCTTATACAAAACACCTATACTCCGAATTTCATCGATATACATCTTGTAGTTTTTGAGTAAAATACCTGTGATATATAGACGGACGGAAGGACGGACGGACGGACAGACGGACGGACAGGACGAAACTATAAGGGTCCCATTTTTGCTATTTTAGCTCGGAACCCGAAAAAGCATATTTAAAACTTTCGTTATATGCCCTTTTATTTGATATATCACACAGATTTTGCTATTTTTTTTCTTTTATTTTCTTATTCCCCAAAAGGGACCATATTCAAAATTTATTTATTAACGTCACACGTTCGTATTTGGATTACAAAAATTCGTATATGTACCAAATTTCCACTAACCAGTCTAGTCGATTTGAAACACATCGGTTGTGACAGACAAACAGACAGACAGATGAGACAGTGATATATATATATATATATATATATATATATATATATATATATATAACACTTCTTTTTTTTCGATTAGAACGTATGGAACCCTAAAAACGCGGTGAAAAGACAGAATTCACAAATAATATGAATTTTTGCACATGCGCCCAATCAAATTGCTATTTAGACGGATATTATTTCAAAATGACAGTAAAACTCAATATAGGTTAAAAAAGATATCAAACCGAAATCAATGACCATTAAGGACCGATATATGCTTCGGAAATTCATCACCTACTTGTATTTTTTAAACCATTATTTATTAAAAATGTAACTTATAAAAAAAATCATGTAGAAAAGGTATTGATAATTTTTTTTTTGTTTTCTCTTCAATTGGGTTCTCATTACATGGATTTTATATATAATTATATTTTAAGTGAACCAGATGTTATTTAAAAAAATATATTTTCAATCATCACGGACTGGTATTGTAAAGACGTAACAATTAAATATCTAAAAATAATTTAAACAAAACAGAGCTTACATAAAGGTATTTTTTTACTTGGCATTGAAAAGGTTTTCGAAAAGAAATATTCTTTGTCAATTCGAATTTTTTTGTTATGATAAATAGGTAAGTGAAAGTATTCTTAAGAAGCTAAAAGCTTTTGAATTCACAGCGGGATATATGAATATTTCTTAATAAATCGGTAGTTATTTATTATAGAAAGCCACATATTAATACGAATTCTTTGAAACGAAAAAAAAAAAATACCTCTCTTTGGAAAATATATAATTATTTATCGTTTATCTCTATTGACCCTTAGTTGATAGAGATGCTATCCTTGGAAAGTGGGAAGTTGCTAGCTACAAGTGTATCGGCAGAGTAATTGTAGATACGTACTATTTGTCTCCTAAAATATATTTATCATAAAAAAAAGGTTTTAAAATCAAGTCATAAAGCCACTGGGGTATCATAAAACTTGCATAATTCAACTGGTAAAGTTGTTTTAAAATTTTGCTCATGACTCAGTTGAGGTGCGCCCGATCAAGGATCGGTCACGATTATGCGATGACAACTCACGAAAAGAGACTTGTGCATTTTGGAAGCTTGTGTTGATGTATCAAATTAACTAATTATGTAAATTAGTAGACGTCATTTAGATTATGATTTATTTGTTTTGTCGCATCTAATGAGATGTCTCTATATAGAATTAATAGACATTTCATTGTATGTTTTGAACACCTTTGACATATAAAAAATATATACATATATGTACAATTAACTTTAAGTGGTAATCGATTATTCACCGATTTGAATAAGTTGTACATACATGGTCAAAAACTATTTTTCAACTTGATTTTTTGAAATTGCAATTACATGCATTAAAATATAACATACAGAAAAAACTATGAGAATGAGCGTTAAGGTGAAATACTGACTGCATAAAGCTAACCCGAACTTAGCCCAATACAGTGGAACCATTTGAACTAGATATTAAAAGCTTCCGTTACAGAGTATATTTAAAAACTAAAAAGAGATCAAGAGCAAACAGACCTACAAAGTTCGTGAATGCAACATTATGGAACGACATGTTTCCGCTCCAATTAAAATAGAACGTTATAAGAATGCCAGAAAGGCTCTTCTGGATACCTAATCAAAAAACAACGAGGAGAAATACTATTTTTTTCTTCTCGTAATGCACAAATTGCACGAATGATGATAACATTTTTTTATGAGTTTCAAAAAACAGATCCGAAGAAAACAGCTAAAGCATTTAATACCGACACTTACCCACATGTAATAAGGAATGTATTGAGTTAAAGGCTTGCATTGCAGAATTTACAGAAAGCCACATAAACCCTTAAATATGTTATATACCGTCTCGAATGAAAAACGGCACAGTATCAAGCGCAGACCAGTGATTGAGTCATGCCAAAACCCAAATATTCCCGAAAGGTTACAAAGATCATGGGGGAAGGATGAGGAAATGACACCTTGCTCCAGGAATGAGCGTAGTCCATCTAAATTTCAATCCACAAAGAAGAACAATATCGCAACCCGTCAATGCAATATATGAATTTGTGTTAAAGTATCTCTACTTCTTATCTTTGAAACCCTCAAATGAGGAAGTCGAAGCCATGACAAATTGGTAATTTTTCTTAATCTATATTTCGAACTATATCTGGATTGCATTAGACTCCATTTGACAATCCGTTCTTAAATTCCCCTACTATTGAGACGCTTGCCTGTGACATACGTCAACGTGCAGCACGCAACCCACCGTCGACCCTCGAATCTGTCCTTCCACTACAAATCCCTATCCAACGAATTGAATATTAGTCAGAGAGGATTGACAGATATCGTACACATAAGCAAATGTTAATAGTTTTTCTTTTTTACCTTAGTCCGCTAAATACCTATATTGTTCATTCTACGTACGCTTCATGCCAGTTCAGCATATCCTCAGGAAAATGTAGACAGTCACATCCGCTAGGGCGTCAGGAGTGTTAAAACCATCAAAGATGCGCTCCCAACCATTTCATGCAAAATGCAGGCATGTACGCCAGTCAGTTAGTTGCACGCTACATGTTGCAGGCAAGCATCTAATTATGGATTACCGCGAATTAACACCTCACGAAATAGAATATTATTTCTTTTGAGTTTGAAATTGTGTTCAAACTACACATAATATCAAGATACTGAGGTCATTTACATGAACTACTTGTTTAATTATTTATTTTTCCTACACTACGTGTATCAACTATTAATATCAACATTAAATGAACTTTTATGTGAATGTATAAACAAGCTACAAGTTTCGTTGAGATGTTTGTTTCCTGAACATAAATTAATGAATAGTGCTTAAATAAAAGTCTAATGTATCTCAAATGAATAACAATTACGGCGATTTGAGATTCCAGTGATCAGACTTTGTTGGAATTATCTTGTGTCTGCCGAATGCAATATCTTTGCTGTGTAATACGAGCTCGTTTTTAGTTTTATGAAATCCACAATCGAAATAACAATTTTTATGAGAAATGTCTGATTAGAACTTTGAAGTAATAATACCAGTCCATGATTTGCTTCATCAATAATTATAGTGGAGAGGCGTTTGATTAAATAGTTGCCAATTTCGTGAATAACGACTTTAAGAGCGACTTTCGCTCTACCTAATTTATTCGTTTAAAACCAGAACATAACGTCTTCTGTCCTCAGCATTTATTACTAACAGCAAACCATAGGATTGAAACGCTTCTTTTAAGACATCATCATCATCATCATCATCATCGCTCAACCTTCGACATTGAATAAAATCCAGTCGCATATACAGTGCTATAATAGCAATTTTAAAAGCCTCATGAACAAGTAGAAGAAATAGGCATATCTTAAATAAAATGTTAATATGGTACCAAGCATAGAAATTACTATACGATAGATAATTTATTTAAAGCTGTTTCATAGTATCTATTTTATTGTATGTCATAATACGAAGCCATATAAACCTTCCTTATATTGAATAACCTAGAAAAAAAAAAGAAAGTAATTTCACAGTATAATTTATTATTATTACACAAATAAATATTCTGTTTTCGATAGACTGTTGTCGTCCCACATTTCTTTATTTTATAAGCAGCAGTGCTCACTCAGAAAAAAGTTGCTATAATTTGACATTTTACAAAATGTCACATATCACACATTATAGGTTACCAAAATTCGTCTCGTTTTAAAGAGAACAAATTAAAACCATGTATTTATGACAAGAATGTGCCTACCGTTGAATTTGACGAGTGAGAATGGTCCGCAAAGTGTTCATTGTGGCGGCAAGCACAAATGTTAGATAAATTTTATTAATCGCATATGACGAATATTAAAAATTGTGTTGCATTTTCTGTTCACGTCTTATTATTTATATATTTTTACTTCGATAAAATAAAACTTAAATAAAACTTAGAAAATATAAATAAATGATCTAGCAAAGATATACATAATAGTAGTTTTAAATTTGTAGGGTTTAGTATTAAACAAAATTATATAGGTATTAATGTAGGTTTTCATCATTAGCTTGTTTATATTCTCAACGATATTTAAAGCCCGGACAATGAGTGATTTTGGTTTCACTTTATTTATTTTGAATATTTATGTTCGAATATGAATTAAAATTATTGCATATAAACCTTTTACGGAACGAGAACTGTATATTAATGTACTGAAATACTATACTTTAAATTTATTGGTATCATATATCACATTATTGAATAAATTTGCTAGTTGACAACAATTTGACAGAGATTGTCGCGATTAATTGTATTTTTTTTTCAAGATGGATCTTTCACCGTTTTATAATTTTATTCGCATATTTTACTTTACTTCCAACCGACAATAATTTTCCTTTCGATATTTAATAGGATTGGTATAGTTTGGTATAGTACAGTTGGTAGACTTTTTTATTACTGTATTGTTTTACCACTTAACGAAGAGTTCAGGGACATTATTATTTTTTAAATAACCATAAACACTCCTAAAACGAGAACGTTTTAAATTGCCAACCAGACAAGTAGAGTACTTAAAATTGTGACGTCATTATCAGTGTGCTCATATTTTGTTCCTTTAAACAGATTCATAATATGCTTTGCGTTATAATTAATCCACATATACATTTCACATCAACGATATAATATTTTCAGTGACATTTCAGTAATTCGTTAAATCAAATAAATAGAGATAAAATAAAAGTGGCACAATTCTGTTCAAGGTGATAGCGTCCGTGACGGCGTCCGTGTCGTGGTCCTACGTGCGGGAGTGCTTCAGGGACGCTCGCCCTACGAAGCCCGCGGTGGCGATCACTTTACTGCTTTGCTTGTTCATGGGCACCGTATCGATTTATCAGATCTTCCTATCGACGTTGCTGATATGTCAAGAAATTAGAGTGAGTGTAATAAATCAATGAAAAATCATCAGTCCAACAACTGCTACGGCAGTAAAGGGCATTATAATGTACATACAAGGGTCCCATGATCCCGTTGAAATTAGAATTTTTTTATTGCCTATTAGGTTTAATTTGACAAGTAAAGTCAGTGCTTTTATTGTATATTTTTTATAGATTGGTCGTAAAAGTGTTAGAAATGGGATCTATCAATTGGATTTACTTTTAGCGAAACGTTTGCTACTGATATTATAAGTATACTCTCAAGTTAACAGAGTTACAAATGAATTGTTGTCTGTATAGAAAATGTACGAGTGTTTTAAGAAGTTGCTAAAAATTATCAAGTAAATTACTATGAAAACATTTGATTAAGAAAAACAAGTTATATCTTTTTTTTTTAGAAATGTAGAAAGCACCGTGTAATGTTTCTTAGCAATACTCAATTACACATAATAATAATAATAATAAATGTAATATAAACTAACGCCTATTTCCTAGAAAAGTAGGCAGAGACTATGAATTTCCACATGGTACGATTTTTGTGTATTTCTCTTGCTGCACTGACATCCATCGATCTTTTCATGCAAGCTCGTCGGTTTCCGGTGCTTAAAATTGGCCCTTTATTAATATGCTACTAATAAGGTCCGCATAGGATTTTCTAGGGCGACCCTTGCCGACCTTTCCGTTACGCACATTCGCTCTCCGACATCATTGTTGCCACATCTATCTTTCCAAGACACTCCACAAATACTATACAGACATGGCATCTCCACCGCATTGATCCTACATTCATTTTTCTTCTTTCTCACCCAGCGTTTAATACCATACATAAGAGTGGAGATCAGGATATGATATGAGATCAGGTTATGGATAGCCAAACACGCTTTTCATGAGACACATTTATTATTTATAATAGCAAGCAAGGCCCCATTCACTTTATTTCCCGCATTCACTCTCCTTTCGATATCTCTAACATGTTTACCGTCTTTGTAAACAGACTACCGAAGTGTAAAAGCTCTTTCACTTGTTCGACTTTCATTTTATATGTATAATATACATGTATCGCGTATAATCGTGCTTTCGCCTCTTTCAAACATCAACACCTTAGTTTTGCTAATATTTATTTTAATATCTCTTTTTACTAAGAGAATCATCCACTTAAGTTATCATCTCCTGCAGCTTGCACGCCGACAGCGCAAGTATTACTTGGTCGTCAGCATACAGGAGGCATTTGACAGGCAGCTCATCCATCCTTAGTCCACGCTCATACTCTTTCAAACCACACACACAGCTATCCATGAATAGATTGAATAGCCACGGTGAGCTAAACATCCCCGTCTGACACCCCATTCAATACTTATATAAGCAAATATGCAATTTTGATACCGCTGTCCTCGTGTTCCAAAAAATAAGATATGTTACTCCGGGATAGTGTAAGTTTTTATGAGTGTTTTTTTTTTAAGAATCGGTGAACTGGGTCCGTTCAATAGTAAAAAATGCACGAATAAAATTGAGGAAAAATGCTAAAATAGATTTCATAAAACTTTCTTCATGAAGAAAAATTTAGTTGTGCGAAGTGTGGCAATAAACGGTCTAAGGGTGTTGCGAGTTTAGTTATCTCGCGTACAGAATGTTCAAATTTAATTGTATGCAGTTACAGTTTTATGTTTTTAAAAACTATTGTGCTTATTTGTTTTCATTTTTCATTTTTACTTTTTAATTTTATTATTATTATACGTGATTTATCGGCGTTATAGACTGTATTGCCATCAATTTACGGTGTTATCAAAAAACAAAATACTTAAAGACCAGATCACCAAGAATGCTATACATTTTTTATGTGTATTTATATGGAATAGACGTGTCTATAAACATCGATGTAATCTTACGACCCTTCAATATCACGTTCTTCAAAAGCTTCACTCTTATCAACTAGATGGCGCTACTTTACCGTCTGGATAATTTACTTTGAAGTATTCAAGAATAATCTAGATAATAATATTTGATAACAAAATGATAACTTTTTTTAAAACAATATGCTTAAATTGATTTTGGATAAATTTTTCTTGTACATAAAAAACAAAGATCCATATAATTACATACAAACTAATTCAGTTTAACACAAAATTTTACGTTAACTAGAATTAATTCTTATATTTAAAAAAGTTCCAAACCGGAAACTTGAATTCCGTGGATGCATTAACATTATTTCGAGATTTAAGTATGTGTATCATAACCTCACCATCACCTGAAGTCTATAAAAAATATGTATTATAGCTAGGCGGTATCCATGCTTCTACGTGAAACTGAAGTTTTCTCTTTTAAAAAACATTAAATCAATAGTTTTTTCTACAAAAATGAGTTACCTCATCGTGAATTTTTCTTTCATTATGCTTAATTGTATTCTATTTAGGCAATTTTTCAACATTAAAATTGTTTTTATTGTATTCACTGGCTAGTATTTTTTTAGTGAATAAGTAGAGTTTTTCAAAGTAATCCCTTAACTCACGAATTATAATAATTAACTCCGATTGAAATCAAAGGAAACTTTAAGTATTGTAAAATTAAGAGAGTAAATACGATCATGCACATCATGGATTAATAAAAAGCTCACTGACCTATTTATATGTCCTAGTCTACAACTCTGGTTGCTTATAGTTTAGTATAATGTTATTTACATTAAAACCTTCCCAGAAGAATGTGCAGTCCAATAGCGAAGAAGCCCATCCAAATAGATACAAACATACGGGTCAAATAAAGAACCACCTTTTACGAAGTCGTTTAAAAACTACAATCATGACTATGACCTAACTCGCGAGCTATAATAATTAACTAAATTGTTTTGACCTACTAACAGCAAAATTTCTAGACAAAATTCATAAGCCAATAAATTTTTTTTCATATATGAAAAATTATTATTGCTCCCACTTCCGCATTTGCTGGTGCGAAGTGTGTTTTATAAATGAGAGGATGACCTTATTAAAAGATAAAAATACGATACAATATACCCATTTTACAGAAGAAGAACAGGATGTTCACCAACGTGTTATGGTATGTCTCGCATGTGAATTTAGTGATATTGACATTCATGCTGATGACATTGCGGGCCGTGGTGTGCGCTGTGCATGGACGGATGTTGGCTGCTGCACTGATGGGGCTATTTGAAGTTTTTTATCTCGGTATACATGAACATTTTAAACTCTATCACGTGACCATTAATTGGGTGGAAAATGTGAAATTTAAGTTAAAATCGGTATCCATATTGTCCTTCATAGTAAAAATGTTACAAGAAAACGGATTTAAGATTCATTTATAACATTTTCAATAATTAAAACCTTGTTAAACAATAAAGTTACTATTTCAAACACAATATAAATGTATTTGTTAATATATTTTTTTAAATATTAAGATTCATATTCAGGGAAACAGTACATTAATCTTTTCCCAAATTACGTAAATGCAGAATACAAAACTCATTTATTTATTCTTAATTCTGCTCTTTCGAAATCGGTTTCAAAACCGGTAAACGCTTAGCGTTGCCAATTTTTATAAAAAAAAAACATGCAACTATTTTTTTAAGGTTACCAACTGCATTCTATCGCAACACCACTGACGGAAGTCCGTTCCACAATTTTTTCGATGCATGTGGTAGAAAATTGCTCATTTCTATTCTTATAATCTACCGTGGTTCACCCTCGACAGCCGACTCGATAGAGAGACAATTTACATATGGTCGGAAAACTCCTCCAGAATATGCGATATAATAGGGAAAATTTAATCGTATAACATAAAGCATTAAAAAAAAGTTTTATATCAAATAGGTTTATCTCATTATATCTAATCATTCGAAAAATACGAAGCTGGTAAAAAAAAAATTGTGAATATTAAGAAATAACTATTTTATTTTTCTCATATTCATAACATTCCTTTGATATTACGTAAAAAAATGAATGTTTGTAATGGTAATAATGTAAAAAATTCGTGTAGCTATGACGAAAGTTTCACGATCGGCCACTCAATTCCCATATCGGAGAACAATAATCGAGAGTTACATAAGTTAACCAATCATTTAGGCGCCAGATTTGAAACATTACAATTCTTTCAGCCGTCTTCGCTTACTTCTTAAGAATCGTGAACCGGCACATCAGCGAGATCGACGAAGAGCGATATTTCTGATCGACGCGACTCCCAGCGGCGGGAGTGCACATTTATAAAATCAACCTCGCCGCCCACACTCGCACAGACAATGCCGACTCGAGGAACACTTCATGTCGCGAGTTTTGACGCTGAGAACGTATTGACCTTTTGACGCGGGAGATTAATCGTGAAGGCGCATAGTTTTGAGGTGTGAATTATAAAATAAATATACTTGAAAACATCACCGATGTGTTTTGCTACCAAAATATGCGGAAATCGACCTGTGTCGTACTTTAGGAAGGGCCGAAACGGCGCGAGCCCGACTCTTGCCGCTGACGTAAGAATAAGTATGAAGCCTACAGACAGACTTACAAACTGTGTGCAAAAAATAGACCTCGAAAATCTATTACAAATCAATCTAGATATAAAGATTTAAAATACTGAATTATTATACGATGAAGTTTATCGATTCAAAAATATTTAATTGTAATGTAATTACAGAAAAATTGTACGTTGCAATATTACTATATTTTTTGTGAAATAACTGACACTATAATTTTAATTTATATAGTTTAGGAAATAATGATATTTCTATAAGGCTTTGAAAATAATGTACAGAAGTACACTTATGAAAGAAGGACTTAAGTTACAGCCGACTGATCAAGACCACTGTTTCTGAACCAGAAAATATCGGGATCGACTCTTGATCACGATGGGTGGATTGAATAATGAGTTTTA
The DNA here is from genome assembly GCA_005406025.1 of Eumeta japonica. Taxonomy (NCBI): domain Eukaryota; kingdom Metazoa; phylum Arthropoda; class Insecta; order Lepidoptera; family Psychidae; genus Eumeta; species Eumeta japonica. The sequence continues at coordinate 44,618 of BGZK01000539.1, forward strand.
AACTTAACCAAATTAAACATCTCGTTCCGCGCCTCAGAAACTATGTTAAACCATAGGTTCCGGACTTCATCACCGTAGTGTTGACAAAGATCGTTTGAAGCACCCAATCTGAACTAGACTAGCATGGAGGGCTAATGGTCCAAGTACCTATCTTAAATAAAAAGACCTCGGGAGGGTGTCTCTCAGCGGCGAGCTAAGAACTACACCTGACACACCGCAGCAATGGCATCATATACGAGAAGTGACCAAATGATAACTTACGAGCTGATGGCCGCTAGAAAACATGTAGTTTGCGTTTCTGCTTTAGATTTCAAATGAGATCCCCCACTCCTCTTATATCAGTCTGCACTCTCTCCGTCAGATGTTCTTTCCCTACTTGAGAGGCCGGCTAGCGGTAACGCACTAGTAACTCCTCTGGAGATGCGAATGTTCGTGGACGGCGGTGACCACCTACTCTTTGGTGGCTCGTATGCACGTTTGCCCCTCAAAAAGTATTAAAAAAACTTTTTCAATGAGTATTTTTTAAATTTCAACTATGGGAGCATGGGCAAGGAAATACGATTAATTATTAAAATGCCAAATTTGACATCTTGGTATCGAAGCGGTTTATGAAATAAATATTTATGAAAAACGGATGGACAGCGATCCTTCATTAATCGTGTGAGGTTTTGAACTACTTTTGACTAAAGTAGCTTTCGACCTTGTTATTCTACGTTTTTAACCGACTACGAAAAAAAAGAAACGGTTGGATATGCAACGCGTATATATTTATTATCGTATCTATATTCGTCGGTTTTTCGGAAACGGCGAAACTGATTGGATAGTTTTACTTACGTTACATTTAGATAAATCCTAAAGTTGTGGTAAAAAGTTTTCCGTATGTCAGGTGAAATATATATTATAGAGTAAAACGAAAAAAACATCTTGCTTATGAGAAAGCCATCGATAGATTTGTTTTAAGGTTTTTATTTTATTTCTCAAAAATGCGACACGTGATTTAAGTTATTCATACTGCGTTATATGTGCAGAGATTTGTACGTAATCAGTTTTATTGACGAAACCGGCTTTGCAATTTCTTATTTATATTGTAAATCTATTTACATGACCGCTTACTACTCTACTGTAACTGGCGTTCAGGCGAAACTGTGTGTCTCAGGATGAGTACTCCAACTAAGCAAGAGACTGGAATCAATCAATTACTACAAAAAGATCTTCAAGGAAAGAACCTATTTCTCTTTAGAAGACAAGCAACCCACTAGAGACTCCCTCGGAACTATGTGTATCCATGAGCGACGGTGATTAGATAATTACTGAACACTCTCCGGTGGCTCTCACGCTCATTTGCCTTTTTAAAATGTTATAAAACATAAAATTCATTACCAGTGCCATTTAGATAATACGGGATCGTGACTGGTTTTTCACTTCCTGGCATAAATTAAAGGCGATGGTATGGAAAACTATATGTATGAAATATTTTGAAGTCCTAACTAAAATCTGGATGAATCATAAAATAATAAACTTTTACGAGAAAAAAAACCAACCGTTTTCAAAATTCGAAAAGCGATGAAGAATACAAAAATCAAGTGGATATAACTAAACTGAACGCGTAAGTCCATAATTACGAATACGAACGTGATATACAGAATCAGAAGGATATTTAAATAAGGCTGAGACAGAACTGCATCTAGCATATCTTTTGAGCTGGCACAGAATATTCAAGCCATTCGAAATTTAGAGTATTTGAATTTATTAAACTCGCATTATATAATAACGATATGGATAATGAAACGTGGACACGGTCATTTAAAAGTGTTTATACTTTTTTAAAGTTAATTATTCATACTTCATCACACAGCCAATTACGTATACTCCAAAAATGATTAAATACAATAGTATTAAACTCACCGACGCAATACGTAATGTGTGTCGTAAGAGATACAATAATATATACTTATATATATGGGTGTAATATATTGGTATATGTGTGTGTGTGTATACGCTCATAAAAAAAACACATGGAAAATTAACTACTTCATCGCTTCATCAAAATTTTCAGCTAATGCATTACGATTCGCTTCCGGTTCAATTACAAAACGAGCTTGAAATTAGTGATAATTAGTATTACCGAGTTCAGCCCAAATAAATTGTGGCAATTTGAAAAAAAAAATCGTATACGAAACAGAATTCTCACGGTCACATGCGTACTCCTTACAAGGTAACCAATAATAAGAAGTCTCGCGTCTCAATGCGAGAACACACGGAGTTAAGAAGACACCGCACGTGCGCAATACCTGATTTATTATACACGAAACGGCATTCAATGATGTAGGCGTGAGTGAATCTCAATTTCTGAAAACGATAGCCAGAAATGTTTGTGAAAATATGACATTTTCCAACTGAAAAAGAAAGATAGATACAGCAGTATATTGAAAATGTTGATGTTCCGAATGACATTGACGACTTTTAAGGAAAGTACTGTGTGGATTGCAACTCGCTTTTCTTGTTCTTATTTTCTGTCCCATCTATGGTAGCACCGATAAGAAATGACATAACAAACATGTGTTGCGCTTGGAAGTATAAAATTTTAGTATCATTAAATCGACGACTAGTTCCTTCGATAAAAATCGTGCCTTTCCATTTCGTAGATAAATACTGCTGAAGAGAGTTCAATTTTTAGAATACATGGGTCTTCATAAAATAATTAAAAGATTTTTCCAAATTTATCGCGCCAAGGGTGTGAGTTACGGAATTATTGAAATCACTACCGAATCGGACTCACGATTGACAAGGTGCACGCCTGCCGCCGCCGGTGACGCGGCCTTGACCACCTGGCGGCGCCTAGAGTCTTAATGTGAGCATTCCTCGTTCATAAATATGTCAATAATGAAGTTTCTCGTATACTGTCGTATATTGACTTGCAAAATGAGGACATTACGTCCGTTTCTTTATAAGGCGATCATTAGTGTCTAAATAAATGCATACTAAGCCGAAATATCCTGCATGTTTTTCTTGCCTTCATTTAGATTTTCCTAGATGCTGCAGTAGTACTACTTTATGTTAAACGACCAATGTTTACTATTTTTCCTATGTAAAATTTATACGTTCAACATTTTTTTTAATATACTCTTTAATATTATAAGGATGTTAGCATATTAAAGAAGAATAACATTATTTTGATTTTAGTATCGCTGAAAGTAGTACTAAGTAGCGAATAACAATATACCGAAAGAGCAAAGTTTTATAAGATATTCTGCATATATACCTAGATATTTGTATTTTCCTGTAACACATGTAAGTATTTTTCATATTCTAGGAACTCGATGGATAATAATTTAAAATAAATTACGTTTTGATTCATTATACGATAACGTGCAGCATTAAGTTTCACGTTTTCAGGGTTCCGAACTAAAATGATAAAAACGGAACACTTATAATTTCATGTCCGTGCGTTCGTCCGTATATCAGAGGTATTTTACTCAAAATCTTCAAGATTTATATTGACGAAATTTATAGTGCATATGTCTTGTATAAGTCACTATTTACTTTGATAGCTAAATAATAAAAATAATCATTTCTAGGGGGACACTCCATAAATGTTACAGAAGCTGGATTTTTTAGTTTTTTAGTAAACATCAACATGTGGTACACATTTCGAAAGTTCTTTTAAAAACATTTTAAGGTTTCTGAGCATTTTTTTTTCATTATCGTAAGTAAATATTTTCGGAAATAGCAGTAGTAGTAAGTAGCAGAAGTTGTGTCTTCTTCCTTTATTTTCTAAACAGTAAAACGAAAAAAAAATATGAAAAAAAAATACGAAAGTAACATTTAATAAATACTTTCAACAAAAATGATTTTGCACATTTTAGAGTATACTGTTTTTGAGTTATTGCCGAAAAACTGCGCTTTTCAAGAAAAGGACGTAAGTGCCATCAAGATACGCTCTTTTGCTGATGCACTTTAATTTACAGTCGTTCAATAGTAATAGTTGACATACCTACTTGTTTTACTAGTTAGAGGTGACTAAAGTACTCGTAACTATTATGTGCGGTAAACATGGAGAGTGTAACAACGAACTTTTTTCTTCTGTAATGCATTTCTTTGTAATAATGACTTCGGAATCCTATAATGATCATGGTCAGACATGCTCTTAGCCAGTTTTTTTGAAGATGCAGATAGACGAATGAACAATAATCCTCCGATGTCTCATCCAGCACATTCGTTGTCTGTGTACATCGACGTGATCGTGTACCTGTGTCCGATTGCGCAACCGGCGCATACAAAATGTGTTTGTTTGTTCTAAGTTTTTACGCTGCTCGGATAATTTCAACACCGTGTGGCGAATCGATTCATTCAATCGATGTATTCAATGGACTTCTAATGTAATTACGATAAATCAACTTAATGATTGAGATTTCCTTCTGATTGATCGCGTCCGGCGTGAACGTTTGCGGGCAAAAATAATTAAAACCAGTTCGCTGCCACTTGATGCAATCGGCCGTATTCCCTTTGTACTTTATTAGGAAGGGAATCGGTGAACTTATAAGGGCTGCGGAACGCTAAACACAAAGGCTGGAAAATGAAATCGGTTACCGTTTATAACAAGGACACATTCAAGTTTACATTACTGGTATTATATGTTGTAATAATGACGGGTTGATATTGATTTGCGAAGCTTTTGTTAAACCTTATTAAGCGTTTGCTTTATGTAAATACGCGTATAATAAGCATGTAATTTTGCTATCTGTCTATTACTATTTCTGTTATTTCAGCATACTTGTGATTTTACTTAAATATGATAAAAGAATATGTATAGTAGTTTCGGTTTTCTATGAATCCAGCTAATAACAATTTTTATTTATATAATTTATAATATTATTTTTATTTATATACATTAAATAAACAAATATAGGTAGTGCATTTCTAAAACTCCACAAATTGCATAATAAATTCCATACCGTTGCGGTCACGGTCGATTAATTTAATTATAAAGTATCATAAGTATATTTAAAAATATTCACATAAGCAATCGGAATTAATAATGATTTATTACATGTTCACCGACTAGGCGATATAAAAATAAAGGCTTCACCTCTGTTTCGCATTAATTTGATAGAGCAATCACCGACTCCGCTGTAATAACAACGCCGGTCGTGCGCATCCTTGTAACGAATGAGTGCTCGCATCGCCTGTGATTGGCTCTCGGGAAAATCACGAAAAAGCCCGACTCATACTATGTTTTATGGTGTCTATTTGACGGATTTATTGCAGTAGTGTTTTTTGTATTTAATTTTAAGCTTCCTTGTATGTTGGCACCAAACTGGTTGTTTGCCCGAGACTTCGCCTGCATGGATATGGAACGAATTCTTTCAGCTTTTATTTCTATTCTATAGTAGAACCACTTTCGAGCTCGTTCTCAATTTTGATCCCGACCTGCGATCAGAATTGTGAAACAGCTCGAAAATGGTACTACTATTGGTTATATTTTTAATTTAAAGAGAAGAAGCTGTATAATAAGCAGTCAATGCAATGATCTACCAGCGCTTGCGCCGGGAGGAACAGCGGGCATACGTCAGCTGCATAACCTCAGCGATGCGACGACCTGCACTATCAGATGCATCCTGAATGCTTTTGGTCAATAATTGTACAAGATGTTTAAATGTTCAACACTTTATTGACCCTTATGAATACAAACGTAAGGAAACTAAATTGTTATCAATAGAATGGTATTTGAAAATTGAGTCAGTCACTAACGCCGTTGTACCAGCTTAACTTGTAAATCAATAAATAACTTTTGATCGTACATTGTCATTCAATAGATACTAATGAATCCTTCGAGTCTGCGCACAATTTATTTAATTCAATGAGTTCCATTGATTACGCAGTATGACGTCAAGCAGACAATGAATTCAGAAAGTAGAGAACGAGGCTAATCAAAGAACCACTAGCAAAATCATCGAACTTTGAATTATTTAATTTGGCTGAATTCTTTTTTTTTTGTAACAATATTGTGAATACGAGACTAATTACGCTCTTTTGAAAACACGCATGTTAGTCTTTCTAATTTACTTTACCCATTATAAATGAAAGAAATATGGAAATCCTTTTGTAATTTAGAACAGTATTAAAAAATTTCTTATGTGAGCTGATTTCCTCAAGCAAAGAGAAATCTAGAAAAGTTAGACTTTTTCTGTAGGTGCTTTGACGATATGAATATTTTTCAGGCAGAATATGTAATTTGATTAGACGTAGTAGAAAGATACGCAATTAGATATAGTAAAGAGAATCTCTTGTGTTTATTTTTAATTAATCAAACAAAATTTATGCTTAAATTTTAAACAAAGATTGGCTTTTTTCTATAACAAGCGAAACCTGCAAGAGACGGATAGAGAAATGAAAATATAAGATAACCCGGAATTCGTCTACTCACGTCATTATAGAAGAAAAACTATCATGCACACGGACAAAGGCAGAAACTTTTCTAACCGGATCGATACCACTGAACTATTACATTAGCAAAATTTATGTTAAGAATGCAGATATAGAATGTAACAAATGCAAATTTGCATAGCCAGATATTCAGTGTGTGCAATATAAGTTTGAATGATTTATACTCTGACATTTGACCGAACCGAAAACAAATCAACTTTTAACGAACACGCTCGCGAGTCTCCTCGTATGGAGACACGACACCTCCTTGTGTCCTCGATCATCTCGATCGCGATCCCACTCCCAGTCGGGCTTTAAGAAAAGAATTGATCCCGCTACGATATCTTTTACGTGGTTCATATAGAAAAATCCGGTTTTTTTATACTGTACGACATTGAAGTGCCGTGTAAATGCCATTGTCCCAGAAATTCCGCCTTAGGAATTAATTAATAAATAGGAATTAATAGGACCTAAACAACTAGCGATCACTCGCCCACTTTGCTGGGCGTAAATTTAAATTGCGCTATTTTTTTATTATTCAAATGTGCCCCCGCTATTGCTGGCGTAGACATAGTTTATAATGAATTCCTTCATCTTTTACATCGGCCGAATTAGCTGTCAATTCTGCTTCGAATCACGGTCTTATTCTCGATGTATAATAGTATTAAAAAATTATTAATTATAGCTCGGGCTATAATTTCATGTCGGTGCGGTATAATCTCATTTGATACTTAATCGAACGTCGATATAGCACGCCGAACGTAGTTATTCATCACAATGTCACAGTCGCGCTATTGCGGCTAAGAGTTCATTTGGCACGGCGAAAGCGGAGCTGGTGTTGGCTCGCGCCACTTCGGTTCTCGGTAAAGTTATACTCGTTCACGCGCCGCGGACGTCCGACCCGGGGCTAATAGTTCAGCTCTTCGCTAACCGGGTCAAGGGTGACGAAGACTATTCGCGGATTATTTCAATTATTTAATTGGATATAAATTAAATACGTACTTACGTTTTGGATGGCCCCTAGCTGATAGAAAGTGGGGTGGTGTATAGATATTTCTTTTCTTCTTCTTAATCTATTGGATGCAACTGATAACATATTTAATTTTATTGTTTATGTATTCTTACTAGTGGTTACCCGCCCGCTTCGCTGGGCGTTGTGGGTTATAAAAGTAAATAAAAAAAAATGGTGAAGTGTTTGGAAGTGTTTGAAAAATGGATGGCCTAAAATCATCTATAAACTATTTCGCATCGAATGGTCAAAGTTCCATATCCCTCACCTGTAGTAGTTTTTTCCGGACAAAAACAAATTCATCAAATTTTATTTTCATTATTTGTACATAGATTTTCTCCACAAAACTAGTGAGATAGGGAGATAGGTTTGGAATTACAGTACTTTCTTAAACTAGCATGTGTTTTGAGTTATTGTTTGAATTTCTCGATTCCAATTTTTATTAACATTAGTACAGCCATTATTGTAAAAATTATATTTAAACAAACTTCAATTTTAGAAAAGATAAATCTGTATTATTAGTGCATATCGTTTCGATATTTCGTTCATTTTAATTGAAATTTCAAAATAGAATAAGGTACAATCATAAAAATTCGTTTATTTGAGAATCTTGACAGCTAAGTACAAATTATTTTTTACAAAAATTAATAAAAACCTTCGTTAAAAATCAACTTAGATTAGCTAAATACTTATCAGGTACACTTATTTACTTTTATTATTATACATTATTTTTTATTGTATTGTATGTTAAAAAGCTAAAAATTATATTAAACTTATAATAAGATACAAAAATGCACATTCAATCGAACAGATATTATCCAGTTTTATTTTTTAAATATTTACAATAATCTGATGTTTTGTAGTCGGTGCCAGCTGTATAATGTAATGAAAGACAGGTGCAAGTAGGGTTATCACCTTTTTGTTTTTGAGATCGAAAAACATATTTTCACAGTCGAGAACAAAAATAGCACAAATCGTTAAAAAGAGCAAATGAAGTGTATTGAACATCGTTTCATATTTTATCAAAGGCCAAATATGAACCATTTGTTAGCCTAGGATACTCCCTTTTTCATTTAGTATTAAACTTATGCAACTTTTTTTGGCCCACGATGTGCAGATCACTTTTCGTTTTTGCCGTTTTCGTCGTCCATTTCAATGTTTTGTAAATGTTTTCAACAAAATAAAAAAAAAACAACAAAGACAAATACTTTCTCCGTAACAAATATAAATAATGATACAAATATAACACGTCAAATTTATTTATTTTGTTTGTTACATCTCATTTGAAGAAGAAAATTATCTATCCTTGATAATATATGATGAGAACTCTGTTATTTTAAAATTTGATATTTGTAATTATAGTCGTTTTGTAGGTATTGCCGACTTTGGCATAATTATTGACTGTATATATTCAAAATTACAGCTTTCTACCTTAAACTAAAAAGTTCTAAGTATCCTTTGAAGAAGTCTTAGTAAAAGACTGTAAAAAAGAGATAAAAGTGGGACAAGAGTCTTGATTTTTTTGAATTATATAATACTGAAAACAAAATAAGATGATAACATTAAAATCAAACAAAATGAAAAAAAAATAATGGGAAATCCATACGTGCACGCCTCATTACCCTCTTTTAAGAACAATAAAATTGTAAAAACAAAAAAAAATTTGATTCAATTTTAATTTTAAATTTCGCGGAATTTCAGGCGAATGAGAGGAACATGACTCGTACATAGTAGGCTGTAATTACAAATCAGCTGACCAATAACGTCCATCCGCGGCCTCAAAATTCACCTCAAACATTTAGCGTTATCAGGCGTACAACATATACATATATATAATAAGAGTCGATATTGAATTAAATGACACTGAATTAAACAGCCATTTTCAATTCAAAATCATTCGAAGTCTAAAGTGAATACAAAAAATACAGGATCCACGTGTCAGAAACACGAACGTCCATATATTTTTTTCAATCAATTTTTTTCTTTACATAGTACGCAATAAATGTTAATTTATTATTATAATTGCTTTAAAATGATAGTTTTTCTACATATATGAGGGTACTTATGTTAAAGTGTAAATGCGATATGCATATACACTCATAAGAGGTAATCAAAGTTCAAGACAGCACTTGTTTATGGCAAGGTGATAGTAATGCACTATCTGAAACACTTCGCCTTATAAGGCGTGCAATAACTAAAGCGAGCCATAAAATAAACTATATTACTTGCGGAAGGTCTTTCAATAAATTAAAAGTCTAACAAAAGCGCATTAACTCTTAGATCAGATCTAACTAACCTGTCGGTCTTTAGTCTTAAACGACCTAAGAGTAACTATTAAAATCATCAAAAGGCCCGCGGACATAATATAATGTCTAAGATAAAATCCGCTGCTCGAGATCGTGCCCGCATCGACAACCTCGACACGCACACGATCAACATCTTGGACAATCAACGTCGCCCGTCTTTTAATAAATTTTATTACATATGAATTCAATGTTTTTCTCTTCAACAATTCATATGATTCTATATTGAGGTATAGCAGCAGGGCAATTTGCAGGTACACTTAGAATGTTTATTTACAGGATTAATTTTATAAAATGACTGGAATGCATAATACTTAGGATGAATATCTAAGCTGTCCAATGGGTATGCTATCATGTGTGGAAGTGCAGGGCTTCGAGAGAGAGTGAAAAATTGAAATGCTTTGCTTTTAGACATAAGAGAGAACATTAATGCTACATGCAATTTCATTACCAACATTAACATGCCTTTTAACGATTTAACATATACCTTTAATAGGTGCTCTGTGAAGCCCAGCCGTTTGCGGCGATGTCGCATCACAAAATGTTTAACGCTGGTGACAAAAATGTTTATAGGTTTGTATAATACTTGGGACGTCCCGTCACTTCGATCAGTTCCCTTATATCACCAATTTATACCACATGGAAAACTGCATTACGGAAAGACCATCAAAGTACTAGGATATTTGTTATTATTACGCAATTGATATGGCGACAAATCGAATCATACAGAAGGGCGGTATTTTACAACTGACCGATTTGCACGATAGAAATAATCATGTGTTATATATAGTTGTGAAATGTACATTGTAATGTAGTGAAGATATATTAAAAGGTTTGAAAATTATGAATACCTATGCAGCTATGTTGATTTTTACCTAAGATAGCGTTTATATAATTATAAGATTTATATTTTAAAAATTCACAGATCTCTTGCTCTACTCGACCTTCGGCTTCATTGAAAATAAACTCAATTACGTGAAGTAAAGGAATAAAAAAAATCCAGCTTCAAAATAATTTATAACTAAAAATTATTTTGCTCAAATTATTCATAAAACATCTTCAATCTGTAAATTTGCATTATTTTCAGATAGTGAAAAAAGCACTCCAGATATTGAGTCAATCTTCACTATAACAATTCAAAGCTTATAAAAACATGTCTACATAGTTTTAAAAGTGCTCATTAGAAAACTCTGAAAAACACCTCGGAAACATTTTCCTAGAAAATATTTTCAATGTAAATATGCTCAATGTTTATTAACATTGAAAATGTGTTTTCGATCACTTCAGTTAGGGCTTCATTTTCAACGACAATGCACATTCGCTCTGGTGTTGTAAGCTCTAGATTTAGGTAAATGACTGAGGTGTTAAAAGATGTTTATAGTCAAGGGCTACATGATGAAGAAAAGAAAAATTGGCAAATTGAATTGATAATTTCTTGAAAAAATCCATAAAAAGGATAAATATTGTTGTTTTTAGCGAGACTCTAAAGGCTACCTTTAAACTTATATAGGTACGTATTTTGTTTTTTAAATTTCCAATTTTTATATTGTACGAGATTCGAGGAAATTCATAATTAGAAGCTTAACTGCTAGCTAGCTTATTAGCTAGCTTACATGAGTCAACATGTAGCACGTAATCCACCGCTGATCCTCGTATCTGTATTTCCATTACGAATCCCTATCCAACGAATTGAATATTGATTCGAGAAGATCGACAGATATCGAACACCTAAGCAAGTGTTAATAGTTTGTTTATCTCAGTCCCCTAAATATTGTTATTTCTAACAATATTAATAAATAATAAAATATTGTTATTATCTTTACGAAAATGCAGACAGTCGCAAGCACCAGGGCGTAATGAGTGTTACAACGTGCGAAAGATGCGCTTCTAACCACCTCATGTGACATTCAGTCATTCAATCATTCATCAATGGGTGACAGAAATCCCTCTATCGGCAGACACAGACTATCATCAATAGATATGTCTGTCAATTGTCACAGACTAAACATCACCTACCATTACCCAAATAGTTACAGGCAACCAACAATGTCGATTTATAGATATTGATTAATAATATGTTCAATGACCGAATAAAAAAGTTCATATTTTTAAAATTCCAAACAATATATTTACCTAGTTAATAAATATTGTTTTGGCGCTGATTTTTGGTTTTATTTCCTATATTTTATACTTTTTGTTATTGAGTAGATACTTAATATGTGCCAAGGTCATGTAAAACACTCGATCTGTAATTTTTAACTTGCGGACACGAAAATAAAAAAAAAACGTAAAATGGGAAAGTTACTGTTTTCAGTCCAATTTTCGAAAATCGAATTTACACGAGATCTTGACGTTTTAGGGTCCTACGAATTTATTTTCACCATTTTCTATTTCCAAATGATGTCTATATGTGCTTGCGTGCGTGTGTGTGTATGTGTGTGTCTTACGTGTATCTTACAAAAATATTAAAAAATGTTTGTATAAAATATTTTTTAAACTACCTTACAGATAAATTCCAAAATCTAACACTGATAACTTTTCTGCTTAAAGAACAACATTAATCGTGGCAAACTGCATCACAATTGGTGGGTTCGGTCGAAAGACTTTGTGAACGACAAAATCAAAAAAAGGATTTTTTTAAATAACCTTAAATTTTTGACCGATTTATGTTTGGTACTTGGACATCTTTTTCTGTTTCAAAATTGCGTCGGATACAATAAGCAAATCAAAATAAATAACGAATTCGAAAGATATCGTTAAGAAATAAAAAAAACGTTTTTTGTGTATACATTATTGAAGTCAAATTGCTCAGAACGTATTAAAATTATATTTCTGAACTTGGAGAATTTGAAAAAGCTTTAAACCGATCTTTTGACGTAAAGAACTCAATAATTTACTGTTACTTCATTTCTGAACGCTTTAAGTTCGATAGTAGTAACAAATTTCAGAGATGACATGCAGGGTCAACCTTCTTACAAATTTTTAAGCTCAAAAACGAACTATATTTATAACTCAATCATCAATAGTTTTTTTTTTCATTTTGAGAAGAATTACAACTAAAATTAATAGTACAGATACGTACAAGAAGATATGAAATATCTTTTTAGGGGAAGTACAAAAAACGAAACTATCTTCATTGGGACTGTTGTTATGTTTTATTTAAATAAACTATAGCCTTTTCTAATTAATCCTTTTTATTTCGCGAAGTGCGTACGTATTCAATTACAAAGTTCGGGAGAAAACAAAAATTTGGCATACACACTTTTACACAATGTTGCCAACTCAGAGATCAACAAAATGAAATGGTAGTAATGAAATAAACTATTACATTGTATTTTAATACCCCCTGCTCAATGTAATACGTATATAACTATCTAATGTGCATAAGCAAAAAGAAAAATGTAATTTACATTAAACCACATCTTGTAACAAATATAAACAATAGTTCTCTGATTAATGACTTAGTGAACATGTCAGCAATCTAATCTTCAGTCTTTACGTACATTAAATATATTTTATTGTCTTTAATTAAATCTTTGACAAAATGATATCGTATATCAATATGTTTAAACCATTTAATATCATCGGTATTCGCGACCATTATGGCAGATTGGTTGTCACAGTACGTATGTGCTGGATACACATTTGTGATATTAAAGCCCTTTAATAAGCTTACTAGCCAACAAGACTCTCTAACTGGCTTACTGGCTGCAACATACTTAGCCACATTTGTCGATAGGCTCACTGAGCACTGTTTTTTTGAGCATCACTATACAAAACAGTTAGAAAATTTTTGAACAATAGCCAGTGGTAGATTTTCTCTCTCTCAAGTCATCAGCTAAATCTATATCGTAATGCATTACAAGCCCATTATCATTACTTTCATAAATCAACTTATAATCTAAAGTATATTTTACATATCTTAAACCTTATTTCAAAGGAGTTAATAAAAAATTACTAGCATTATTTGGGTACCTACTTTATATAAATACAGCTATACAAAAGTCTGGCCTAGTTCCTAACACGGCATACATTAAACTTCAGATAATTTTCCCACATTGTTTTCTATTTGTTTGTCTGTTTTACATTCTTTGGATCTTAAAATTTTTACATTAAAATTTTCATCAATAGCAGTAAATAAAGGTTTATAGTTTTCCATGTCAAACCTTTTTAATACATTTCCTAAATAGGGTTTTTGACTTAATTCAGTTACACAATCTTTAAAATTCTGTTTAACATTAATGCCAAGGAAATTTTAAAGCAGTCCCGATTCTTTCATTTTAAATGCTTTATGTAACTGTCATTTAAAGTTCCTTAACAGTTGATCATCACTACTAAACATCAAAAGATCATCAAAATACAATAACACATAAGTTTAATCATCATCATTACATTTTGGGTGAATACATGATCATTCTTTGACTTAACAAAACCTGCTTTACTTGTAACATTATGGAATTTTTCGTTTCAATGCTTCGGAGAATTTTTTAGTCCATGTAAAGATTTATTAAGTTTCACAATATTCTCACAACCATTAAATGCCCCTTCAGGTAATCTTATAAACAAATTTTCTTTTATATCCCCATATAATAAGGCCCCAATGACATCCATCTGGTGTATTGCTAAATCTATTTTAGTAGCAATCGAAACAAATTACCTAAATGTTGACAGCTTAGCAACAGGTGAATAAATTTCATACAAATCTAATGTATTATTCTGTTCAAAACCTCTGGCTACCAACCTATCTTTTTATCGAATACCTCCAGCGTCAACTGTCCGCAACTAATGACACTTATCTACGTACCATCATCTATCATCATACATTTTTGTATTGTTAACGTCGAGAATGATGAAAAGAGATTTTTATTATGACACTAACACCTGTGTCCACCAACCAATTTAATTGTTGATAAAGTTTCGTAGTTGTTTGTTGCACTACAAACGCATTTTTCCGTTTTATTTTTTTATACCAGCACTCATTTTTGTTCACTCTTGCTACAATAATAACTCTTTTTCTCTCTTTTGTTTACAATGTTACCACGATAGTTACTGTTCACGTTACTCGTACATACGTACATGATAATGACCCATTTTATTACATATGAAACACTTTATATTTCTTTTATTTATGTTATATTGCTGAAAATTCCTTTTTGCAATAAACGCAGACGACTATGAAGCGATTTCTCCCTTTTCCTTTACTCTGTCCTCTTCCACCAACAAACGAGCGACAAGGTTATTTATTATACGTTTGCTCGTCGTCCGACGCAGACTCCCGCGCGGATACGAAGTGTTTGTTGATATCTGACAACGATATTGAAACCTGTGTTAAGACAAGTTTTTCGGAAATTACTTCGCCTATTTGTTAATCGGTTTTGTAACTCCTGTATTTTTGACAAAAACACTGACATTTCTATTCCTTATTCATACTTATATTGGAAGAATCTATGCTGAATCATGTGTGAATAATTGTTTCACTGTTTTGCTCACAAATGATTTATGACTTTTGCCACATCCCTGCTGAAGTAGTACAGGATATTATATATAGTAACATCGCTTCCTCGGTCATCCTGGTCACTAACATCATTTGAACCTCCGCATCTTGTGTCTCTCATTTCCTCTGTTCCTCTGACTTTCCTCCTTTTACAAGTTTGCCTTCAATGACGTCAAATAGACTTTGACCCCATATTAAAACCACTGTTTGGAATTTACCAACATTCCAATTTTTAATACCTTCCAGTATAATAACTGTGTCACTTCGTCACACATGTATCTTTTAGCTCTTTACTAGTTTTCCTTCCTTACAGCTCAGTTACGAAGCGAGTATTTTCACATCCCGGCAACTTAACATCCAACGCCTGCACGTGTTGCACTTTTTTTTCATCGGTGTTTTTATTCAACTGTTTAAACTTCTTAATATTGTTTCGCTCGTGGCCTGGGCCCATAATCTGTTGTTATGTGTTATTTAAATAAATAACACACAATAACAAATTATAAGTTCGAGAGAAAAAAAAATGGCATACACAGTTTCACACAATGTCGCCAAATCAAAAAAAAAACAATTAAATGGTAGTACAATGAAAGAACTAAAGTATTAAATTTTATTTTAACAGGGACTACCTATTCCCACAGAGACTAAATTTAAATATTTAGGTTTCATACTAACACCAAATCTCAAAGTAGAAGATGACGTCATTCACAAGATAAATGCATAGCAAAAATGGTAGACACTTTCAGAAGTATTGTGTGATCGCCTCCTGCTCATAACAACAAAAATTGCGGTCTGCTCGGCAATGCTATACAGCTTTTGCCACAGAAAGTTGACAAAAAAAAGACGATTCATAACGAATAAGTTCATGTTGACGAAATGAAACTAATGAAGTAGAAGGTAGGTGTGACGCGATTAGATAAATTGCGAAATGAACATATAAGGGGAAACATTATAATCATCGAGAATTTTATCGAATATCTTCTCAGATGGTATAGACAAGTGAAAAGAGGAAACGGAGAAAATGTAATACAAATCGCACTAAACGTGCTAGAACAGAAGAAAATCAGAGGACGTCCGTCATTGAGCTGGTGGTCGAAAATAGAGACAGACCTCAAGCAAGCACAGTTGCATCCTGAGTTGTCGGCTCTGGCATTTGGACTAGCTTGATTTTGTTTGTTTGGCAACTATCCTGGTTCAGAAATGGTGGCAGTATAATAGGAAAAAGACACGACAAAGAAGAAGAACAAGAATGTATGGGACAAGAAAAAGGATATATGTTATATATGTACATACATGATTCACATTTAGTGTTTACAAGTAGAGGAATTTTAACTTGTTTTATTGTTTGTGCATGATCAATTAAATAGGAGAACGTCATATTTCGATTAATAATTTAAATCAGGATATGCTATATTTCCTATTAATAAATAAAACGGTTTTTTTCTCCTTTTTCCTAATACGATGAATATAAAGCCTGTTTTTGTTGTACTCATAAATTAATTCATTACAAATATTAATATGTATACAAAAAACAGTTCAAAAACAAATTCACCTGCACGATATAAACATAAATAAAGAAGTTAAGCTTTATTTATCGATCTGTGGACGATTCCACTTTATAACACGGCGTTTGCTTTTTCACGATTCTGTGATATTCCTTGCTAATTGTTGCTATTCAACAATATATCGTATAATGTACGCAGTAAGTATCATATTAGAGTATCATATAAAACCATCATATAACTCGTCAGTATTTCGAAGGCCTCGAGTAGGTAAGACGCTTCGAACGGAAACCAAAATTTCTTTGTTCGACTTCCGGTCGGATAATATGTTCGTTAATGATTTATTTTATACATCATTATAATGCCTGGGTGCCCAAATTTTATATAAGTTTTTAATACGTATAACATTCAGTCTACCGTTGAAACCTACTGCTTAGTTTCCTGTTGCACTGAAAAAATATCCAGTATGAAGCTAGTACAATTAATCAGTGTCAGTCGTAATGACACTCCATACAGAGTAATAGTATGCAGTTAATTTTTTGATTAGGCTTATTGATTGATGTAATTTTGATATATTGAATCCTTTATAAAACACAATATCTCCTCGTCTGTCTGTGCATTTGTGCTCTTGTAAATGACGCGAACATAGAACGAACTACTTACTTCTTTACTCTGTTTGGTTGCTGGTAAAAGCAGTGTTCGGGACAGAATCGCTATCAATGCTGGTTCAGGGTTAAAGTCATGAATAGTACCAGTCTCTGGCACAATAACGGTAAGACAATTTAACGCCAGAACGTGTGTTTTTGGAGAGCATCTATGTCTTTCTTCTAGATAATTTGATCGACATAGAATTGCGGATGAAAGTGAGATCAGAATCGAGAGGTAGAGCAGGTTACAATCGAGAGTGAACCCAAAATCGGAATCAAGAATAGGATTGGGATCAAAATCGGGAGCAAGACTGGAAGCGGATTGATTGTCGGACCAGGATTAGAGTACAGAGTGGGACAGGGATCGTGATTATAGTCGACAGCGTGATTGATACTAAAAATTGATACAAAAAAAAAGAAGGAAATAATTCCCTGTATACGCAGACGGAGCCACGAATAAAAGCAAGTATATTATAATTCTGAACGAAATACAAAAGTAAACAATCTTTACTGTGATAACAAAATGTAAATCGCTTGACAAACAACGAAACTGTAAGCCATCAAAATTTGTTTTGGTATGTCTTCCTAGTAAAACGTGAATAATGGACTTATTCATTCAAGACGTTATTCATACATGAATTTCATAAGGCACTACTGAAATTCAACGTTGGTGTTTCGTAATAACCTTTCTGTCTATTTAGGATTTTGAAATAATCATAACGTAATGCTTATGCTCATTTCTTAGAAGAGTAGACAGAGTTTACAAATTTCCACTTGGTACAATCCTTAAGTATTTGTTCTGACTCATCGATATTTATTTGTGGTTTCAGCAAGCGGAATGGTTTCTATTGCTTAAAGTAAATCATAATCATGGCTATTTTAACGCTCCTCAAAAAATAATTATACTTTATATGTTATCATAATATATAAAAAATATTTAATTAATAAAGAAAATGTCAATAAATCTAATGCTATTTTCACTATGTAATGGTTCCTTTTCCAAAAAACCTTTACAGTATTTCCGCTTGTATAAATCTACAGCACTTATATGAAGTATGTAAGAAAAGTATGACCTGGTTTGACAACTTCTGAACTCAAAAAAAAGACTTGGAACTCATACCTCTCCTTGGGCATTTTTTTTATGTACAAACAAAAATATATAACGCTGATGTCCTGGGTTTTGTCTAAATGAGTAAATTTTAATTCTAAGTTTTAATTCAGGTTAAGCCATACTAATGATTTTATCGACAAATTTAAAAGAAAAATAAATGTGATCATAAAAATTCATATATTTAAAGAAGAGAACGGCTAAGAGCTCCACGTTCAGTCAATTCTGCTTTATGAAACGCCGAAATACATAGTACGAGACAGCATCTAAAACATACAAAGTGGAGCCAGTTTGTTTACGTTTATTTAGTACGACTGGCACTAGGCATTGGCACTAGGCACTGCCACTGGCACTGATATGAGGGCGCGGTTCTAGTGACCCGTTGTATGGATGTGCTTACGTTATATGTTCAAAATCGCACCAATAGGTACCGCAAAATAATATAATTACTTTCGAGTTGTGTAAATATTTTTTTATTCATAATATTAGTTACTTTTTGTGTTGAAAAACTGTAATTATTAGTTATTAAAAAAATAATAATGTAAAAACGCATTTTTCTGAGAAGAAAATTTTATTTCGATCTAAAATAGAAAATGACGGAACTGCTTGTGATTTAAGAAATGTAATACAACATATCACAGATTAAATAAAATAAATTCACAAGAATATTTTTTTATGTAGGAATCCTCTTGAAATGCATTTTTAAAATCTTTATATTAAATATACACGTGTAATACTGTAAAATCTTTGATAATCGAAAAATAAATGAATGGATTCCGGTGGACGATAATGAAAGATGGAAAAAGACATTTAAAATTATAAGCGAGTTCGTATAACGAACTCCTTAGAATTGTTTGTTTAGCTACAAAAACGAAAAAAAAATCATAATAACAAAAAATAGTACGTTTAATCAACTAAGAATGAAAAAATACGAGCTTGTCAGAACTACGCTGACACTATGACGACACAATGAGCTTAAAGGACGAAAGAATTTTCGCGCATATAAAAAGAAATACCATACTAAATTACCATCCGTTTCGCCCAAAAGTCTAGATAGCAAGGAGACGGCCCGTATGCAAATCAAATGAAAGCTAACCGTCGGAGACCCCTAACCGTAGAGCTATTAGCATCGACGTGCTAATCTTCTTATTTTGTTTGCGCCTCTGATTTCCACGCGTTCTGCTTCGCGATTTATAAGCTAATTGTTAGTCAAGGCCGGATCGGCAGCATTGAATTCGCCTTGTATTTTTGGGGCTGGCCGGTGTGTTCTGCGCGTATTTCTGCGACCGCACGACGATCGCTGCGCATCGAGGTATGACTCAGGTCATTATTTTTGAACGGAGCTGTACAGTTCGATTCCTTCCGCGATATCGCGCCAATGAGAAACGCAAATAATACTCCAGTATTATTAGAATAGGTCCTCCTACATATACTGCACGTATTTATAATATATACCTGCGCAATTAAACGCGCTGCGAATACGAACTATGAACTTTTGCATTAAGAATACCAATACCTATGACAATATGATTCGCGGGTCGTTCAAGCGTTCATGTGCGCTTGCGTCGGGTTTTATCAAACACCCCACTACCAAGGGCAAACAAGCTCGAACAATCTTTTAAGTCAAAAACTCGTTGGCATAATCACCAACAGCCAGGGTCGAAGTAGGTATATTACGTTCTCGTTCCAAGGCAAGCTGCTAATTTCTGAACCAGCGCTTCTTAGACCTTCGGATGCTGATGGCGTAGAACATACATGGACGACCACCGACCCGCGGGCCGCATCCGGCCCGCTGTAAGAAAAATTTCATGTCTGATATCTATAGCTAAAAATATGAACACTGGTTTAAAACACTACTTTAAAATGTATTACTTTATGAACGCGGCCCGCGAATGTATTTGCACACTAAAGTTTGGTCCACAACATGTCAAAGGTTGCTCATACCCGGTTTATAGTGTAGAACATGACTGAAAACGCCTGTAGCTCAAATGATCTTATAAGTTGTTTAAGCGATAATATTTCGTGACCAGAAAATAAAATAATTTGATACAATTTTATGTATGAATCAAAATTTATTTTATTTAACCATACCCGATTTCACTGGAAATTAACATTATACTGGAAACGTGTAAGAACGTAAGTAAATTACAGGGAAAACAATTTAATGTATTCAATAGTGCATTTATACGAAAAACACATTAGCATTCAAATTCAA
The DNA here is from genome assembly GCA_005406025.1 of Eumeta japonica. Lineage (NCBI taxonomy): Eukaryota > Metazoa > Arthropoda > Insecta > Lepidoptera > Psychidae > Eumeta > Eumeta japonica. The sequence goes on from BGZK01000539.1 coordinate 65,319, forward strand.
CTCTGATAACAAATCGTACCACAACTTTGTATTGAGACAAAGTGTTACTTATTTGAAACATATAAAATGTAATGATAGTAAAGTAGTGACATTTAACAAGCTACTCCATCCAGTGTCTTAATGACGTACTTTTAATTTATTTTTTGTTAAAATTATTACTCATTTAAAATTGATGGCCTTACATAAACTCTTAAGTGTATTTAACATAAATCTATGTCATTTATAAAATTTGTTGAAGCCTAAATTTCACTTTCAATGGCCTCTCAATGCGCACTATTTAAAATAGACGTATTTTTTTATATATGTTTTCACACAGAAGTTTAATATTTATCAATTTTTTCGTATTCCGTTTACTTATAAAATCGTTTAAAAATTGTAGTTTATGAACGTTGGGTTCAATATGTACACGAATTTAAAAATTTTAATGATAAGATATTTTAAAATGAATCTCAAATATGATTTTGCCCTTATTCATCGACGTTATTACCATATAACCGGAAACACTATTAATTTATTTTTAAACTTTGGCCGCAAATAAGAAACCAATTCTAAACAAAACCTAGATCGGAACACGATCACCACTTTTTTTTGTTTTAAATCGCAAATATTCCACGAACATCTAAATAATTCTATTAAAACAATTAGGCGGTACGAAAACAGTGCGCCGGGTACAAAATACATTAGGATCCAGCGAATGTATTTAGCTAAAGCTAATGTTTGGTACACGTGTATGCATACATACACGTAGGTTGGATTTTTTTTTCTGTACCGCTCGTACATGTGTTTGCATTATACGTTTGTCGGCCACTTAGATTCTATCGTGTGATTCACTGGCGGATGTTCGTACGCGGGAAACTTGGCAAGTATGTCTTGCACTAAAACGTGCTGTTTGCTTAAGTGTTCTTCTTGTGACGAGAACGATTGTCTCGACGTGCCGTCAAGAGCGGATACCCTATTCTCTTACACATGCCGAACATTTAAAAGAGTACTGCGACTAATTGTTTTACGATATAATAGGATATAATAGCGAATCCCTTGGTATCGTTTGCCAACAGCTGCTTTACGTATGTTGGCACGTCTGAAATTAAACGACTGTACCTAAATTGTATATTTATATACTGATTTGTAGGGGATTACATAATTTGCCCTTAAACGTACAATGAGCTTTTTTTTTAATAATAGCTTAATTTTCTCGTATTAATATCATTTCGCTAGAGTACCTACTGTGTGCGACCGATTTATCATTACGAATTTAGGTTTTGGGTAAAATAGGACGACAAACGAAAAATGTTTCATTTAAATATAAAATAAAACTAATTTCCAAACAATGAAGCATTTATTAAATTAAAACGCTTGAAATGTTGAATTATAAGGTAATAATAATTTAACTCCCAAAAATTTTGCTTCGCCGCACTAAAACAATACAACAGACCAGAAGATACTTACGCATTTACTTTTGATACGTATAACTGTTATAATTAATCCGTTTTGCCAGAGAGTGCATCGAATTTGCACTGACATTGGCGATGTTTTGGTGTTGCTATTTAGTAAATCATCCCCAGTTTTGTATTAAGAGGTATTCTAACCGGCTGTATGCAGCATCCAGTCGATACTATGAACTCTAAGACACTGTAAAAAACTAGGCCGAATATAATAACTATAGACGTAAATAAGCTTAAACGAAACTTCAAACGTATTGTTGTAATAATGATTAAACAATTGATATCTGACGTACAACGTTGAATTGCGTTTATAAATAAATGCGAATTCAATATGATATTCAAGTTAATAATAAATAAGTTTTAGATGGTAAAACAACGGTAAATGCGTTTTTTTTATTCGTATACTGAGAAATGACAACCTTCGATCTATATATATTTTTAAGCAGTTTATAGATAAATTAGTAATTTTATTTCAGAATTCATATTATTTATTAGATAAATAAATTATACCATCCTATACTTTCCCGTTAAGTAGTTAAGCTTTTAATCATCTCGCAATTCCATGTGAGCAGGTCGTATTCATCATGAAAAGTTGATCAGGGTTTGAGATTTCGACAATTTATGTATTAACCTATTATTACGTCAATTGCAGATCCTGTACAATTTAATTTGAATATATAAATAATACGGATTCAAAATATTAATATATCGAATACGAAATTATTGCTAATTTATACCCTCACAAATAGGTATGATTTTATTAAAACCATCCGCGTTAAGCATGAATCAGATGAATCAGACGTTTAATTCGCGCTCAATCCACATCCTGCTGCGGCCGACGGAATCGATATCGTAAAATGCATATTATATTCGATCGTGTCGATACCGAACGGCCAGAACGGGGTAACTTTCTAAGCGGATTCCGGGCACCGCTGAGGCTAGCGGCGCACCGTAACTTGCTAACTCTACGGCCGGCGACGTCAACACTTCGAAACGCACTAGTGCTGTCACCTGACTGTTGCAACTGTTAATATTATAATATGGATTAATATTTGATGGAACAGTATAGGTATTAATTAATTATATACATTACTAGCTGTCCCGCCCGCTTCGCTGGGTAATTTTTATTTATAAATAAAATGGCGAAGGATTTAAGGAATTCGAAAAATGAGTAGCCTAGAACCATCTACAAATCATTCCGCATCGAATGGTCCCAGTCTCATGTCCATACGTTTAGTAGTTTTTACGTGATTGGCGAACAAAGACAACCTATTTTCATTATATTATATAGAATATTATAAGTCGTTGTCGTTATTTCGTAATAAAAAATGACAATACAATATCTGTACTTTGATTATGAGTTTCAGAATGGAGTAGAGTTCCAAATAACAAGATATAAGTTAATGATTTACAAAACACTGCTTTTTAGGATTCCGTGCAATAGCCCACTACTGATTGTACTCTGTCTGTTTCTTTGTCTTTATTTTATAACAGTGTAACTTTTGAATATTAATAAGTGGTCAGTTTAAATTTTCATAGAATATATTGTAATGGGTGTGTAAACGAACAATAAAAAAAAGTAAAAAATTGAAACTTACCGCTTCTTCTTCTTCTTTCAATTTGTAATCGGTAATAAATAAACAGACTCGTTTTTACTTACACTGAATGTGGGCAAACACCTTACGTCGAATAAAAATTATTTCATTGTTTCTTTCTTTCTAAACAAAAAACATGTTTTTTTTTCAATGATTATTCTATTTAATTCCTATCGTAAAAATAGTAACACACAAGAGTCATATTTGATGTAATTATAATATGTACCTAAAGTAAAGAAAAAAATTACCGAAACCGGCGTAATGCGGTTCCAGCTCGTGCTAAGAATTTCGTACTTAGTGAAAAAAATATATACATTTTTTTGGTTAATACATTACTTAAACATGGTGTGCAGCGCTACGGAATCCTCGGTGCCGTCAGTCCGACTCACGCTTTAACAGTTTTTTAACTACGCCACTGGTGTACTCGATATTCACAGACAAAATATTGTGTACGCGTATTCACAAACAAAATAACCTATTCAATAGTTTCCAAACGCTAAGCACTAAAATGCTACAGTGCTCTTAACAGTTACGATGCCCAGCCCTGAGCCTGTCGGCGGCCTCTATTTAAGCCATGACATCATAGAGCGTGGAATACATTAGAGACGCGTGAACTTTATGCAAAGCTGCCTGCACCGTGCCTTGGCTTAATTACCCTTAAGTTTAGCGGAGAAAATTATTAGTTACATTCCTTGATAGTTGCATAATCTATGTTGGACTTGTGAAACTGTCGAAAGATTGCTTTAATTTTTATATTCTTGTTAAAGTATAAACATACGCATTGACTTCATCGAACAAGAATTGAGTTTGGTGCAAAAAAAAGACAATTTTATTACGTCGAAAAAAAACATTCTCGACTCAACCAAAAATAACTGATGATGTGGTAGATATTTATTGTTATGTGAAAAAATAGATATACGTTATGGAAAATTTTATATGAGCGCATATGTTTGTCTGTTGATACATTTTATATTATGCATACATTATAGTATATTAGGAAAAAACAATAACTCTTAAACAATTGGTCCCTAAATGTCGAAAAATATGTTGAAATAGTCCCAATATAATATTTGTTTCCCATTATCATATCAAAGAATAAATACAATCATTCGATAAAAACTAAAACGAAAAAAATATTGTACGGCCTAATGATGATTGACCGGCCATTAGTTTTTAATCCGGAAATAAATCTGAGGAACAGAAATATAAATGATTATATTTTATATTCAAGCTTACGTTACATAATATCGAATTAAATTCTATGATTTGAATTAGGGAAATAAAAATTTATTTATGTCATAATTAATTTAAATCGTAAACTTCTCAACATTCGTAGTTTGATACTGTTTCATGAATCAACTGACATTTATATTGAAAAAAATTCGTTAGCGTATGCTGCAGGTACATACTTTAAAATTTTAAATTCTGAGTCAGTCACACTAGATTTGTAAATGTACTTCGTTTGGCATATGAAAACATCTTATATCTTTTAAATCTAATGTCACAACGTCTATAATAGCACTGTGATCTTATTTTTTTTTATATCTAAGATTAAGTTTAATTTAGAATTTATCATTTTCTTCAGCAAACACATTGAAATAATAAAATATAAAACTAGAAATGAAGACAGGAAGGACGAAAACCGGGCCATAAAAAATAATTTAATAAAAGCTTCGTTAAGACTTTCGCATCCTTATAAAGATATATCGATTCAGTCCAAGCAACTCCACAGTAAATGTATCATGACAAAGAATTTTTCTATTATTGTTAAGCTGCATTAGAAATTTACCATAATATATTCTTTCATCAATAGCAATTGTGTCATTCGTGAAAAAAAAAACCGCTAGGTATTTATTTTAATTAAATTTCAATGTCCTAATCAAACGGTCTCCGAAAAAAGATTTAACTCAAAACAATTTTTTTTTCTCATTAATTTGTTAAAATAACTGAACACTATAAATTTCCTTGTAAACACGTCACAAACAGATAAGGTGTTATCTAATGTAGTACGTGTTTAAATAACTGCCACCGGTTATCGCTAACTGGTCACTACAATAATTCTGCATTACTCACAACCGTAAATAACTTGACATTATCTATTCCTATGCATAATTAGTTCGGAAGATCAATGAAAACCTCGTTCGTCTGTTGTGCATCTTGAGGCCAAACTGTGAATTGTTAATCATCTTTATACGACATTCTCAGAAATGTATTCATTGTTTACTTTATTATAACTGTCAAGGAAAATTTACATTTAAATATGGGTTATTACTCGCTTCAAATGGCTACAGACTTATAGACTAACTTCAAACAATGCATGACTATATACAGTTCCAGAGACAATGGCGTTAACGATATTCTACACTTGAATATTCTATAGAATCCATATCGCCCAAGATACGGGTCGGGTAAAATCGCCTTATGCGAATAGTTACAAGTGCCTTATGTAGTACATTAGGAATATTAATTTCCGCAAGAACCTAGACTTTCACGGTTTTCAAAGTTCTTTAAGTTTTCTAAAAAGTACTCAGAGACCCTTGCAAATCACCCGAATCCCTTGATAGCTGCGGCTGCGTCATACACTATTGGATTTTCGTGGAAAAAACGCTGACCAAGACACACATGCTCTCACACTCAGGTGACCCCACCGTTTGCACGATAGCGAACCATTCTTTTTACATCGAACAAACAACGCGGATCCTTCCTAATATGTACCGATGTATGCGTAGACGCGGACCGCCAACACCGCACCGGGTACACCCGTCACAGTCACTGGCCTCTCTCACCAGATTCGCACCCTCATACCCCAAATGCGATTCCGGCCGACTACGTAGTACCCAGCGACGACGTGGCTACCGCTAGAGTGAAACAAACACACTTTAAAGTTTCGTCGTGTATATAGCCGTCTCGTGTTTGCTTCAGAATTTTTTTTTTTTATATTATGTCGAATCTTTAGTTTTAATCATCCCACTACTGAGGCATGTCCTTCTACAATCTTTTTATGTCAGATGGAGGCACTTACATCTCGCATTTCCCACTTTAGCCCATTGCAGGTTCGAGCTCTCCGATGAGGTCATAAAATCCGAGATAGTAGTTTCAGAGGCAAAGAGCGAGCGGTTTTAATTCGATTTAAGTTTGACTCATTCGTCAATTCGCCCGTGGTCAGCATTATGATCCGGAACTTTATGGTTCAAACTCGTCATTTTTTACCACTCGGTTACCGGTAGCTCAGACCATATTAAACGTTGGTCCGTGAAGAAGGATAAGTTCATCGATTAAAAAAATACATCGGAAACATTTTTACTCTGTCTTGGAAACGATGACCACTAAATTGTCGTCGTGACTTCGTCGACAAATGCATCGATCAGAACCGAAAATTAATGATAATTCCTAATGAGGAAATCGAGAATGAATCAAGCTTCAATGATTTATTATGTTACAGCTCTATAATTCCGAAGGTCCTATCGAGTTCATTAAAACAATAATAATTTATCAACCTTTTCACCTTGACCTTATTAAATGACATACAACTATTGTTAAATAACACGAAGCGGAACAAACACGCGAGTCGAGATATATTAAGTTCTTATTGCAGACAATGGTCGCGGCCTTGGCGGTTGTTAACGCAGAAAGGATTGCCACTTACGGTTAAAAGCTCGATGAAAGCTCGAGGGAAACATTTTGTATGGAGTTGTATTTACACTTAGCCATAACTATGTAGAGTGCTTTGTCAAAGAAAACGTTGGCTGAGTTTATTGATTCATATCGATCGACTATTAAAATCTTTATTGACTATTACTTAAAGGCGTTCATTGTGGTATTATGAGTATATAATTTTTCTTTTCTGCATGTATCATAAAACTTTTCAGAAGGATTAAATTATAAATAATCCTTCAAAAGCTGTAACATAATGAGGGTATCTGAATTTCAGTCAACACGTAATTTTTTGATTACGTGATCAACGATTTATAAAAGACATGTACCACTTTTATAACACAATATGCACGAATAAATATAAACGAAGATATTTCAAAGAATCAGTTTATGTTGTTCAATATTGTAAATATCCATATTAAAATTTATGCGTTTTAGAAAATCCTCCAACAGAAAGTTCGGTTATTTAACATTTCCTAAAAAACGCCATTAATGATGTAGTCTAAGGGGCAATTGAAATTTTGTACAAAAATATCATAATTAAGTCTAAATTTTAATGATGACAAATTATTATATTATATGCTTATAAGTGTGTAATAATTCATTACATTACTATTATTACTATTACATAATGAATAACATAGTTTATATTTGAATATATTCATTTAGTATTAAGCTAAAAGGAAATATTATAACAAAAAACGAAAAAAAAAATCACAGGTAGTAAATGAAATAATTTCAGTAAGTGGAACAGTAATTATACCAATAAAATATTTCTTCTTAGCTTCCATGAAATTTTTTTTTGATTCTCCACAAAGTGCTGAACGCGGATGTGATAACGCACTTGACGCTGTTTATACTCAATCGCTATTGACGCTTGAGGAGCGAAAAAAATTACTTCCTCAAATAAGATCCATGTTACTGACTGTAAGCCCTTGACCCGGTTTTGTCTGCAACGTAGAAGGTAAAATTTTAAAAATCGCATTAGATTCGTAGAAACGATAGGTACACATATTAATGGAAATTTTATACGGTATAATAAACTTTAAACTTTCATCTTATTGAAAAAATAGTATGAAATTTAAAGTAATTTAAAAGTGAGTGAATAGAACAGAACGAAGGATAGAACGAAGTGAATAGAACAAAATGAAGGATAATCAGTCACTCCATAAAATTATTTAACGATTTATCGTATTAATGCCAAAGCCCTACTAATTACGTTGTAGATTGATATTAAATATATTAAAAAGTTTCTACAAACATTCATTTCACATTAATGTGCATCTCAAAATTTGTCAATTTTTGGTTTTATCCCTCTGATATGCAAAGGTGTATGAAAGTTCCAGGTGGCTTGTATGTTTGTCTCTGTCTACGCTCGTCTCAAAAACTACTAAACGGATTTGGATATTTATTACATTTTTCTATAAGCTACATTTCTATATCATGATGATTTACGTGTGAAAATTGCCTCATCCCTTACAAGAGACGAGCAAATCAAGTAGAAAGAGACTGATGTGATGTCAGCGCGCTGTCATGAAAATTTCGCGAGAGCGCGTTGACAGTAAATCAGTACTGATAAAATCGTACATGAAATAATTGTATAGAATCAGATGATTTAGAACATAAAATCCACTTAAGCATATATTTTTGGTCAATAAAAGATGACTAAGTTGCGGGCGCGCGTTAATTTTAAAGTAAGGCGAAAATAGGACAAGAAATACGCTGAACCGAATACTTTTCACTCGGAAACAAAATGGTTGTATATAATATACATCATATAATGTTTAAGTAAAGAATTTAAAAAAATAAGGCAGATTCCACAAAATATGTAAAACTAAAATTGTAGAACAATTCACACACTTAATGAAAGAAATTTATTAGGACGAAAGCAATGAAATATTATAAATAAATAAAATATTTAAAAGTATAAAAATAGAGTTATGGAGTTGCTCAACTAAATTATTAATTACAAGGTAAAAATAAATAATAACTGAACAGCAATTAGTTTAATTATTGGAACATACAACACATCATTTCAATGAGTACTAAAAACTAATTGTAGAGTCATATTCTAAGAAACATACCAATTTTTTACGAATCCAAATAGTTTGCAAATTCAATTAAGATGACAGAAATATTGTATGTTATCACAGTTTTAAAGAATTTTAATGCATACTTTTTTTTTTCTTATTACTTTTTACAAATTTTCCCATATATCAACTCTCCTTTAAAACACAGGATGAACGCAATATGGAATAAGGTGCTAAAAAAGTTTTCAGGGTTAATAAACAAAGAATCTCGTCTGGATCAAACGACATATGTCTCATGTCTTTCCTGGAGTTGATATTTATTCAAACATAAATCTCCGAGCAATAAAATTAAATATCGAACTTGAATCAAAAGTATCTCAAATCAGCGTACGCTCAATTAATAATACAAGTACTAGGTAACCTAGCTTTGCTCAGCGTCTTTCGATTTTCCCATGTGAAGAAAGCTTCCTATTTTAAAATTTTCTTATGTACATTTCTAATAATAAACATTTAAATAGAAATATTATATAATTTACGAAAATTTCATACTATTAATATATAGCATGAAATTTTGGTAAATTATATAATATTTCTATTCACGTGAATGTATTGTGTAATGTCATGTTATCGAGAACGTTATATGAAGTCTACTGATACTCCGGCATCACATCCAGTAGCAACCATAAAACTTCACGCAGTAACACTATAAAATAGCTTTTAGAAAATAATTTTATTAATGGACTTTCTTCCTGGAAAAACATCTATACAGATAAACTTGCAAAGCAAAACATTATCGAAGTCAAAATTTGCACCAAAATTGTTATAGTCATTTCTGAGAAATCAATGTATAAATTTATGCATATAAAAAGGAATACTCATTTAAAGTAATAACATAGAAAGCACGCAGTGTACTACACGCCAGGAAGATAAATGAAAAGCTAATTTTTAATTTAGAAGCTAATACAAACACTATTATTTTTTCGCTAAACTTGAATTAAAATCGAGATCCGCTAAGCAGATTTAATTGGATTCTTAAATTTATAGCTTGACATTTACAATAAAATTTAATTCTATTATATATTAGGATACGTCAGATAACATCCATCAGGGTGTTGCGAAATACACCCAAAAGCGAAGGTAATATGTTGATAGATGTTTTTGGAGGAGATTTTTTAAGAGCGGGTAGGTGGTGACGTGCGAAGGCCACATGTTATTAATATTTTGGAAATTCGAGAAATATGCAGCGAACGTAACCTCGCTTAGAAGATCATATTTTTAAAAAATATTAAGTATTATACCTGAAAGGTTATCATTATTTTTACAATATAGTATAATATGTATTGTGTATAACTACTAATCGAATGCTTGCATATAAAAAATAATTAAAATAGATAAATCTGTAATTATCGATTTCAATGATAATTATTCGGAACGCCTGTATTATCTCAAAATACGAATAGACCCAAAGACGCAATTTTAAAATTTATTTTTAACTTTTATCATTTTATCTCGACTGCGCGATTCGGATACACATAAATTACGCATGCGCTTCAGATATCGTACTGTTACAGAGTAATTGAGTAACTAAAAGTAACAAGGACACGTGAAGAATAATGATCTAACAGAGATATTCATAATTGTAGAAGATACGTGAATGTGTGGACGCTCATTCATCGAGCGTGGGGCGTGGGGCGCTACATGTTTGTCCGTTCTTGAAAAGCGCCCCACACTTTTTTCACAATAATAATATTTATTGTTGGTTCATTAATTGATTTCTATATTCAAATTATTTTCTGCTTTTTAGTTTATTCCACTATAAAAGCGTGTTTTTTAGTTTTTTTAAACTATATTTTTTGTAACAATGCACTAGTATACTTTAAAATACACACTTTTATACAGAATATACTTCAAACTATAGATTATTTTTTTATATGAATTAGAGCTTTTAAATCTAGACACGCGGTAGCGTGTCAAACCAAGTTCAAGCTAACAGAACTGGCGAGCAGCACCGTGTGTAATATTACACGAACCATTTGAAGCTACTTTAAACCCCCTCATAACTCAAAAACTATTTCACATAAACATGTCAAATTTGTTCATATATTCAGCCTTTTGAGATACATATGTGCTCTAAATTTCGTGAGCACACCTTAAACGGTTATTAGATTATTAACGTTCAAACATCGTCTATTTTATCACTGACTGACCTATAGATCAAAACTCTAACCTAGTTCCAGATGACCTAGAAAGCTCAAATTCGGCATCCAGGTAGAGAGTTCGGTAAATACAAAGGAATAAAGCAGAAACTAGTATTTTTTTATCCTTTTATTATAATTTATTAATTAATTCATTGTTAGGAACACTTATAATGCCTGCAACAATCAAAATCGATGACAACCGGTCTTTATGTGGATTTTAAGGTCTCCATATATACTGTATGGAAAACCACCCATAATTTTTTTTCAATTCAAACATATCAGCAATCAAAATTGACACATTAGTACCTACTAAACAGTCATGGAAGAATCTTGAAAGACAATTATATCCCGTAGGCGCAGGCAAATACAGTAGTTTAACAAAAATAATTTGATATTAATTTAATTATTTATAAGTACCTATTAATAATATCTGTATGTAATGATATTCCATCAAAAACATAAATGTGAAATGAGAACCAAGTTTAATATTATGATATATACCTTGGTTGTTGACTTCAACGACAAAAGAATTGAAATCTAAATTGGTGCCAAGTTCAATGTTCAGTCCTGACATTTATTTATAACAACAAAATATTTTATAACAACTTAAAATATAATTTCTTCTTATAACTCAGGATAATATATTGAAGTCTAAGGTCTGACTGGATTAGTTTTCATATACGAATGAAAACTAGTCGAGATCCTTTACTCTGCACTATTATGCGGAGTAAATGATTTCTTAGAATACGAAATAGGACAATTTTCATACGAAATAAAAATTGTATTGATATAGAAAAATAAAAAAAAAAACAGCAGTAATATTCAAAAGGGGCTAAAGTCGACATCGCAACCGCTATTCGAATGAGAAGCAACTCTTGGAAATCGTGAGAGGGTAATAGCAACCAATCATTGCCAAATTTGAATTTGGGGATTTTCGGAACCGAACCGAACATTGCTAAATTTTAATTTGCACATAGTTAAGCGGACGGCAGACAGCTAGCGCATAAAAATAATAAATAAATGATTTGCTGTTTCATAACATGTTGAACGTCGATGGAAAATCTCCCCTGAGTACCCACAACTAAATAGTTTCCGTGATAATTTGAATTCTCCTCATTCATTATTCACATTTTCTTGTAACTTCGCAAAACAAACACGATCACATTATTCATTTGTCGAAGTGACCTTGTGATTTGTTAGCGAATGTGTCATTTTCTCTATCGGCCCGTTGTTTTTGTGACCGCAAAGCGACTCACCACTCTCGTTGTCCGTGCGACGCGGGAACTGACGTCGCCGGTTCGTGACGGGCGGCCGGTGACGTCGGCCGCCGTCATTTAGGCGTTAGGGATGACGTTAAAGTATCGATGGTAGGGAATGTCGCTTGTAGCGTTTTGAATAGACATAGTATGAAGGGCAGAAATCGATGCGCACTCGATAGATCCGCTCGCTCTGGCATGAATATGGCGTACGTGTTCTGGTATGGTAGCCGTGCTTAATGTGACGAAGTGATACCGCCGATTATACTTAATCTTAAGGCGGAATTATGAAAATAAATGCATATTTCGAAAAATATAAGACAACGAGAGAGTGTGTAGAATGTAGTGTGTATGCGTGTGTGCGTGCGTGTGTGTGACTCGAAATCCAGCGCGGATGACGTACATATATTAGAATGAAGTTTAAACGTGCATTAGACAAATGAAATAAATTGAGCTCGCATAAAACTATAAATGCCGCCCGTTTCTAACAATTCGAGAACGTCGATGTATTTTTCACAAGCGCATCACTACCGAGGACGAATCATCGGAACCATTACGAGGACTTACATCATCGAAGGATCGGTGGAAGTGATTCAGAGGACCAGTTACGCCGGGCAAAAAACTACGCCCAGCGAGTGGGTCGAGCCGAGATCCTTTAGTCACCGGCCACTGCAAAACATGAGCCATTACATCATTAGTGATCCGATTACCGGATTAAATTATTATAAAATTTGAGTCATCTAATTTTATAAACATTATTCGTTATCAATCGATGCGACAGCGCCGAAACCGGCGCACTGCAAATTCTAGAGGCTGGTCAGCTGGCTGTGTAGCAGCAGGAATCTTGTACGATCCATCTCCATTAAATATATTGTTATATGGAAGTCATTACAGTACATTATTATATTTTATTTAGTTGCACCATATGTTTGTAGAACTTATAACTTGATATATTTTTAGGACGTAATGAGTGTCTAGACTCTAGACAGTGCGGTGCGGCGTCACAGTGAAACCACGTGTGACGTCGAGTGCCTGGCGTCATAATGCATCACTAGCTAAAACTAATAGAATAAGTAGTTCATATATTTTTGTTACCTAGTGTTTAAAGGGTTTTTCGGAAAAATTCTACTCCATGAGAAGTAATATCTGTCGATAAATACAAGAACAACAGCATCGAATATTTATTTTTATTTAAAGCATGCTTCACTATTAGTAAATACGAACATAAAGTATAATTGTGGTAATGAAAAAATTTAACGAAATAAAGTTTCTCGAGCAAATACTAAATATTTCATAGGTTTTATTAAATTAATTCATAATTTTCTACATACACTTACGTACGGGTTCGTAATTTTTCGTCGCACACACATCTTCCTGTTATGCACTTGCGTCACATCGTGCAAGAACAACTAACGCTATATAGCATTTTTATCGGTGTTTGACCGAACCTTTAAAAAAGGCACGGCTTCTTTAAAATAAGTACTTTTCGACCTTCGCCTACATGTTTTATGTACATATATCTTTTTACGGACGGCTGTTTTATGTTACTCGTCATTATTCGAATTATACATTAATACGATAGATAATGTTCAAACGTTTAGTAGCGCATTAGCGAAGATTTTTATGTACTAAATATAAGTAGTAGTGTATGTCTGTAAGTCATTTAATAATAACTTTGAGGAATGAAGACCGACCATTGGTCGATGTACGTCAAATTCAGAACCAGTAACAATTCGTTGTTTCCTACAAAATATCGATAAAGGGCTTATTGTTATAAATTCGAGGAAAAATGTGTCAATATATTTCAAAATTTTGCATTATCGCATCAAAGTCAATAAATATAATCCTTTCTTATCGAATGACTAAGAGAAAAATCCTAAATAGATTAGATATTTTAACTGGGTTAGTCTTTAGTATTTAAGTCTGTTTCTAAATAGGAAAATGTGTCAATGTTGAGATGTAATGAAACAATCACACAAAGTACAAAAAAAAAGTGTGAGTTCAGATGGCGTACAAAAAGGATTTACTAATCATTTACATTTTATGATTACAATAAAAAGAGATTAATAAAGAATAGATTTACTTCGGAAATTATAAAATATATTCATTTTTCTTTCCAAAATATACATATTTTTTAATATTCCCTATTTATAAGAATGACTTCTTTGTTACACATTCTACCGCTTTCAAATAAAGAAACACCATAGAAACCAAAAACTATTTTTTTTATAGTTTTATAATTTATTTCATTTTCAACTTTTAATACAAAGGTTCCGAATCTCGTTGATCTAAAATAAATTCAGTCAATTAATATTTTGACTGAATTTATAAATTACCTTTAAAAATGGACATTACACATAGGTACTGGGAGTTCGATTGAATTTCGAGGGTACAGAACCCTAAGAATTTACGTTTCAAACCGATCTGAACATTATCTATGGTGTTTGAAACCTTTTGTGACTTGAAGAATCAATATATATAAACGTCTATCACCGTTTAGACGGACTTATTCGACAGTTGCTCTAGTAACGGGTTAGATACCTGCACGATACAAGTCTTTTGGTTAATTTATTTATTATCTAACATGATCCTCGAATCACTATTCACCAGTATTATTGCACCAAAGTGACATTGTTTTGATGCAGTTTTGTTTCAATCGCTCCACTGCTGAAGCACACTCTCCCACAATCTTTCCATATCGTTATCGAAGAGTTTAAGACCTTCGCGCTGGCGAGCTTGAGAACTGCTGGCGAGCTTGAGAACTGCTGACGATTTTTGTCATCGATATGGTGACAAGGTTTAGGATCAACGGTTTGACGCGTTCTCTAAGACACGAAGCCTGTAGTATAGTTTGACTTAAATTGGTCACTGGTCAAATTCGTCCTTGATTAGAATTGAACCGGTACCTCCTCCTTTAGAAGTAAACCACTTAACCACTGAACCATCACCTCTATCGCAGTCCCGATGTAAAATAATGCTACAGTAATTTAATATCTATACGTGATTATCTGAAAAATTATTGACTTAATTCGCAGTGGAACATGCCTAAAAAAGATTTTTACTTATTTTTTGTCTAAACAAAAAACGTGGTTTTAATGGAATATGACACCCAACCTAATATGACACAGAATCATCGTTTGAAAATGTCAATGAAATCTTAAAAAATATTGTTTTAGCCAGAAATCGTTATGTAGTATTTTACTATTTTTAGAAAAATTATTACCCAGTTTACTGTTTTTGACTTCAAAAGAGAAGAGGTTAAATTGTGTGTAAGCTGTTTTAAATACCTTTAAAAAGTAAGAGTGATATGAATGTCTTAGATGGTCAATTAAAGACCGGGATCCTTACTAGTTTGTGAAGTCAATTCTCAGTAATTCCATATAAAATACACATATAATCAACCGTTAAGTAAGATTATTTTATTGTTTATTATTTTAACTTTAAGTTCATGTTTAATTCAATTTTGTAACACAGCCAAATATAATATCAAAAGAGCATTAATCGAATTTTCCCCTGAATTTTAAATGTAATAAAAAATCTCAGTGCATCTTTATCATATTTATATGAACAATTACCATATAATTGATATTTTTCAATACCAAAAACCTACAGCAGGTTGAAAGAAAACTTATGTGTACGAAATCGGAAAATGTAACTGAATAGATGCTTTGAATCAACTGTATAAAATGTGGTTTTGTATAGACAATTTTGATTTATTTTTTTTATGTTACCACTGTGTTAAAAATCGCTAAAAACATCACATGATTAATGGACGACCCCTTAGGGACTTCAGAGTATTACAGAGGCAACCGATGAAGTTTACACATCCTGATGTTAAATTTGTACACAAAAAAGGACAAAAATGTCGCAATAGTTAATGTACTAACATATAAAAATGTAGAAAATAATAAAATATACAAGAAAAAAATAATAGTTTTCGACGAGTAATAGTCGATATTTGACGCAGAAAGGCACAGGCAGAGAAAAAGTGAAGACATACTTAAATCCTGATATATAGAAAATATAGTGTAAGTAAATTATTTAAATAGCCAAGTAAAGATAAGCACTGAGGTAATGCTTCAGATAAGTTATGACCAGTAAGTTTGAACTCGATGTATTTACTACACTGTGATGTAACAATACTTTATTGATAAAAGTATTGCGAAAAATCTAGAAAATTATTCAAATAAATTATAAATACATGTTACAATCCAATATTTTTACCCGAAAGATGTAAATTTTACTCATCAGTTAGCATGATAATCTAGACATATAGTCTCTATAAAAAGAAAAAAAAACCTAAAAAGAACTAAAAAGAGAAAAAGGTTTAAAAGAAATTTAGTAGACATACAGTTTTTGTAACGCTTTGTCACCATCGCTTTGTTGTCCATCATAGATTATAGACTTATTTATTACATAATTAAAACCCCATATAATTATTTGTCACTAATACCACAGGTTAGTGGTTTAAACTCATGGACGAATAAAAAATTGCAGAATGTCATATAAGCCATGATAACGAGTAGTAGTAAACTCTGGGCATATAATATGCATTGTATTACCTATGCATCTTAACCTTGCGGGTCACGTGTTTGTTTAATGGTTAATCCACATAATAATAAAATGCATGTTTATGATTCATCACCGCCCGTGGTCCACTGGTCGTAAGTGCGAAGAGCCATTACTTTATCCCACCTACAGCGTAACTTGATACTCTTTACCTTGATTCTACTTAATCCTTTGTTGCTCGTGTAACTTTTACGGTATTGAATAAAATTGAAAATAGTTTGATGCTTGACGTAACATTAGCTGTCTTCGCTGTAAGCACGTCTTTGTATATCTAACATACATTAAATTTTTGAAAATTTGAAAAAATTCCATTTTGATTAAGGAAAAAATGAAGGTAATAAGCTTTTAGATAAATAAAATTTGGGAATTTTTACAGAGTTTTTAATACGCTTGTATTAACTTTCTGTAATTGACAGACCAACTACGTACGTGAACAAATATAGGTAATCAATTTTAGCCTATTTCTAAATGTCAAATTGATCGTTGTATCGATAACGATACGTTGCAACTGTACGCAATACTGATGACAATAAAATAATTTGGTACAATCTAATTAATTTGATCATGAAACCCGAGGGTGGATAGTAGAACTCATTCGCTTTCTTTGACAAGTCCAACATACACTTAGTGCCTAGTGTCTACTCTAGTCTGATGATAGACACGAGAGACAGAAAGTGGAACACTTCTATGGCTATTAGAAAACCCCTCAAGTTTGGGTTATTTTCAATTGCTTCCGTGTATCCAATACATTACAGTCGGTGAGAAGGGTTTGATGATGGCTCTAGAAGGTAGATAGCGGAACTCTACAATGGCTTCTAATAAGTCCTTCGAGTTTGGACTCATTCGGTTTGTTTTAACGAGTTCAATACATTACACTTCGTGGCGACGATCTGATGATACAGCCGGGAGGTAGAACATTTTCTACCTCGCGGCTAGAAGCTACTAGTAAATTCTTTAAGAATGGCTTCATTAGGTTTGTTTGATGAATCCAATACTTATCGATAGCGAACTGACTCGTAATATGTAATTTAGTCAATAGAGGTAGCCTTTACAGGAAAAACTGTTTTAGTTTGAGAAGCATACATATTCAATCGATTTCGATTAACGCTTTTTAGGTGGTCATTCAACATTAAACAGTAACAACCTTATTAATAGCACATTATTTGTTATTAGTGTATTTTTGGGTGTATTTTAACAGAATCTTATTGTTCGCTTAAGTTTTGTTTTAAATTATTAGTTAATTTTCCGTCCTAGTTTAATGTTGAAGATGAACTGTCAAGACACGTCTTACAGATAGAGGTGGTGAAAAGTACTTCTGTTGGTATTAAAAAGAGAAATTGACAGATTTTAAGAGATAAAGACTCTCAGAATACCACTGTTGTGATACTGATTCTACTGTATCAATTTCACTAAGAACTGAAATGATCAATTTGTGAATTCCATCTTCAGTTGTATTGTAATCGATACTTGCATATACACAAAGGGGTACATTCACACTGAGCTAAGCTTGTAATAGATAAGTCATCTTGAAAAAAATATAATTAAACCTTATCTTAGAGGGAATACATAGAAACTTTTTCAAAGTAAGAAACTAGTGATGATCAGTGTTCTTAATTAATTACAACTTCAGTGTAGGAGACAGATATTTTGGCAGTCAGTTTGCGCGTTTTTTGAGGTTTCCATTATTTTCTTATGTATTTTTTTTTGTTCTCATCGAAATTTACTTAAATAAACACGATGACGAGATCCTATGAAGTATTTTTCCAAAATAAATCAAATCTATTGACGTAAAAGGGGAAAAAAGCAAATATACCTACTTATTCTGTTGGAAATTATATATTTTTTAATAATTATTTAATAATAGGTTTTTTAGTTAACGTTTAACTAAATGCAATTATTTTTTGAATACGTGTAAATACAAGTAAAACGCGAATACTTTATTCCCGATTAGAGATACAAAATAGAATTTATACATAGATTTACTCGGTTCATATATTATATTTCATAGTAAATAGATGGCGTTCATTTTTTGAAGCCTTATTAATTTCATTCTTCTTTGTTTGTTTAATTTATTTTTTATTTTTAGTAAAATATTTAGGTACTCTAATTTGTTATGTCACTAAATATTGTCGTTTATGTGTCTATATAAATTACCGAGATGTGAATGTCATACGTTTGCCAACTTATGGCGTAATATAAAACCTTAACACTTTAACAGAGCAATTCTTGTTTATATATTAATTTATAAATTGGTACCTTGGACACGGTTCTACCTATTTCGATGATTATTTAAATCTATATAACGTTTTGCTTTGCAAATTTATCTTTATAGATCTCTTCCTTCGAAAAATAAACGTTTCTCTATAGCACCATCTGGAAGAATTTTGGTGTAATAGCATTGTTGCTATGCTATTGGATGTAGTACCAAGGTACTAAACGTTCTGAATAAAAGATGGCACTACATGGCACAAGTTAAATAGACGGCAAACTATATGATAATTATTAACGTGAGAACAGATAGCAGGTAAATGCATGTTATCTAGTATATTTATATTACATATCAGAATATGTTTTGTTGGAAATAAGCATCTTTTTTCATGGAAACTTATCGTATTACCACAACAAATTCGAAAGATGCTGATCAAAGCTCGTGTTGGCAGGTATTAAAATTTAAAAGGAGCTTTACTTATTGACACATTTAATTAGATATATATAGAAAATTTTCTTGCTCCTTTATAATGTCATTTTTTATTTAATTACAAGGTTTTTTGTAATTTTGTTATCGTATCTATTCTCATGTTATATCTCCGGTGGCCCAACTCCACTCCTCCTTCATCATATATATTATTCTATATTTAAGAGGTCGGCTAAGAACGGGTGATATCTCTAGGGTTGCGAGTGTCTGTGGGCGGCGATGATCACCGACTTTCTGATGGCTAGCAAATTCCATCCCCCCTCGGAAATAATAACGAAAAAAATCTCATCGAAGGTTATATTATAAACAAAGTCGGTCTTTAAAATATGCCACATGTTCCGAAACAAATGCATTCATCACAGAACCTCCCGAAGGACGCCGCCGTGACACAGATGGGCAGGACTCGTTACGTAAAAGTTCCTGGAAACCGTTTAATATTTTTAAACGCTACATCAGTATTCCGTACATTATTGCCTCGAAGCGTGCTTCGTTTTACGACTGCCTGCGCCGTAAAGCGGAGCGCTGTTTTTGCATTTCAAATTCTAATACTAGCTTTACTATGCACGCCTTGTAACACGCGCCTGTGTAGTTTTATTGCATAAGATGCATCGTACTGCATCTCGTGCGGTTATTCCACACAATGAAACGACAACTTCCTCGTGTCTCTCATATTATAGATGCAACGGCGTTATTTATTACAAAATCATATTGTGAAGCCTTGAAATTCGGAAAACATTGTTACAACTTCGATAAACGTGTCTCATTATTTAACCCACACAAAATAATGTAGTTGATACATTGTGACACATCCTTCATTATTTCTTTATAAATAAATGCATTACTTCGAGTATCCGTACAACCGTGTATACATACAAAATACGACGTCTCTGTGCCTGTTTGCCTGTTTGTGCGTTTATAGCTCGAGGAATTGGTTCGATTTACATTATTCTTTTTTTTAGTATGAAAGTACGTTATTTGCCTACGTTTTACGATACATTAGTTTACGATATTAGTAGTAACAATTTTAGTAACAAATTAATTAATTTTAGTAAACAATTAGTAGTAACAAATCTAAAAACAAACAAACTAATTCAATAGATAAAAAAATAGAACTCAGATACATTTATTTCATGTGTCATTAAATAAGATTTGAAATATGTACATCATATTTTTTTGTGAATTTACACTTTACTACTCGTTGGAAAAGCAGTTTTCCCTCAAGAAAAACAGGCGATAAATTTAAGAGTAGCTCTATTCTAATTTTATTATTAATAATAATAAATAAGTAGAAAACTATTACTGAATGAAATAGCCTGCAAGAAGTTGAATAGTGATTTTAGAACAGAGGATTCTAACATTTAGGTTAGCTCCAAATCACCCCTCAGTCAACCTCTATGAGGTTAACTAGGGGGTGACATGGCTATACACAATAGAATTGGACAAATTTTAGAAGTCCCAAGTACGGTTTGGATACGTTCCTCTGCTATAGAATTTCAGTGCCTATCTTTTGAATCTGTTGTCAAATTCACGAAAAAATTATTCACGGCTAGATTAATTGAAAAGAAATTAAAACTAGTCCAACCACGACTAGAATACGATATTTTGTTATAACACTTCTGTACCAACCTTCCATCATCATCATCATCATCTTCAGACCTTAAAAATTAATCATTACCCAATACAGCGCATATCAAGACAATTTCAGCAAGTCTAAATACCGTTATAATACGTTGTTCCGTTATAGATTTCCAGTATCAACCTTTTGTAACTTCAACAGAGTCTGAAAACCATTAAGCTGGAGTACGTTTCAAGATAATAGCAACAAGCCCAAATATGCCTAGGAAATGTTTTTCCGTTATGGAGTTTTAGTGTGAACCTCACGGTTATGCTCACAAAGTTACTTTCTCTTAACGTTTTCTTTCAATTAACTTATAACTTTACGGTTACGCTTCAAGTTACTTTCTCTTAACGTTTTCTTTCAATTAACTTATAACTTTTTCATAGCACTATTGATGATTTTTGAGGCTGTTGGTGAGCGTGACAAGACCATTAGCGTTCATGTGCCAGAACTGGCAACTCGGACAGTTCAAAAGCTTGATGTCTTAAAGTACTAGATTTCGATATCCCACACACGAATTTCTTGTAGGCTTCTCTGTCTATCTATATGGCAATCTATCTGACCGTATCGGTCATGAGGACCACTTCGACTCCTAGTTCTTGAAGTCCCAATTCGAGTAGTCAAGTGCGCAGGTGATTTTAGTGTGCATAACCGTAATGACGGTGATAAAAAGCTCCTATTCTTTATTGATACTCTATTATCTATAAAAATCTTATTAGCAGATTTTATAAAAATCTAAGTATTGTATTTTTCTTCATGACGCAACTTTCGAAAAATTTTGCTGTTTTCCGACTTAACTCGACGAGCTAAATCAGAAAATACATATGGTTAAAAAGTTTATACATTTATGTATTTATATATAGTATATTATGTATTTATAGATTTATAAATAGTTAATTTTTTATGAAATCTACTCAAATAGAAGAATTTATCCTTGAGACCTAAATTGGAAAGCTCATCGCCAGCATCGTACCATTAATTTGTATTTATGCATTAAACATTGATATATACATATATTTTGCATTCATTATACAATAAAATCGTTAAAATAATATCGTAGATTATATTTCTCACCATAAAATATTTATGAATTCATTATTCCGATACGTGCGATCGCAGGCGAAGCCAAAATCATTATATATACATATATATATGTATATATATATATATACATACTGTAAAATAATACCGAGGCATAAGCCGCTAAAAGCTCAACGAATGTTATTTTGCGCATCAGAAATGCTATAGAATAGACATGATGTCATCTTTAAAAATACATGCTCATTTACTAAACGGACACATTTGATATATCGTCATTTAAATGTTGTTTTTAATTAAAGTTGAACAATAATGTCAGTATGTTAATAGCGCGGTACTATTTGAGGAGATTTCCTCTATCGTCTCGAAAGTGAAACTTTTGTTAGTTGCATATTTTCGCGTGTAGGATAAAGCGACAACGGATTGTATGTAGTAGATTTTAAAACAAAAAACGTAGTTTAAAGTGACGATTCAAAAGAAAATATTAATAATTGAATAACACTGGGATCGAATTTTGGCTTCGCAGGTCCAATAGATTGCCTCAATTTGAATGAAATTGGCCGAATACGCAACAACTACTTGGTAAATATTGTTTTGACAGGTATTACTCACTCGAATTCTAATTTAAGCTCAGTGCAACGCGTGCAATCTTCTATTAGTCACGATATCGTTGCGTGCGGAATTGCAGAATGCGAAATTCGGGATCTTGAATACTAAATACCTGTGGCCATTTCTTTGTTGTTAGAACAAGAATGCTTTGCAATTTCATTGTCCCCGTTAGCGGCTATCTTCGTCCAATACGGATGTCACAAAACTACATAGAATATCGATTTACCCTGACGCCGGCGAAGTCGCGCTGCTATGCCAGCGTGACCTTCTATTGCTCGCTGATCTGGCGTTCTTCCTCTTGGTTATGAGTATTCACTTTACTAATCAACTTCTCGCCTCTTCTGGATCGTCGTTCCATGATCGACTGACGGATCCACTTCTACACATAACAATGATAAATGAAAATTGAGAGTCTATGAAAATGACCACAAGAGATCTCGACTATAGTTTTATATTTAATGTGTTTATTTTATATATTTAGATATACCAAATAATACTGACAACGTTATCACATAATTTGTCTAATACGGCTTATGTGTTTCAAATTATTTAGAGACACTAAAAATAGATGAAACACTCTGCCATTGAGTTGAATTGCAAGTTTCGTATTTGGTTTTTTGTATAAAATTTTAGACCACGAACTGTCATTATTCGATCACAGGTGGCGCTAAATGTTTACGCTAAACTTTTAAAAACAAAATCTGTTTCTAACGCAATTTTGTTACAATTAATCAACATCTTCACCTTTGGTCGATAATATTACATATGTTCACAAGGACTATATTCTATTAATGTTCAATATGAAATTAGTGTTTATTTTTACCCATTTAAAAAAAAATCTTCGTAATTAGAAAGGTATTTTTTTTCATACGTTTAAACGTCTGCGAAATACCACGTGTTAATACGATTGTAGATGCTTCGCCTGGCCCAGATATGTCAGTAGCTGACGGAGTTCAGAAAGCACTTGAGAACCGTTACAAAAGTTCGTAAAGCTCTTTAAGAATAATTGTATCAAACAATTATATATGGCTAATTTATATAATTAATAGAAGCGATGAGATTTTTTATATTTTTCATTAAAAAATTAAAAATAATAATAATTCATGTAAATGCTTAGTGATTTATCTATTTAGGGATAAACACAAAATGTGCTAAACAAAAAAATGTGCCGATAATAATAAAACTTGTATACTTGTAAAGTAAAATTCTATAAATGAAATGGGTAACATTTTTAAAGACTTGTACGACACTCGTACGTTTTAGATTTCGAGTGTCTATGTAATTTTAAGATGAACAGGATAAAAAAAAACAATACAATATTGGCTGATTTCTTTAGTTTTGTAGAATAAAAAAATTAGAGAAAGAATCTAGACGAAAAGTTTCCACCTATTTCGTTTAAGCATGAATAAAAAAAAAGCATAAGAATCATAAAACGTAACTAATTAAAATATGAGGTTTAGTTTTAAGCGTAAAGTACAAACATGCATATAAGAGAAATGTAAATTTGAACTGTACATTTTAAGTTCGCACCCATATAGACACTGAAATGGTCTAAAGCCAACTCCATTCGGGTACTTTGAAAACGGTAGTCGGAGAATGCATATAATAATAAAATAGCGATAAGTTCGTTTTAGCACTACCGTAAAGCGGTATTAGTGGCTTTGTATCCTCACAAAAGGCGCAATAAAACGTACTAATAATCATCGATTACACATTAAAAACTCGAAACACGTTAAGGTAACGTCGACTACTCAAACAACGATCATCCGGTCCCGGATGTGTTTTCGTTCGCGTCGCTTGCGCACATAAAAGAGAGATTATGCTTATTTGATTCGTAACACTTATCAAATCTAAAGTTATACACAGGAAGGTCGTGATCATAAAAAGCGCGTTAAATGTTGACGACAAACGTGACATCGTTAATCTGTTGTTAAGCCGAAGGTCGAGGTGAATTGCATCGATATCGCCGTAGTACGTACGTGTATTAATATCACGATCTGTTATCGCATGTATATGTTGCTGTCCTGTGCAATAGCCTTTGGCTGAATTTGTTTTGTTGCGAAATATAGATCATTAACTGGTCGTGAAGTGCCCTTCTCGCCTATAAACATGCATGCTGTCGCGGCTTCGTCCGCCTAAAAATAGAAAAGACAAGTTTCTCCATCTTTTAGATCGATTAATCCTGCCGACAATCGCAATTTGAATTTCGGTCACTCTCTTAGCTCTGATCTTGGTCCTCAATTCGATTTCGACCCCAGTGCCGTTTTCTCTGGCCGTTTTCTCCAAAATGTATGCGAAAGAGATAAAAAATTTATAGAGATATAAAACCTTGTGCGGATTTGGGTCATGACATATTAAAAAAGAGCCATATTAGACGACAGAGATATATCAGTGAAAAGTAAAAGATATGGAAAAAAAAAAACAGAAAATACCAAGTGGCGAACTGTGGTTCCTAATACTCTCTTCTTCCCTATTCACAACAAAATCGAAAGAGGTGGTCCAATTGAAGTTGTACACGGATAAATCTAAATTCTATGAAGACGCGAGTTGAAAAACATATAACATATTATTCAACCCACGTCTTGACTCGCGTGTAATGTTAGATTTGTATACACATAATTCCACTATTTTTTTAATCACTGTTGCTGCAAACCATGTGTGAAAATTAAATCAAAATAACATTTTACTTATGATTTATTTAAGGATAAATCAAAACGAAAACCACCTTGAGCTCATTTCCATTTGCATGTCTTAAGCGCGAGCGTAGGTATGCTTCTACTGTCACTTGGAAATCCCTTCTACACTGGGTGTGACCATGATAACTAAAAAACTATTTAACTTTTAAACTTAATTTCTTTTTTAATTTCATCACTAATCGATTGGGAATAACTGTATTGAAAATCACAGTTTGATATAGTACCGATTAGCTGTAATTGAATTTTTAACTGGCAGTTATTCATGTTTTAATCATCCGCCATTTCGCTTAAATATCTAAAATAGAGGTTGAGATTGAGCGTGAAGTTCTTTGTTTTACATTATGATATCTAATAAATATTAAATTACCTATCCTTTTGTCGGTTCAAGTTTGCTATAACTATTTGGAAATAAAAAAAGAGGATTTTTGGTGAAAAGCTCATATGTTATCATTAACCTCTAATTTAAATAACATACGTATGGCACGAGCGCTTAAGGCATACACATTTGGTTTTACTAATTTTTTTTATACCTTAATCGTTTATAAATTAATGTAAAGTGTACAAATAAAAGTATTGCCTATGCGTCGTCAAGTAGTAATGTTTTGTATATATATATATTGCCGAGCGAACCCGAACAATTATGGCTTTATCAATTATTTTTAGTTTAGTTTATATTTTACACCATTATTCCCACTATGACGTAGTTAGAAATAACGTAGCTGTTAGCGCCCAAAGTAACAGGTTGTAAACCCATGCATCGCTAAGTACATGTTTCTAGTATAAGTCACATATGCAGTTTTAACCTAGCCTCGATTGAAAAGTTTTTCATTCAAACGAAAAATTTGTCATGATGTTTTTCCTTCAGTTTTAGAGAGTGATGTATAAACAAATTTAGACATAATTCAATTTAGAAAAGAATATTGGTACGTACTAAAACTTACGACCTTTTTATTGTGAGTGGAGAGTTACTATTGCTTTAAGAAGTACTGGTGAACAATAATATACTCCATTATAAACGTCATCATCTCGCATATATTGATATAATAATACATATAAATGGTAAGTTGAAGTGGTGTGGTCATCTGGCAAAGATGAATGAATGTAGGCTGACAAAACAAATTTATAGAGCGATTGTGTGTGACGGAAGGGACGGTAAGGAGCACCCTAAAAATCCTATCAGACCAAATTAGTGACATACTAAAGACCGGCTAAGAGCATATCAGATCATGCGCACTGTAGGGTTCCGAAGCTATTACTACAAAGAATTGTACTACAGATGAAAAAACTACGTTTTCACACTTTTTCTATTTCCCGCACATAATAGGTATAAGCACTTTAGTCGCCTATAACTAGAGAAACAAGTAGGTATGTCAACTATTACTCTTAAAATATTGTAAACTTAGGTGCACCGACAAAGAGCGTATGTTCATAGCACTTATGTCTTCTTGTTGAGAAACGTACTTTTTCGGCAATAAATCAAAAACGGTATATCCAATCATGTTTAAAATAATTTTCATTAAAAGTATTTATTGAGTGTTACCTTTATATTTTTTTTCATATTTTTTGGTCTTACGGTTTAGAAAATAGAGAGGAGAGACAAAATTTGTACTATTTCTGAAGAGATTATTTCCGAAGATATTTAATTAATCAAAAAAATTCTTGGAAACCTTAAAAAACCTTTAAAGAACTATTGAAATATGTATCACTCGTTGATGTTTGATGAAAAATTTTTTTTCAGCTTTCGTTACATGTATGAAGTGTCCCACTAGACATATTTATTTTTATTATTAATCAGGAAACTAACTAGTGGCTTATACAAAACATTTATACTTCGAATTTCATCAACATACATCTTGTAGTTTTTGAGTAAAACGCCTGTGAAATACCGCCAAACGGACGAATAGACATGATGAAATTATAAGGCTTCCGTTTTGCCATTTCCGCTCGGAACCCTAAAAAGGGGCCAATTTTAAGCACCCGAAACCGACGAGCTTACATGAAAACATTGACGGATGTCAGTGAAGCAAGAAATTTCAAAGAACGTAACTTGTGGAAATCTGTGGTCTCTCCCAATCACTCTGGGAACTATGTATGTATTTATCACATTAATATGTAGATGGCTGTAGTTAAATATTATATTTGACAATTTCTTTAAACATGTGCTATCAATTATAATATTGTAACTTGTGGTAGAATCATTTCAATAATTATTAAAAATAGATATAAAAATTATGGTACGCGACATGAATTTCGCGATTCCGGTTCTATATTTTTTCTTAGTCTACCAGCAGCAAAGATAAAAAAAGGGCTGTGAGTAAAATAGATACTTTCCGTCATACGTTATACAAAATAAAAACTATTTAGAACGACACGAGGAAAGCAAAATGCATTTCCAAAAGTAGGCTCAATTACCTTCGGAAATATCAAGTTCAACGTTATTCAAAGACACACATGCAAGAAGGGCTATGCACTTAAATGCTCGATTGCTACATCTGCGAAGCGATTGCAAAAAAGTATGCGGACTTTCTATTCTTTGCGAACAATTACCGTACTTGCTTTGCATCAATTTGCAACTTGCGTAATGTATACACATGAAGTATGCATGAAGCATTTCTGAATCGATAGTACATCCATTTTTACTTTTAGTAAGAATATATAGATAGTTAGATACCTAATATTAAACTAAAATGATTTGCATCATTATTTGTTGCGTAACTGAAAAAGCAATGCCTTTTACATCAAGTCACTCAAAAAACGCTAGGTCCAGTAAGACAAAATAAATCTAATGATGCAAATACCTATCAATGCGCAGATTAATATTTAGTCTTATAAGTATTCTAATAAACTTAATTCGGACCATATTACTGTCCTATAGTCTGAACTCAATCACTTTAAAGTCATGTTACATTTTCATTCAGCGTCACAATAAAAAAAATGCTGTATTAATTTGTATTTTACATTACGAAAACAGCCTTATGATCTAAAAGATGTATTTCATTTACATTTATTACATTATTATCAATACTTTAATGAATAATATAGATCCGTAAATAAGTAAATATACCCAAATGTCATTTTGAAAATACCGAAACAATAATTTATCAAATACATAAGATTGATTTCATGTACATGTTCATCATTAAAGCTGTCAATATCGAAGTAGAAAAAATTGCAACATTCATATTTATTATTTCAAATGACGCGTTCTGAAGGAAATTTCTGAATAGCTTTGGTACGCTAGAAAAATATTCCTAAAATTTCCACGATTTCAAGTATTTATTTATTTTTTACTGATTCAAAAACTTAAAGTAGTGAAAAAATACGAAATAGGTAATGTAACTAGTTCTAGTATTTAAAAGGCTTTATTTGTTATATAAAAATGAATAGATCAAGTATATTATTATAATATATTAAGTATGTATTAGACTAGCTTGAGAATAATTGGATGCTTTATCGACAGCTTGCGCTTCTGTGCCCGTTTGCACTCTCTATCTCTGCCACCTTATTTGTTTGGTTCAGTAGTTTTTGCATAAAATATAATCAAACTGTTAATATTGAACTATTAAATATCAAAAGCATAGAATCAAATACTTAAACATTATCCTTTCATTTGCATCTCCATAATAAAAAAAATAGATTGATATCGCAAAGTCTACAAACACGTAAGCGAATTTGAGACAAGAGCGATCAATTTTGTTCGCAATCATATCTAAAATCCTTGATCTAAATGGAACGTATATCACGAAGTTAAAAAATAGACAAATGATCATTAAAACAATGAATAAACGTAAGCATAAGCTTATCTCAAGATATCACTGAAAATTACATATAAATTGGTTTAGTCATTGTACAGATAGCATGAAAGACAATTCTAAATTCTGGTTTCAAATACGTGGAAGGAATTTATTCTATTGTATTGTATTTCAAATATTTATTTTTTGGAAAATTTATTTAAAAAAAACATGTGTTTTCTAACATGAATTAATCAATCCTTTAGCACGAATATCCGATTCGCGTGTTGCTTGCACTGTTTTTAATTATTTTATTAGCGATAATCGTTGCTTTTCTCATTTTATCTCATTAAAAAAAAATGACGAAAATAGAGAGAAATGTTAAAATTGAAATACTAAAAATTTAGTAATTCAACGAACGAAATTTACAAGAGCAAATCATTAAAACATTAATGCCCTGGCTCTTATCTGATTCTAGAGCGAAAATACACAGATCTATTTAAATGATAACAGTATATTATGTAGTTTTGGGGCTTATTTTGCTTATCTCAAAAACGTAGACGACTTCTACCATAATCGTTGGCGCGAAACGATGGTGTGACCAGTTTACACGGAATTTTCCATGTGGCACGTTTGAAACGAGAAAATACTAAGACGTCCGGACGGCGCGCCGACGTCTTATTTCGCCCATTCCAGATATCTACTTATGTTTGTCCTTTCCGAGTCCTTTTTGCGATGATGTGTAACAAAAGATATGTCAGTGTGTTATGTTTCTCAGAAACTACTAAGTTTCTTTTGTAAAATAAAAAAAAACCATGCCTCCTTTTTCTAAAAAACGTATGACGCCATCAATTCTACTGAGAATTAGATGTACAGATATAGACAATATAGCTACTAATCACAACTGCAAAGCATTCCTTTTTGTATGAATGCATTTTTATGAAGATTTGTAAGTCAAGGTGAAAAAAAAAACGATCCCAATTAAGTTTGTACGTCAACAAAAATCCACCAGATTTTTCAGAAACGTATTATATGAATATTAAAATCCTAAAACGCCTTAGATTCGTTTGAGAACTATGACCTAATACGATCTTCTTGGCGGCGACTCGTGCCCGTTAGCGAGAAAGTAAATTAAAATCTCACCAGCCAAATAATAATAATTAAAATAAATAAGATATATTTTAGATTTTATTTTAATGTATGCGTGATAGTCCTCTATACATTCGTGTAACTGAATATCGACCGACGAAATAAGCTATAGAGCGAACGTGTGTGATGGAAAAGTCGACAAAGTTTGTCCTAGAAAATTTTATGCACAACAAATTAGTGTCATATTAAAGAAGGGTCAGATTTTAAGCACCCTGCTTGCATGGGACGATTGATGAATGTGTCAGTCGGGCAAGAGAACTAATTTTACGTATATGAAATATTCAATAACGTATGTCTAAAGTAAATGTGAACTTCAAGTCTTTGCAACCTTGTATTGTATACATTTGTTCTTAAAACTGAATAAAATATATATTAAAAGCTGCAAAACGCTAATATAAATGCAGTTTATTGGCTAGCTATTGGTGTTAGAGAAAATGGCGACAACGTTCGTATACAGCCTTAATTTCAGAAGCTGCATAAAAGCGTTCCAATGAAAGCAACATATGTCATTTGTCGCCTAAAGGTCAACAGTTACACTAATATAATACTAAATTTTAAGAAACTTAATTGTCGATGATATGTAAAGTTTTAAAAGTTTATATATTTAGAGTGTTACGCCGCCGAAGACTCTATATAATTTAATTATCGTACTAATCAGCCTTCTCATAATACTGTATAAAAGAATTTAAATAGATCGCATGGAAGTCATAAGTGTACTATATGTATATAGTCATAAGGGTACTAAGTGTACTATAGATTTCTAGTAATTCAGACTTCTTCTGCCCGTTTCTTCGCGTGTATCAGCACTAATGTGGCTTAGGCCGAATAACTGAATACACATTGTCCCTTATATCACTAACGTCACCGTGAAATAGTATCGTATTGTAGCTGTATTGCAATACTAATAAACGGTTAAAGCAAACGATCAAAAACCTTAATAACAGCCTACGGCTGAAAATAAGCTAACAAAAGTTTTATTTGACTGACTATCTTAACTTTATTACTGTCGTACAACCACACTGTGGCCAACTTGGCTACAGTACAAAAATGGTCCGGCTCGACCTCTGAAATATCAGTCTCACAGATTACGGACGTGAAATAGCAATATCAGCTATATCGTCCAGTGAGTGAGAGTTCCGGTGGGCCACTCCTTCCTCTACCCCTTCTGTCAACTCGATCTTCCCCCATTAAATATTCCATTTCTTCCCAAGAAGCCGGCAACGACTGGTGACTCCTCTGGGGTTGCGAGTGTCTATGGGTGGCAGTGACCACCTATTCCCTGATGGCTCATCTGCTCGTTTACCCTCGATTTTAGTATATAAAAAAAAAGTATGAAAACGGATAAAGACAGCAGCATAGACAGCCAAAGATTGCGGCATTGATTTGGTAATTAAATAGTTCACATGATTATATAAAATCACCATCATGTTGTTTTTTTATAGCCTTAAATATTTACATAAAATTTCTCTGATTTACGACATTTTCAAAATAATAAGACACGTTTTCATGTGTGGGTTTACAGTCCTTTAGCAAATAAATAATCACAATATAATTTAATATGATAAAAATAAAAGATAATGGTTTATACTTTTATCGTCTGCGCATATCTTTTCATATTTATCTATTAAAAAGCATAATTCTCATGAAGCATGAACATTTTAATTGAAAGTGAATTTGCAATACTGTTAAAATTTAATGATAATGTAAAATTAATGATAATATGTATTCATGCGTGTGCTATAATGTATTTCACGATGTGCGGGCGCTACGCCGTACTCCTTTGCGCAAATGAATTTATATGCATATTTTAATAACATACATAATTTAGATAAAACATGATTTAATTGTTGTTTTAAAGTTGTATTTAAGAACATTATATTTAGTAAGGGTACATTTATAAGAAATTATTTATAATATTTCTTCCTAAGATTTTATAGCGTATGTAAACAATCACATTGTCTCTTTTAAGAAGAAAAATGTTGTTTTTTGACGGAAGTGAAATTTATTTATTTAATACAATTGTGAATATCATTCAATAAATAAATAAATCTCTTAAATTATAACAATAATAATAAAGTTTACTATACTATTTATGTAACTAAACGACGTATTATAATGATGTACATCAAAAACGCCTATTTGAGTGCATTGGTGGAATGTGTGTTTGACCTGATTTAGCATTTCCTGATAACCTAGGTCCGAGTAGGAGTTCAAGTACATCGGCCCGGTCCAGAGGTATGGCGTGGGCGCCTGCGCGTGCGCCGCCCAAATCGCTGTTTGATTGCTACACTCAGATTATGCTAAATATATGTTACACTAGATGCACCTGATCGTCATTTCCGGGCGTATATGCAAATTATTTTAGACATTTTAATTCGTATTCATGCATCGAGGTAATTTATGCACGAGACTAACACACGGACAAGTTATTTTTATTTATTCTTTAAAATGGTAGAAGCAGTCGGTCCTCATAATACGATTTACAAATAAGTTAGTAAAACAAATATCTGCCAATGTATAAAAGATAGGTTAGTATCAGTTTCGAAAATTTTGACGACCTGTGATAGTTTAATTTGACGGCATGGTTGCAATAAAAGAAATATTTATGAAAATATAATTATATTCGGCAAATTTTAAATAAGTGTTCTTAGGCAGGTTTAAGAATAAAAAAATATATTAAAAGTAATTGGCACACGCGTATACAATGTATTAAAAACAACCACATATTGTTCTGGTTCCTCAAAATTAACCGTGCATATATTTTGCCGTCATTGAGCGACTTATTTTTTTTTTATTGTTATGTATTTGTATCCATAGGTCCGAATATATGTTGCACTTGATCGTTAAACGTCCTCAAGCCATCGTTTTTGAACGAAATTCTATTTTTGGATGATTTTTTACTTAATACTGTTCACACATATTTTCAAATTATTAAAGCGGACACAATTTTTTAATGTTTTGAGAATTAAGCATTCACATTGCTGTTCAGGTGGTCACTTTAACGACATATAAAATATAATAGTATGCTATGCCCTTCCAATTTAGAAAATCTATAAAATGAATTCATCAAAACAAAGTTACATTTATTTCTTTTTGTTGTCCCTGCTTGCCATCATTAAAACTTCCCGCCATGATGCGCCGAAATCGTATGACGTGAAACTGCGTTTTTATTGCTTAGTTTATTCAAATGACAGATACTGTACGTATACCATAAATGGTATACATCACACGCAAACTCCCCCCGCCCCACACACACATACACACATCGCTATGAAAATGGTTAAAATAGATTCTTAGGACACTAAAACGCCAAGATCTGATGAAAACTCATTTTTCGAAAATCGGACTGAAAGCACCAACTGCCCAATTTTATAAAAAAAAATATATATTTATAAGCGGGAAGCTGAAAATATTGTTCATATACCATGTTAATGATATTGGGCATATATTTTCGTATTGCCTTGCAACATATATAACATTTATAAAAAAAAAAATCGGCATGAAGTGTACCCGCGGCCCCTGTCCGTCATCGTTAACGCTTATTGAGCGCAATCATGATTCGTAAAATCTATAATCTGTTTAAATTGGTTTCTTTTAGACGATGAAAGAAATAGCCTATTTATTTATAAGATGAATGTACGAACACATAAAAGAAAAATATTTTGTCTTTTTTCAAATTAAAAGGTAAATAAAAATGATGTACGATTATAAAAATGTAAATAACGTTGTAATTGAATTTTAAGAAGATTGAAGGGTTTAATAACATTTAAATTTATATATTAAAATCTATATATATAATAAAGAAGTAAATCCGGTTCTGTTACAGACAGATTGAAGGTATGGTATGACAAAATGGAAAAGGGACAATAATAGATAGTAACGTTAAAAGAGAAAAAAAAACAATTTTTAACTTTTCGGTGTATCTATCTGTCTGTCTGTTCGCGCACCTCTCTGGAATTACTGCACAGATTTTAATAAAATGTTCATGGGTAGATAGAGCTTGCCTTGGCGAAATTGGAGCTTTATTTTATTTAAAAGGCATGTTTAAAAAAAAATCTTTAAAAAGGGGTAATGGGTTACATAAACTGTAAAAACTTTTTTAAGTATAGATATCTATACTATCCTAAAGTACTATAGCTCATATTTTATTTTGATACTAGCTTTTGTCCTGGCTTTTTACCAATTCGAACCGTGATTGCTGTCGGAATTGGAAGTGGGACGTGGAGTAGAATCCTGAGCCAGGATCGAGACCGATATTAAAAACAGACCAGTACCGAGTGTCGTATCGGGGATAGAGTCAAGAGCATGAGCGGGATCTAACTTAAGAACGATATCGGAGCTGATATTGAAAGCGGAAACGAGAATTGCGATTGACACCAAACGTTCTCCCACAAGAAAAAAGAAGAAGGAATACATTCTATGTTCACGTGGGCGATGCAGTGGGCACAAAAGTAGTTGCAAATATTTTCTTGAAAATGAAAAATGCATGCCTATTGTTTTAATAATTCATCATCATCATCATCATCGCTCGACCTTCAGCCAGTCGCAATGACAGAAAGGGACAAGTCCCGATACACCGAAGGGAGCGTAAATATCGGGGGGAGTGTAGATTCTATTCTGGATTAGGAGTGACGGGAGTTTGTAGAGCCAGCCGGTATTCGTGCAACCTTTAGCCAGAAACTGGATTAAGGATGGGTAATAGATACTATAATGTGTCAATAAATACAGTGGGAAAGGGCAAGTTTCTTCCATTTGTCTTCCGTCTCCGTTTTCTTTGCTGGTGTAGCTTTCAGTGTTTGCTTCTGGATGTTGGTGTGGTTCGTCCGTAATCTTTAGTTTCTACGTTGCTCATTGCTAATGTGGCCTATTCCCTTTAGTTTTTGTTGTGATAAGTCATGTGTGTTCTAAGATAGCCTTTTTCTTAAAGTTTGTTTCTTTAGTTAATCTTCATACTTCATTCTCTTTGCTTAGATAAACTTTTGGTGCTAGAGAGTTGATATAATTCGTCCACAACCTTCCTAATCTTTAATTTGCTTTGTTCTTCTTGGTTCCCATTGTAGTAGCGTTTGTATGTATAAGATATCTGGAGTAAGTTTGTTTTTCCCGTTAGTCTTCTATTCTTCATTTTCTTCACTGGTGCAGAGCTTTCGGTGTCCGTTTCTGGAGTTGGTATAGTTCATCCGCGGCTTTTTCATTTCCATTTTGTTCTGAGCTAATGTGTCCCATTCCTCTTGGTTCCTATTGTGATAATTGAGATCTTGTCGAAGCGAATCTTCCCATGTATAAATAGGACGTCCAACTTTTTTCTCTGTTGTAATATATCTTAGAGCAGAGTTAAGTATGTGGTGTTGGTCTCTTTCTAGATGACCGTAGTAACATATTCTTCTAACCTTGATGATTTTGGTGATTGTTTTTCCTTCGAGGATTTCTTGTGTTTTCAGTTTAGGTTCATTTCTTGCGGCTTGTAACATATCTTTCAGAATCTCTTTCATACTGTCTCAGTCTTGTTCTATTTGATTTGGTTAATGGTACTACGTTCAGACCGTATGTCATGGAGGGAGAAATTACCATTTTGTAAATTAACTTGGCGATTTTCCAGTGCATTTTGGTCTCTCTTGATGAAGGGAATGAGACCTTTCGCATTGCGGATTGCCTGTTTACATCTTGCCATTATCGTGTCTCTTCGACTCAGCTCTGAGGTCAGGTAATGTACCCAGATATTTAATGGTGTCCACGGGAGTGATTAGGACTCCATTTATTTCCTGTGTTTGTTTGGCTATGCTCTTGTTGATTGGATCTCTGACTAGCATCTTTGTCTTAGTTTCATTTAGTTTTAAGCCCACTGAAATTAGGAGTTCTTTTAAGTTCTTCATTATATTAGTGAGAACTGTGGTACTATCACCTATAATGATAATATCGTCTGCGAATGATAATATGACGGGGAGATTAATTTCTGCATCTTGATCCAATCTTACTTCACTGACTAACTCCTCTAGAGTTCTTAAAACGTCGTCCAACACAATGGTAAAAGCCGAGGTGAGAGTGGACATCCTTGTTTGACCCTTTTCCTTTGGTGATACTTTGGGTTTTTGTCCAAACCATAGGATTGACGTATGTTCTTTGAGACAAGACATGATTCTGTTGGCTAAAGTAGTATTGACCCTTGTTCTCAGAATATCATATAAAGCCAAAGTCTACCGAATCAAATGCTTTTCAATGTCGAGTTGCAGTACATACGCGGGCTTACCTGCCTTCCATTTTTCATCCAGAATTCGTCTAACTACAAATATGTGATCGTCCGTCGATCTGTACCTCATAAAGGCCGCTTGATAATTGCCCATAGTCTCGATTTCTTCATCTAAAAGTTTTAAGAGGTAAGTGGCATAAATTCTGTAGCCTGGTGTGCAGATTGATATCTTTCTATAATCATTCACGGATTGTGGTCTAGCCTCTTGGGGATTGAATTTGAATTGTTTCCACCCATTCTTGCGGAAAGGAGTTGTTTTCACATGCTTTTCCGATGATTTTTGTAACTTGTTTTACAAATACTTCTGCGCATGCTGGTATAGTTCAATAAACATTTGATCGGGCCTGGTACTGTGCCTTTTTCATTTGTTTGATGATGTTGTGGATGGTGTCGGTAGACGGTGATTTAATTGCTTTTGTCACTTTGTGAAATTCTGAACTCTGGGCCTTTGACTTTGTGCAGTTCGTAAATCCATGTAGATATGAGTATAAACCGTTTTGGCTGTTTTCTTCCAGTCTGCTTCTTAAAAATTCTAAGAAATTCATATGTCATTTTCATTCGCTGGGATCTACGAACTTTGATAATTATAACGAAATTTAGTTATGTATTATCTGGTTTATTTTATTAAAGTTTTGTATATCGAGCTTTAGGGTGGCTTCGAAATTTTTCGACAATTTAAGATTATGTATTGTAAATAGATTAAGGCCGCAAATAGTATGCAAAATTTAAAACAAGTTTTTTGTATTAACAAGTAATAAACTACTAATTTAAATAACATCACATCGAACCCCGAATGAACTAAAATTTATTTGTATTAAAAAATCAGAATACCTGCATATTGTTCATGTACAATGAATGAACTTACAACAAAAAAATCGTGACTGAAATAAACTTAATTAATAATTCCGTATCAATATCTATTGCTGGCAAACCGACATTGTAATGGGCATTGTAGAATATTTTTATTAATCCGATTTAAATGCAACATAATCTCATTAGGCATAACAACGTATAGTATAATGTGCGCACGAGTCCTCCGGCAGACTCAATTGCACTATAAACTGCATATGTCGAGCGTTAATGCACAATGCATTTATCAAACGATAAACCCATTATTGCTTCTTGTTCACGCTTCCTTTAGTGAACTGTGCAGGGAATAATAAAGGAATAACTGCATAATAACCGTGTGCATTAATCGATGTAAATAGAAACGTGTATTAAAATAAATTATACCTGTTACATAAGAATGCTTTTTAAAAATAAGGCATTAAAGAAGATTCTAAAATGAACTATAAAAAGAAGTAATAATTAATATTTTCTAACGGTGTCTGTGATAGTTTGTGGCGGAATCGATTTAATTTATATTCGTGAATTTTAAAACAAATTTGTCGCAAGATGTTATAAAATGTCATTTTTATTTTTCACTCTAATCCGTCAACAAGTTTTTTGGGATTTCACCTTTTTTTTTTCGTTAATTTTATATATTTAGCATGTCGCCGCCAAACCCGTTAGATGGCTGATTTTTAGTACAAGTTTAATATTTTCAATAACATAATCTTGATTGCAGATAGGTTCTTTTTATATATAGTATAATCTTCATGAATAACTAATTATCTTTTATGTTATTTTATTTTGCTATTTTCGAACTTTTATAAGATGACATATACTTTTTTGCCATTAAAGCCTCTATGGTAATTGCAAAAATTTACCTTTTTCCTGAACTTTAGATTTTTCTGAAAATTCTGCTGGGGAACCTTACTGCTGTTTATACCTTATGATCGCTCCATGAGATGCAGTATTTTAGAGTTACTTTCATGCCTTCGAGTTCAAACACTATTTGCAATAATATTACTTTTAGTTAGCACTTCTTATTGTATATAAATTTATACCTATATCGCAAACGGCCCTAACGATTTCGATTTTAATTTTAATTTTGATAATGTATTGCATTATAGGTCCATCTATATATGTGCTATACCTCGAAAAACGAGATAAAAAAATTGTTTCTGAACTTTATTTAGTGCCATCCGTGGAATTTTCAGGTAGTTGCTATGCCATCGTTTCTCAATAAGAAAGGCGCTACATGATATATACCACCGATTATACTGCACCTGTTTCGTTATGCGTCTATATATTAAATGTGGGAAACAAACATAAGCAATTCCCGTGGGAAGTCATCATTTTCCTCGGAATTAGCACTTGGGCCGCTGAGCAATGCTATATAAGTTATCCGAGTACTAATTATTAAGTCGTAGAATATTGCAATTTAGTTATAACAAATGAGTTGTATAATAGTTAATACGTAGTCGCGTCAGGAACAAGGCACTGCGCGGCGAGCATCAGACCGAGAGCGCAATAGACCATAAGAACCATAAGTAATTTGTGGTCGGAATACCGATAAAATGCCGTAAACCATACTTCGCTGGCGTGTGTGGTTCCGGACATTTTGGCTTAAAACTTGAGGACGAGAAAGCACTGAAGTCCTCCGATATAGAGTCTAGTAAAATGAGGGATACTCATTGACGCGGGTGATTCAAAACAATGTAGATATGACACAGAGTTAAAGTTGATAATCCCCACTAAATAATATGAAAATAAATGTATAGATATATATGAACAATATTATTATGAATAATATTAATGGTCTTTATACAGTGACGCATCGTCCAGTTTATATGGATAAATATAATTCAAGTGTTGTTTATGATTTAAAAATGACTGCGTTCCATTGAATCTACACTTACTTATACGCATCACGCATTCAAGTAGTCTTTTTAAAATGCTGTTATATTTCTGTCTGTCCGGTGCTATCATGATATCAAAGTTTATCGGTATAAGTTTTTTTTGCTATTGAATAATAATTAGGCGAAAAATGTTTTTTTTTTCAGATGTAACTTTTTTAATATGCTGAATCCGAAAACTAATTTTCAACTTCAGATGCCCTTTAGCCATCTTATTCTCAGGTTTGACGACTTCCGACTATCCGAACAGTCGGTTTTTTAAAAGGCTTTAGTACCGTAGAACTCATCCATTCGCTTTATGCAAAAGACCGAGGAATAAAATTGACCGCTGTGGCTTACTCTATGTGGACTATGTATAACCTTTGTCTTGATCGAAACCAAGGTGCCGATACATTCTTTTCAGTGACGCCCAATTGCACTTATAAAGGCACTATATCCTCCGAGTACAGAATGAATGCATAAAATCTATCTGTAAGGAGGTGAGAGACTGAAAGAGGTAAAATTTCTGAATCTCTTCAGCACAGAATCGGTAGACGTTTTCAACATTTTAAATTAAGTTTTATGATTGAAGACAAAAAATTTAGAAATTGTCCCATTCCCTGTCGCAGATAACTAATCACAACTTCACTAGTTATTTTGGGCTGGGGATGCAGGAAAAAAGATAAGGTCAAATAGACTTGGTTTATACCCAGCAATAATGAAGGTGTACTATTGTAAAAAGGATAGGGCTGTTAAATTCCCATTGTCATTTGCGGTCCCCGACGACACATGTGCCATAATATTACCTACTATTTATTTTAAACTTGAAAGAGCTAATACGTGTTATTTTTTTTAAATTTAGAGGATTTGTGTCAGGGGTTTTTTAAATTTGCGATTTAAATTTCTTCGTTTACATCGATTTCATAATAGTTATGCTCTCTATTTTTCTCTTAATATTTATCCCGATCCTATTTCGATTCAGGTTCCAATTTTGGCTCAAATCTTGATTCCTTTGTCCGCTTCCGATCACATTCGCGGTTCTGACCCTGTTCTCGTTCTCTCAATTAAGAAGGGTTTTAGAATTAGGAGCAGAACCGGGACTGGGTCGGACCAGACTGGAGAGCAGAACCGCCACTTAATCCCTAAACTTCACAAAGATATAAGCTAAAAAATAAGTATAAAAACTAAAACCCATCTATTAAAGATCGTGCTCTAAAAAGTATGAAACTAGAAAATATTCTTGTCTGACATTCTTATTTACAAACTATTCAATATTTATTATTTAATAAGTGCACAACTTATATGTACATTTCAATTTAATGCATAGCCATGTCTGTGTCCAGAGGATAGCTGCAGTCATATGCCACAATATCT
Source organism: Eumeta japonica (assembly GCA_005406025.1). NCBI lineage: Eukaryota > Metazoa > Arthropoda > Insecta > Lepidoptera > Psychidae > Eumeta > Eumeta japonica. Next base: position 105,940 of record BGZK01000539.1, read on the forward strand.
TAAGGATTGTTTACGCAACAAAATGTTTTATAGTATTTCAAAACAGCAGAAAGTGACCCTTAGAATATATGTCTATCTCCAGGCAGCGGACGAACTTGATGGTTCTAAGGATATATCATCAGTTAGGACACTCGACCTTCTGAAGTCGTACTTGAGTAACAGGGTTCAGAGGGTTGATGTCAATGGTATGAGTTCGTCTGGATCTATAGTCCACATGGGTGTACCACAGGGATCAATTCTTGGTCCCTTTCTTTTTTTAATCTGCATAAATAATTTACCTAGCCTTGTTAAGGATTTTCATGAGATAGTACTGTTTGCAGATGATACTTCTTTGTTATCCAAAGTTAAAAGACGACAGTCCACTTATGACGATATGAACAATGCTATCTCTAAGGTAGAGAAATGGTTTAGTGCAAATAACCTACTTCTTAATGAAATGGAAACAAAATGTATAAGATTCTCACTTCCAAATGTAAGACATGGATCCGGAATTATTTCAGTACGCAACAAATAATAGGAGTTTGTTAATTTTACCGTGTTCCTGGGAATTACTTTAGATTCTTCAATTAGAGGCTTTAATGGAGTCATCATATAAGTAAGTTGGCGAAAAGGATTAGCTCTGCCGCTTATGCTGTCACAAAAATGAGAAATTTATCAGACGTCGAAACTGCTAGATTGGTTTATTTTGGCTGTTTCTATATGTCTAATGTCGTATGGTATCTTGCTCTGGGGAAACGCGCGGATATTCATAGAATTTTCGTGCTGCAGAAGCGGGCCGTTCGTACAATATACAAGCTCGGACCTCGTGCATCTCTTTGAAATTAGTTTAAGGAAATTGCAATTTTAACCGTGGCATCTCAATTCATTTATGAAAATTTATTATATATAAAAAAAAATTAGAAATGTTTTAAAAGAAATAGTAGTCGACATAAACTCAATACCAGAAATTCACTTAGAGGGCTCTGTGTGAGCATATTCAATAAGGTTCCTGTAGATATATAAGATTTACCCTTATATAAATTTAAGAGTCTTATTAAACAATTACTCAGTAAAAAAGGGTACTATGCAATTTCTGAATATTTAGAACACAAATATCCATGGGCATAAGCGGCTCGACTTCTTACCGGGCTGTTTCGTTCTTAATGGGTTTGTATTTGTTTTGGCAATGTACAAGCAAATTAGAAAAGAGCTACCCTTAAGTTTCTTGCTCGTTCTTCTTGAGGGAAAACTGCCTTCCGAACGAGCGGTAAAATGTAAATTCGCAAAAAAGTATGACGTATTTTAAGTGTTATTTTGTAACTTAAGAAATAAAGATATTTGGAATTTGAATTTGAATTTGAGTTAAATTATAATAAAGTATTTGGCTCATATTCATTATACGCAACTATCGAGCGGATGCAAGCAAAGCAGAGAGCAACAGCTAGTAGTACAATTTACATAATTGAAATGCGCTTATTGAGCCTTTTCATTTGACACCCAATATGGCACTGTTCAGATTTTTTGAAATTCTTTATTTTGTCTCTCTAAAGGGCCACATATTTAATTTAATGTGACGTCACATAGATTACAACCACCAGACAATAAATAAGCTTCTTCTAACAATACCTCATTTGTCAAATTATATTAAGTAACTTAGAACTTTCGCGGAAACATGTGAACACATATACTTACATACATACATACATACGTATAAACATACAAACAGGCTAAAATAATAATACTCCTTTTGGCTTCACCGTAGTCTGGTAAAAAAGTACCAGATAACAATTTCTTTCGGCACTATAGATCCTAAAAATTCTTGTACGTTCCAATTTTTATATAGGTCAAAAAAGGAAAATAAAATTTTAAACAATTGTACTGGACCATTTGTGTTAACTTTTGTTGCACGTAAGACAAAATAATTACGGATAGAATTATAGTTGTTTCAGTACTAATAATAGAATTTGGCACACCGAACAGGGGTTACTTCCATGACCCAATTTTTGTGCATGGATTTCACCTGTCCTTTAGAATTCTGATCTTGGTAATTAAACATTGGAAATTTTACGAATTGGAACGATACGAATTTCGATAGCTTTTTACAATTTTTATTTTGAATTATTTGCCCGTTCCTACGTTTGCATTTCTGATTGTGCTTCTGATCGTATTTTGAGAATATTTACGGTCAAAGTTTACACTCTTTTATGGTGGATAATTGAACTGAATTTTTGCACAAATGTATATACCAAATTATAATGTAGCATTATAATTACGACAGCTGATAATGCAGTTGTGGTAATTATTTCGCGAAAGAATTCTTCAATGGGCAATATGTAATCGTTTTCAATGGAATTTTGTAATGAATACAGCTTATTAAAATTTAGAATTATGATTTAGAATTCATAATAGTGTAAAACAATTTAAAAAAATTGCTATAGAGCAAGCTTTAAATTAAAATTATTAAAAACCTCGTAAATGTACTACTTATTAGCATAAAAATTAGAAACACTCAGACAAATAAATCATGTAACATTCTAAAAATATCAGTGCTCAATACATAATATTAAACATAATTTGCGCATAGAAATTCAAAAGTCATGTCGTGAATTCACGACGGAAAAAATATTACACGTTCCTCTCGCAAAAAGCTTTTTAAAACCCATCCGAGCAAACAATACCCGTGTTGCTACAATATCAGCACTGTCACTACAACAACCTTATTTATTTTATTCTTATTGTGTCTTTGTACATGTATCAACAAAACTTGTGACATGTATACAAAAGCCAAGTCCATTGAACTTATATGAACAAAGTTTATGGATTATTATTATCATGAATAATTATTAAGTCTAATCTAATTTTTTATTATTTATACTGAAATGTAAGCATTTTTTGATGCCTTTTTATATGCAATATACTGGTCTAGCGTCTCGTTTACAGTAAGTTATTTTCGGTGACAATTTTAAAACAGCAATTGGCCTATATTTATGAGACGCGGTCCGATAACATCAGTCACAAGTACGGCACGCGATCTTATCTATTAATCCTATCTCAATACGGCTTTATTAAACGCTTTTGTGTGTGGCTAACAGGTATTTAAATTTAATTTAGCCGAAGGACATGTGGGCGTGTGTGGTCACGCTTCTCTTGTAAAATTGTTGTAATCATTGGCTATTGTTATATATTTTCGGTTATTATCTAATACAATTCATACCTTTAAATATTTATAACAGTCGTTTAGTGAACTACACGAGTTGTTTGGCTTGCTATTCTAAGTGGTGATGATGGTAATTGAGAATTTAGCCCAGTGCGTTTTATACTTGTCTGATTAGGTTTTTTTAGCTAGCATAAATTAGATTTTTAAGCGCTAAAAACAGATATTCAAACCAAAGACCAAAATTGTCTTTCGGTCTCTTATATTCTTTAAACATACGCAAGTAATGATTCAGACTCCTTTTGATTCGCTTTGATAAGAAAATGAAACTACACAGTGTCAGTTGTTATTTTCATAATAAATGATAACATTGTCAGCTAACGAGAGAAAAATACTTAAATTCATAACCTCCTTCTTTTCATTTAGTCGATTAAAAATTGAGTCTTAAGTTTATACTCATTTTTGTATGTACATGTTACTGATTCACATAATATTTACTTTTTACACACGTATACAAACTAATTGTTATGTGAATCGGTAAGAAGCACATACTTGTACAACTCTACAAGAGCCCGATCTGAGCACGAGCCCCTTAAGGAGTGCGGATGCGACCATAATCCCCGGTCAGCGCGCTGGCCCAATATGTCTTAGGAACTTTACATGTCTTTTAAGATTCTGATGAAACCTTACAGACATGCAATTTCGATAGTATCCTTCATCGTTGAAGAAATTGGCCATTTGTATTGTAATATCTAAGTAAGTGTATTTTGTTGCTTATCGAAGTTGGACCAGCTCTACCGGTGGGGCACCAGATTCTTATAAAATATAGATGTGTAGCAGCCAGTGAGTGAGTGTTCCGGTGGTCTATTCTCCCTAATCTCATTTCTTCCAAAAAGTCTTGGTGGCTTACATTAGGTAGGTCAATATCTTCAGTCAACAAATAGTACTTTACATTAGGTAAAGTATTTTTTGTTGATCTGGTATTAGCAAATTCAATAAGAGTGAATTTTAATGTATGCTTAGAATATATTTATCTTAAAATAAAACCAAATATATGGATCATTCTCTTTCCAGGACTACCAAAGGGAAACATACCTACAGAATACTTCCTGTTTTTCACAAAAATAAGGCGTAAAGAAGTGGCTAAAGGGCAGCTTGGGATTATTTTTAGGTAATCCAATAATTATTCTCAAGTATGATAAAAAAATACAAATAAGTCTCATGAAAGCGAGGTTAAACCAACATAATTAGAAATAATTCTGGATGCTGATAGAACGAAGAAACGTTATTGAGTATGTTTTAGTCATTTGAAACAATGTTTTATAAGTGAGTTCGTTTGTAACGCAACAGTGGCAGGCAACAATGGTAATGCAGTTGTATATTTTAAAGATCATGAAAATGAAATGAGTATGGAAGAGTTGAGAAAGCAGTGATGAATATTAAAAAAAAAGAAAGATGCCGGATATCATGGATTTATTCGAAATCCTGAAAGTATAGTCAGGTACAGGAAAAGTAACAAAACAGGAAGAAGATAAAAGTACGGTAACAAGTCTTCTTTAGCAATGTTTTTATAAATGCTAGAAAAGCGGCTGAGTATGTAATGACTATTACAAGAACATCAACACAGTTCTTTTCAAAGAGCTACGATGACGTCTCAAAGATCAGGTTAGGAGTGCAAAAATTACTATCCATGTGTCCTCGACACGAAAAATGTAATTAAAAAATTATGAATGTCTTGGAAAATAAGGTTTCAGATTTAGAAATCAAAGTCCTAGAGTGATGAGGTTTATGGGGAAAATTAAGTGCATGGGCGAAAAATTAGAAGGCTTTACGGAACCTCGTAGAATTATAATAGTTTATATCAGAAAGAAATGATAAAATTTATCTGTAAGCCTGTCCGCACTTGGCGTGAATAGTCGCTGCTAAGGGTGTTGTATACTCTATATCGAAACTATGTTAGATGAATGGACCGAATGGAATCATTTCTTTGACTGGAATTTGCTGAGTTATCTAGCGGGTTAATATAGGTGTCTAATTTACTCAACATAACGTTGCTATAGGTGTTTAACCTATACAGGATTACTTAAATGATTTAGAGAATAAAATTGCGGTCTGAAAGTAGGTCTTTAACGTACTCAGGATAGTCGTCTAAACGATACATGAATAAAATTTAAGACAGAAAATGGTTGAGATATCTCTAAAACGCATCCTGCATGCCCACAACTAAGTAAGTCTTCTACCATCGCGACTCTGTAGAACTTTCACTTATCATACTAAATTCATTGTGTTTAATGGAAACAAAACTATTACTAAAAGCAAAAACTCGAAGAGCAGAACGAATGAAAGTATGTGTATTAGATTGTTTATTTACGATCTATTATATGTCTGACAGACATTGAAAGGAGAGTAGATACAAAAAACAAAGTTAATCGGGCCTTACATACAGTTATAAATAACAAAAACATCTTATGACAGGGGCGTTATTTGGTAATAAGAAAACTCTCTATCAGAACTACTGTACATAAGCTTAGAAATTTCTGCACTTATGTGTGAAAGAACAACTTGCTTGAACGTTGATAGCGTATGCCATTTTTTTAATAAAGAAAATATTAGGAAAAGGTAAATTGCTTTTGACATGCACTTTTCACTGACTTGGAATTTTAAAGTTCTTTAAAATACATGTGTTTAACAGAATAAGTGAGGATTAAAGTCAGAATGGGTGGATCTGGATTATCTTCTAAGTATTGAGTTAGTCAGTAATCATAGTACATTATTAAAAATAGTGATTAAGGAATTTGATTTAATCCCAATACAAACGCCAGACGTTAAAATTTGTCTTTTGCTTGGTGCATCACTCTATTTTAGAAAATTTTCCTGGATACCAAAGCATACTGGCTTCATGTGCCAAACAGGTGGCGACTTTTTAAGTTTATTCACTACGAATGGATCTTACTGAACATGCTTGTTTCGCGTGCATTTAAACCTTTACTTGAAGAAGTAACGTAGAACTGTTGAAATTATGTTACGGGGTCTATCTCTATACACGAAATTATATTCTAAAATGGAAAAGTAATCTATAATGATTGATATAACTTCCACCATTGACGAAATTTTCAATTTTGAAATCGATAAAAAAATCCCAATTTTATAACTAGCAATATTTTAATGAAAAATTACAAGAAAACCTATAAACCATAAATGAATGCGCACTCAAATATTTTGATATACATTCAACTCAAAATTGTGCTTAAAAATTTTTCGCAAAAAAAAAATTATTTATTTTAAATTTATAATACAACAATAAAGTTATTTTTTGCTTCACAATGTTCGTATATACATGTTAAAACAAAAAGCTGTGCCAACTTTCAATAGAATAAAGGACGTCAAAAGTTATTCAACTTGTTTCAGACATTATTTAGAAAACAAGTAAATTTATTTTTAAAAAGTATCAAATTTTTTTAATACCATTATATTTGTTGCGTAATCCACTATTATTTAAAAAAGTAAATCCCTACCATGATTGTAGTTATTAAAATATCCTTCAACAAGTAATCCCTAACGAGGTTGACGGAAGAATTGTCGTAGCGATAGATAAATAATAGTCAACTATTGAAAATGCGGCCCACACTTGTCGCCCGGTGCCGTCTGCCAAGCCCTCTGATTTGAATACAATACGTCTACGCCGCCGGCTGCGGCGCCGTTACATTGGCGCACGGGCCGTCCATTAGTCGAGATCTTTGTTGCGTAATGCATCGATGGTTATACATTTTATGTCACATTTTGTGGATCGCATAAACGGGTCGCCACGGTTTTTGCAGAACTAATAGCTGTTTGCAGTTTGAAAACGTTTTGCTGGGGGTTAGTCGGTGTCACGAATACGTTGATAGTTACGTCGGCGGAATCCAAAGCTAATTATAGATGCATTTCTATTAACAAATTTTCATTGTCTCTTTACGCTGTTCAAAACACAGAGCAATCTTTTTGTGTATGCCTTCTGTAGGCGTGAATTCGCGTCATAGACGAGCAAAGACAGCATTGTTATGGGACCATGAAAAGAAACATATTTTTTTTTACTTTTAACATCTACTATAAAATTCTGTTAGTTCGATTTTGTAGCCATTAAAGTGATAGTTAGATTTCTATTATGGTGTAATGAATGTAATATACGGCACCAGCACGTTACACACATCGTGATGATAATTTATTTACCACTATATACATTTTACATTTAAATACAAAATATTAAATTAATCTAAATATTAAATCAAATATGTACTTATCAATATGCACGTAATGTACATTCAATATATATAGAGTATTAACGAAATATGTTTATGTTATATTTATAATGACCCATTTATTATAAAACTAACTTTAAGTCACTACTTCGTCCACGTGGACCTCGGAATTAGATAAAATGTGACTTAAATTTTAAGTTGGACTCTAAGCTACCCAAAATCCGTTCAATTATTACGGCGTGATGATATAATAAACAAACAGACAAACAGGCAGCAATTATAAAAACTACTGTTTCAAATTCCCACTTCTCTTAATAGTCGATCCCAATTAGTTTTTTTTTTTTCCAAAATATCTCATGTACATGTAATTCATCATGCACATTAGTAAAATGTCATGTACATTTCAAAATATCTCTGACACAACCTCGTTAAGAATTTTTAAGAGTGTAAGTTGTTGTTAGTGAGTTCGTTGTTAGGTAAGTTGTACATTTAATAATTTAAAATATTAATATATGACTTACGTTATTGTAGTCTATTGATTTTATTCACAAACTAATAACTATACCTTCCTACATTCACAGCATATTGTGTTTGATAATGATAATACTTAAAAAAATATAATTAATTCATATGTGTCATGTTAGTTCCTTCATTTCAAAAAGTAGTTACGTTCAAATTATAATAACAATACGCATGAATGACATTCTAATATTTAGTAGCAGTAATCACGTTTAGATTTAAAATTATAATCTATGATAATGTATAATTAAAATATAGATTTGAAAATATATTAGTAATTTATTAGTTCTAACTATAAATGAGTATTACAATTTACTTGCTCATGTGATAAGAAAAATTCAAAAATTTGTTGCCTGTAAAGTCGGTATAAGGAAAGTTTTACGTGACAACGACTTTGAATGGTAAAATCATTTTAATGTGAATATTCATTCGTATAGAAGAAGGATGAAATAATAGTAATAATTTAAACATTTATTTATACAAAGAATTATATTAAAACATTAATTTATACAAAGAATCTCGCACTGAATTTCATATTAACAAAATTTTATTTACCTTTACAAATACATACGTATTATATACAATAATACAATAAGCAATACTTGCTATGCTGCGCGGCAGACCGATCATAGTTGAGTGGGATCGCAGTATTCTCTGTCGGTGATCATCGTTACGTTACCGAGAGTTACACTTTTCATAAGTGACTAAGCCGCACCTAATTTAAGACGTTGTCACGTCAATATCAGTAAACTATGTCAAATTGTGTACATAGAGAACGTGTTATGGATTAAAAATAAAAGTTGTGCACACATTTTCATGTGTGTGAAAATATGTGCACAACTATAATTATACCTACTCTATGGCGGTGCGCAAGCTTGTTTGACCCTCGAATATGCTATGAAAAAAATTACAGAACTCGTATTCTATTCAACCTTCCCATACATTGATAATGAACTTAATAATAAAGTAAAACAAACAAAAACAAAAATCAGAGCAAAACCACATTTATTAACTAGGTATATAAAGGTTTTTTAAAATTGTGCCTAGTTTTAAAAATAATCATAAATTATCGTTTTATACATTATAAAGCAGTACAATATCACTATATATCAAATCACTATATATCAATGATATCATTACTCCCGTAGTCATGAAACGACTGATTAAAAAAAAAATCACAATTTTAAAAATTTTTGTTTTTCCAAAAAAATGAAAAATGCACTCCAGATATTGAGTTAATCTTTAATGTAATACGTAGGACCTTAAAAAATATTAAATAGGTTTAAAAGTGCCCTTTAGAACCCCCCTAAGAACATTCATTTTTAGGGGCCTTTTTGCGATGTTCTATAAAATAATTGTTTTTTTTTTCAATTATTTTTTTTCCTCGTATAGTTCCTGTCCATGTACATCTTTTAACAATTCTATGATTTACCTAGACTTAGAGCTCAGGACACCGGAACGTTTTTGTGAACGAATTCGTATCTCCTTCAGCAGGGGGTCACCGAAAATGGGGCACCTGATGAAGCGATAGAAAAAACATTTTGCTTTTTAAGGTTGGTTTTGGAGGATAAATTAAAAATTAAAAAATACCAGTCCATAATATGACAGATGAAGTGTACGGGTTTACTATAAAAATATATATACATCATAGACAATCAATTATTCAATCATAGATACTTAGTTTGTAAAAAATAATTCCAGCATTACTCTAGATTCGTCATAAATAATTCTAAATACGCGATCACTGCTAAGAGTCGTTTAATACTTTACATTTGGGCATATCTTGATGATACACGTTAAAATATTTTAAATATTCCCATCCTAGATGCTCAGAAATATACATTTTAATATATCTTCATACATGTGGGCGGTCGTTTTAAAACAACGAAAAGAATTTCAAGGCGATTGTGTCAGTGCAGGAATATTAAAAACTTCAATTATCCTCAAGTACCTAGAACGTAGAAGTTCGAAGGGGTGATAAACATCAAATCTTAGATAGCCACAAGACATTAGTTAACCTAATCTAGGCCAAGGCTACGGCGGGCCAAGCGAAGATATTAAATTATGCTGTACCGTGAGCTTGACCCTTGATAGGGGCGAGTAACACACAGGCAGCATTTGTGTGTTACAAGTGAAAATGGTTTGTGCTTTTACCTGTTATCCGAACTAATGAACATTTTGACGTCTATACAGCACAATGATATTGTGTAAACATTAATGAGTACATGCATAATGATCTTCATAACCTGAAAAATTTAATCCTTACACGTTTTTCGACAAATGTCAACTGGATGTGAAATATATTCAATGAAGCACAGTAGGTACAATAAAAAAAAACATGATAGAGAATACAAAAATAGTCAATGATTAACAGCAATGTTTTTGAGGAACTTCTATAGTTCATGTCTCAAACAGTATAATACTTTATCGACATAGTACGTCTGGGATAATTTTACTTATGTGTAATTTGTTACACTTTATAAGCGTTTATGTATTTTCCTATTTTTTTTTTTCATGAAATTCTAAAAATAGTTCAATTTCTCTTCTGATTCTATTCAATTTCTCTTTGTCTGACTTTAAGCGGCACGATTCAGAAATTGAATAGGATCATTTTCAAGCAATTCTGACAAACACAGTTTAAAAAAAGAATTAAATGAACATTGATCAGAAATGTTCAAATATGTATGTATTCATAAAAAGTCATATGTTTGTTAAACAATCAGTACTTAAGCACGAACTTTATTCTGTTTATCTATATTTTTCTTCCGAGTGCAAATCCATTTTACAAGTGCAAATGATTCTAAAAATAGAAGTGAATTATAGAACTTAATCTTCTTGAAATTGTACAATTCGAACGAAGTCCGTTGTCTCCTTATACATGCGCATAAGTTGTTGATAAAATTGCCGAATTATACTGCTTATAAAAATTTTGTAACACTCTCCAGACCTTCCGGACCTTAGTCAAATTACAATTAAGTGAATTCAAAAACTGTCATCGAGTACAAATAGCGAAAGTACAAATTGACATATTCCCAACATAGACTGTAGTATAAACCCGAGGATGGACACAGGCATCGAACTACACGACCGTATCTTTGTATCGAAATCGCCAATAAGAAAACGGTAATGACGAAAGCAAGATATTAAAGTAAACGAAACGCCTACTGTTTGCCGAAAAGCGTATTATTACATTCGTAACGGAAAACGCCAAAAGTGCGGTCACGTCGTTAACTGCCCATCAGTCGATCGCTTAATGTAGAAATTCAAAGTGAAATTGCAATGACGACTGTATTTGTATTTTTAATTCCATATCGTCTTTAAATCATGACATAATTTTAGATTTGATTTAACTCGATGTTTTTCTCTTTCCATGCGCAGATGCATTGGTTATAAATTTCATAAGGTGGAGAACTTTAACAATTGATTATATTTAGCTTTATCTAGTTAAGACATTCTGTTGTAATTAAGTAGCAATTACCGAAAAATTTAAACGAATAAGCTTTAAAACTAACCCAGTAGCAATTCAGAATGCAATAGCCTAGAGCCAAGCTCTACTAAGTAGGCATTTGCAACCCCTATTTGCTTGAAATGGACGCAATTTAAATAGCGTTCAAGTTCAAATACGTCCGTTCAACGAAGGTAAAATTGCATTTTATTAGACTAAGAAAGATAAGGCGCCACTCTTCAACAATGAATATGTGAATTATGGAATGAAAATTGTCTGCAGTTGGAAAAATATTTTATATGCAAATTAGGCCTTAGCATGTAACGAAAATGAAATAAAATACAATGTAGGGCGTTTAAGACCGTCTTTTAATGAAAATCCAAATTTTATCCGTCATTTCATATTTTATTCAAGTTTAGGAGAATTATATATAATTATATATATTATATATAATTCTCCTAAACGACTGTTTGGCACTGAACTCTATAACGGCTGGACTGATTACAATCAATTTTTTTATATGTATTTGGGTAGGTCCCTGGATGGTTCAGATTTACAATCAGATCCGGTAAGTAGCGCTACGATCGGGTTTAAGTTTTCTTTTATTTTTTGAGTAATTTTTTTCGCATATCAGAAAATATAACCCTTAACTGTCACCCCTCACTATCTCCTAATATTTTTAAAATTAATAACTAACCGTTAAAAGCTTCTGAGAAGTTCATGAATAATTGATCTCAGCAAAATTCATAGTTATGTTTCCATACCATAGATGGCGCTGATTCCGAATTCTGTGGTATTTGACGTACGCATCAATAGACGCGCAAATCACTTGCGTCGTAGCTTAGCGTTGTCTTGACATTTCAATTTTTGTTTGCTCTGTTTCGATAAATATGATATAAAATATTTAACAACGAACGTCGGACAATTGCAATCATTTTTTAATTTTGCTTCAAGAAACAACAAATCGCAGCAATGAGGAAATGAAAAGACTGAAATATCAAATTCATTATCAAATATCTCTTATAATCAATCGAATAAACGTTTCCTAGATCCCCTAACAGCAGGCAAACCGACGTCGGGGTTAGGACAACGTCTGTCGGGTCCGCTAGTATATTACATATAAAACACAATGTTGTAATAATAGAATTAGAGTTTACATAATGGGGAGATATGTTATCAAAAGTCCCCTTTTTTACAATCCCTTAATTAAATTCGATATAAGAATCTATATAAAATTCTATAGATATAAGAATTCGTCGACGGATTACGCTTCGAAGAGCAATAAATGTATCATAAAAATAAGATGTCGTCTCATTAATAAGAATCCAGAAATTTTCAGTATTGCCCACGTTTATGTAGGTTCGCTATGAAATATCTGCATTATTTTTGGATTAATGTCCCTTCCCTTCTGATTTTATGACTTAAGAAAAATTAATTTGAGAATATAATATTACTAATTTACTGTCGTAAAATATTAAACTATTCGTATAGATTTCTTTGATTATTATGGAATGAAATAAAACAATCACATTACTCTTATATAATTTTAAAAAATGTTTATACCAATAGAAATGTGAAGTAAAATATCAGATCTGTTTAAACACCATTTCTAAATTTCCTATCAATGCTTTCTCGTCACAGACTATTATTGTTGTAATAAACCCTATAGTCTGAATTTTAAACTCTAGTAAGCCTAAAATGGTGAATGCGAGCAAAAAAACGGTTCACAATCTTGTGAGCGTATTTACAAATGTGTGATAGATACATTTAGAGTTGCACGCACGGACTTTGTGGTAACCTCGATAGCCCTTATCGATTATATTCATTGGTATATTTTTAATAGTTTGTTAATGTATTTCTCTTGTATTTAATATAATTGATCGCATTTAACTTATGAACGACCGTCAAAAGAAAATTAATTCATCACCGCCCGAATAAATACCAGTGTAAATACCATTCGGGGAACGGTCTAGAACATTCTCTGAACATAAAGAATATTATAAATCATTTACGAAAACAAGGCTGTAAACATATTACATACAATGTAAAGGAACAACAATTACCATAATCTGGAACATTCTAACCAATTAAAATGCACAAATAATGTAAACAACCATCGACGAACTTTGAGATAAACAAAGAAATCTGAAAAGTTTTTGTTATTTAAACGTGAGAATTATTACTGTCATACAGCAACCGGTCCATATCTCTACAAACAGCTACAGGCACAGTCCGTGTCGGACACCACGAAGACGGTGTATTCTCGGTGCGAATGCTAGTGCTACATCGCAAGAGTCCAATAGCTATGATGATTAAAACTCAGATACTTTTTTTTAGGGTTCCGTGCCAAAATAGCAAAAACGGAACCTTTATAGTTTCGTCATGTCCGCCCGTCCGTCAATCCGTCCGTATGTCACAGGTACTGTATTCAAAAATGACAAGACGTATATTGTTGAAATTTATAGTGTAGGTGTCTTGTATAAGCCGCTGCTTAGTTTGGTGGTTAAATAACAATAATAAATATTTTTGGGGGCGGACGCCACACATGTAACAGAAACTGAAAAAAAAATTTCCAGCAAACATCAACGCTTGGCACACATTTGTACGGTTGTAAAAATAAATTTAGAGTTTCTAACCAATTTTATTGATTACGTGAATAAGTCCGGAAATAATCGCTTCGAAAGTAGTAGAAATTGTGTCCATCCCCTTTATTTCCTAAATAGCGAAGATAACGTTTAAAAAATATTTTCAACGAAAATTATTTTGAATATGATCGCATATACTTTTTTGGAGTTATTGCCGAAAAACTGTACTTCTCACCAAATGGGATAAAGTGTCATTAAGATACACTTTTTTGCTGATACATTTTAATTTACATTAGCTTAACAGTAACTACTTGTTTTCCTAATTATGGGCTACTAAAGTGCTTACAACTATTCTGTGCGGGAAACATGGAAAAAGTGTAACAACGTACTATTTTCATCTGCAGTGCAATTCTTTGTAATAATTGTTTCTAAACCCTATAACGAGCATGATCCGACATGTTTTTGGCCAGTTTCAATTATTTTCAGAATTAATTAAGGTTAATCTCACTCGTTTTACTATCTTGATAAAACTTAATAGCGTTAATAAACTTTATTGTCTCGTCAAAAGAATATTAAGGTATTTGAATTTATTTGACTTTTGTATTAAATACAATTACCCATAGTTAACATGTACAAGAATAAAAACGCAAATGTCTTCAGGGGAAAATACACCATTGAATTGACTCTCGACCTTTTTCAACTTTTCCAATTTGTCTAAACAGACCTTTTTTGTTTCCTATACTTAGAACAAGTCATTGATTTTGGATTGTTATGTAACTAATACTAATAACGATAATATGCATTACAATCATATATCTATCTATATATATAAAAAAAGAAAGTGTGTCTGTATGTTCCGGGTAGGCTCCGAAACGGCTGGACCGATTTCAATGAAACTTTCAGGAAATCTTTAGGTTGACCTGACGAGTAATCCTGTAAAGTTTGGTGACCATCGGAGCAGTTTTTTTTTTGAACTGTCAAATACAGTTTTAATTTACTATGATGATATTGTTGTTTTGTAACCCAAATTTATGTTGGTATATGTATGAAGTATAATAAAGAAGTATAATAAAGTATACTGAAGTATATTAAAGTAAATAATTAAGGATTTTTAAGAATTCAAGGTAAGTTGTACGAGTAATCCTGTAAAGTTTGCTGACGATCGGAGCACTTTTCTTTTTGAACTGTCAAATATAGTTATGAGAAAGGTTTAGGTGTATAATTTGTCAAGGTTTGTATGAAAAATAAAAAACACCGGGGGCGAAGCCGCAGTCGGGCCGCTAGTTGATCTATAAAAAAAGAAGATGCACAGTCCCGTAATAAAAAACGGTCGCAGTAAATGAGTGCTAAAACAGACAGTTTAGCACTCATTGCATTTAGTGTAGTTTCGTCTCACATTCCGTTAAGACATCGAAGTGTTCTGTTAAAAAATGAAAAAATAACACGTAGAAAGCTACGAAAAAGATGGTATTTCTTATTGTAGATAAGTAAAATTTAATTTGTTTATAAATAGGTGTAATGACGTATTCTAATGAGTATTCGATTAGTATTTTATATTTCTTCATTTAAATTAGAATCAAAAGCGGAGATATAAATGAACTTAAAAGAAACAGACCCAAGCAACACCGGTCTCTTATTTCCTGTATTGTCACATTATTTGGTCGCTTAACAATAGAGACTCTGTTCTTATACTAATGGAGTTGCCTTTTTTATTTATTTATTATTTGTTTTATATTTATACCAATCTTAAAATTACCCCTAAAAGGAAATCACTCAATAGTGTATACCTATTCCAAATATAATTATATTTATTGTATATTATTTTTTTTTTTTTGTAAATAATATAAAATTATTATGTTCATAAAAAATATGTTAATGTTTAATTAATCGTCATCTTATTTTATTATATAAATAATAAGAAAGTTTTATATTCCTATATTGTATACACTTTAGAAATTGTTAAGTTCTTTCATATATATATTTATTGATATTATGAAATTAAAGATTCATATTAATTTTAATCTTAGGCGATTACTACGTTAAGCTTTATTATGAAGAAAAATATTCTAGGATTCTTTTTATAGATGCAATCAATAAACAATAATAAAAGTTAAAAATAATATTAAACCAATCCACTGATGTCTTGTATCCAAAATACGTGAACAATACGTGTAAATTGTAAAAAAATAAGATTTATTGTCATCCAGTAACAAAATTACCGTTACTTGTTCTCTTTTCGTCTAAAAATTAACCTTATGTTTCGGTTATTTATATATAATATTTCGGTTGAAATGTCTGTTAGTAAACAATGTTCCTTTCCTTCTTTTTCGTTGACACTGCAAATTGACATCGTAAAATGTTAGACACAGAAAAATGTATATTTTGAGCCATTTTTCCACTGTCGACATAGTACGCCACTGTGCATCTTTTCTTTTTTATTTATCTATGAATTCAATGTATTTAAGCCTTTTCTTCATACACACAAATGAAAGCAATTAAAGCATTGATTACTGTTGGCATCAAAACTTACGTACATTAATTCAAAGAAAAAGTAATTCCTCACTATGATTAGATATCCCGTAGTCTTTCAAAGTTTTCTTTTCTAAGTTTTCATTTGCTTTTATATCGCAACGTCATTTGATGCTATTTATTTATTTTATTTATAGAGAGCATTTTGAGATTTTAGTAAAAGATCACGTGGCTTTGAATACCTCTTAAATATTCCTAAGTAAAACGAATAATTAAAATATTGTCTCCTTGTTTATTTTGCATTGTTTGTCAGATACGTTTGGTGTTTTGTTGTAAAATTTAAATAAATTTCCATGTTATGTTAGAATATACAGTAATCATATTATGTTATTATTTAACGGTTCGAGTGCACTAAAAGACGTGGAATGCGATTAAACGAGTTTGTAGTAATCGTAAAATATATTTGTGAAGTGTTTGATTATTTAATCATGATGTACGATTTATGCTTAAAGTAGGAAATAGGATAATATCATGTTTAAGAAAAATCACATCAGGGATATTTTTAATGTATAATTGTTACACTTTTCAGCTTTCTGTCGGTGATAAAATGGCGGCATCTCGACTTCGTCAATCCCTAACGGCGGTAAATTTACACGGTTTAAAAGATGAGAAATTATTTTTATTTTCTATATTTATTCTTAAATTGAAGTATAAATCAATTACCCAGTTAAAAAAGGGAAGGTTTATTAGATAAATTAACTGGTTAGTGCACGATTTCAAGAAATTTTAAAGAAAATTCAATTTGTAATTTTTTTTGTGTATGTTTTTAATAAGTATAGTTATTCGACTTACATATTCATGTAGACGCACAATACATCAAATATAATACTAGTACTGTACGTCTACAAATAATAATAACATAAAAATTAAAACTTATTATTAAGCAATCTTTTTTTTTAAGTAATGCAAGCGGTTTTTACAACATATGACTAAAAATTTACTAAATGTATCATGGAGTCAGTAAAGCGTTTGAGTTACTTACATATTTTGTAAGCTCGTATAAGCAGTTTAAATCCTAATGTATAAATACTTGATCAACCAAGTAAATGTATTGATGCCTTTAAGGAAAAGCATGTCAATATGGGAGGTAATTCGAGGAGAAATAAATTAATTTTGTTACAGAGAAAGAATTTTACTTAGTTTTCCTGAGGATGTGACTAGTTGGCATGAAATGTACATAGAAATAACAATATAACTATTAGTGGATTAAGATAAATGCACAATTAACATTTGCTTAGGTGTCCGATATCTATCAATCCTCTGTAATCAATATTTAATTCTTTGGATGGCAATTTGCATTGGAAAAACAGATTTAAAGATCAGCGGTGCGTTGCACACTGCATGTTGCAGGCAGGTGTCTACTTATGGATTTCCAAGAACTAACACCTAAAACAATAGAATACTATTGTTGTTATAGTAGCAAATAAAACCTTTAAAGACATAAAAAAAAATCGAGTGTCAGTTCACACGCTGGTGAATTGAAACTTAGAAGTTTGGTTAATTTTTAAGAGAATGAGATGAATACACTATGGAGATGGTAAACAGAGAGAAAAAGAGAGAAAGAGTGCGGTTGAATAACTATTTTTTTATTACTTACAAAAATTTCAACAAAAAAAACTGACTTCAAAACAAAGCTATTCCAAAACAAAAATAGTATGCACTAAAAAGTAAAAAAATAATTGCATATTCTTCTACAATTTAATACTCAACTTACTTTTTCTACTTATGAATATGTAGGTACTCTATCTATGTGTTTACAATGCAGGAAGGTAGGTAGGTACCTACCCATTTCAAATTTAACTCAACACATACCTATGAATAACAAAGAATGATCAAAATATTTTTTAAAGTTCTAAGTAAAATGAATTGAAAAAAATTAGACTATAAAAATATAATTTGTCACTCCGTAAAGCAATGATTCTCACTCCCGTACCACGTTCACTTAAGACAGCGTTTTAAAATTTTATTTACATAATTAACAATAAAACGGTTCTAGGTAGAACCATTGTATACCGTTAAGGATGTAAATAGACGCCTTCTGTCACTGTGAATGGCATGTTAAATGAAAAACAAAACTACTTTGTTATGCAGCTTATTATTTGTTACAATTTAACGATGTGCCATTTTAGATCGCTTTAAAAGGCGTCAACGATATGCGAGACGTTGACACGCAACGCGTCATTGGTTCTCGTTAATGCCCTCTTGCAATGGAATTATCAGTTTTAACATAGGCCACGTATATGGTCAGTGTGCTCGTCGCTCGGATAGTATACGCGTGATAGAATATTTACCTCGGGTTGCGATTGGTATGTGTGCGGGGTGCGGTGAAAAAATATCGTGGACTCTCGACGATGCGTTTTCCTAGAGAGCGCTAGATCCTAGCCGATTGAAATAACGGAATGCTTTGAAAAGTGCTTTCAACCACGGGCGCTTCCTAAAGCTCAATCTGAACGGTATGTGGAAAGCGGAAACGAGGTCGGCTGACTTACGACGAGGTAAATAGATACCCGAATTCATAACGGAAATAAATGAGTTACATGTAATGATTACCACAATAAGGGAAAATACACATTGATTGTGACGGAAACTAAAAGGAAATAAGTACTGAAATTCATTATTAATTTAATGTATTAGTAAAATTATTCGCAAGCAATAAGTTCTCCCTTTCGCCGTCGGCTCGTTCGGCGGCCTAGTTTTTGCGCGAATATATTCCGATTGTTAGACAAGGACCTAAACTACACTCGATTAGAAGAATCACGATATATTAATACTGTTGGACTTTTCAATAAATGGAAATTGAAAATAAATAAATATTATCATAATAATAAAATAAAATTTGAAAGGGCTCTCTTGCTTGGAAGGCTTGGAAGACTCTCTCAATGAGAAAAACTCGAAGAAGTTTTTAACGTCTTCAACTTGAGTTTGACTTGTACTATGATTGTAAATATTTAAAAATAACAAACATTAAAAAGGCAGTCCAGATAAACATGCAAACTGTCTCACGAGAAATCCGAGTATACATTCATTTAATGTATAGTATTGGAAAAAAATTAGAAATGCATGTTTGAAAATCAACACTGCCAAGTGTACAATCATTACCCCCAATTTTTACATAATTTTGACGCTTATAATTATTTGAATTCTATATTTGTACGTTCTATGTATTTATATAAAAAAGGAAGTGTGTTTTTTCGAGACCTTTTCATGTATGCCACGAATATAGGCGCGTATAAGTCATCACAGTACGTTACAATGTATGCGAGAATAACAAATAGTGCTAATGCTCTCTCGTTATCAGCTATCAGCGTGCGTTAGTGAGGACTTGTTGACAGTACATAACAATCTACAACATTGTCAATAATGAAAGTGTTTTTTTTTCCTTAAAATATAAATACGAAAACTTATAATAAGCAGTTATAAAAAAAGTAAAAAAAAATGGAGGAAAATTTATTAATTATCCTCTGAGTCCAATTAATTCGATGAACACAATACGGTAAGGTAAGCCGTCAAATTAACAAGATTCTCTTATGTTTTTTTCTTCTTAAGAACTCATCTATAAGAATTCTTTCCTATAAACGTCGATGTGTAATGCCTAATTAATATGTAATATGTTGGATGGATATAATAAATATAATGCAAATATTCAAATTGTAGAAGTGTTTTCTTATATAATTTTAATATTATATTTGCCTATATAATGTAAGTGGTCAATATAGTTTTGGTTGACTGATAAGAAATATTTTTAAGATAAACAATGTTTGT
Source organism: Eumeta japonica (assembly GCA_005406025.1). NCBI lineage: Eukaryota > Metazoa > Arthropoda > Insecta > Lepidoptera > Psychidae > Eumeta > Eumeta japonica. The sequence continues at coordinate 126,151 of BGZK01000539.1, forward strand.
AAACTCAGTCCGAAATGGATAGTAAATCAGCTTAAGTTTTTTTATGCGATTAAAAAAAATTATAACATGATGCTAATGAGCAACATCATCGTCTTTTTAACAAAAATAAAAAAAAAATGTATTCATTGCAGAACTCTTAAAGAGTGCCTAACATCTTTTTTAGAAACAGTACCAAACTTCGTAGGTCAAATAGAAAATTGATTTCCAGCTGGAAAAATAGTGTCAAGCAACGATTATTTCATTGTCACATTTATTGATAATTTATTCCTTGTTCTCTTTTATAATACCACGAGTTGTTAACATCATAAATTTGTGTTCCACAGCTTTCTTTATTATTATTACTTTTTGAAAGCTTTAGCTTATCGCATCTTCGAAAATAATTTGATGCATATAAATTTTCATCATTTCATTCAAACAAGTGATCTATGAGGAAAAGGGTTGAAACAGACCGACTCCGAAGATTCGCAACTAGTGGCCAGTTCAATACAGAACATTCAAAATCAGTTATTCGTTTCGATTATGCTATTTGTATAAACTAAAATAAATATGTACCTCACCATGACCTAAATATTCAGTACAATTTAAATCCAATTTCAAGTATCAAACCGATTACATGCTCCGTTGGTTTTGTAATGTGCATACCTGTTTACTTATTTATTGCAATATTAATCTCCACGTATGATATTAAAAATCAAACCGTGTCAGGATTGTCAGATATCCTTATCGCAGTAGAAACATATATGCGCTCACGTGCATGCGCACACACGTATGCGCTCACACATATGGGCGCTCTCAAAACCTCGACGGCGGTTATTAACGAGCCGTTCCGCACCCCTCATACGCGCGCTAGATTTACTACTTAGAACAAAGGACATTAATTCAAATAGACACGTGAACTTTTAGAGCATTTTTCTGGTGTCCCGCTTTGTACAAACAAAGGCGCCGAAATTAATAATGAACGTTAGCAACGTGTGGAATGGATTTATATTGTTCATTAAAAAAAAAAACACTTATTCTATGCGTAAGCGGCGAGACCATAGAGGCTACGGTCTTTAGCACTTTTTTTTATTAACTTGGTAAGTATTTTGGTACCTACAACAAATTGATGGGTGTCAAATACTAAAGTAAATGACGACCACTGAAAATGGCATTGTCGTGCGTTGGTGCCAATCCAATGCATCTATTAGCATCAATAAACGGAATACGATATTGGCATGAACATAAACAAAAAACATTTCATAATTACCTAAAAAAAAATTATAATCATTTTATATAATAAACTCTTAATAATAGGTGTATTTACAACACGATACAAGAGTAATGCACAAACATACCTTGCAAAGGTTTACAAACTTCGATTCAGTTTGAAAATTTTCAATAGGTTATTAGATTATTTGTTCATATCAAATTATGAAGATTTCTTAGCTTAAGATAGAAATAGATAACAAGAGATGAGGATAATAATGCATAAGTACAAAACTTTCAGCTAATAAATAATAATAATCCCAGTGAACTATGACAAGAGTATCTTTAAGAAAAGAGCTTACTCCTTTCTGAAAGGTTGGCAACGCACAAGAGACTCCTCTGGGGTCGCGGGTTTCCATGGGCAACGATGACCATCTACTGCTTAGTGGCTCGCATGATTCTTTCCATATAAATCCTTAGCAAAAATCCTTATAATACCGAATTTCAGAAGAATGTTCTCATAGAAGATTTGTTTATAAACTAAATTAACCTGATCAATTTCGAATGAACAATAAATATGTTTTGCATGTTAACTAGATATTAAATAATATTGCCGTTACCTAAACAGCAAAAAGAAATTCAATTCAAAACGGACACACATACACAATTATTATATTCACTTAAACAAAAAATTGAGTTATGTATTTATAAAAAAAGTATTATAAATGTAGATATATAAGAAAAAGAACATTTTTGGAAGATAATAATAATTGTCATGAAATTGCGCTAAAAATTTTTTTTATATATGTTTTTAACGTAAACAATACACGCTAAGAAAGTATTTATTTATATACGCTTGCAACTGACGTGCCGATACAAAATTCAAGACAATTATTTGCAACGATCATAAAGATATAATCTTTAACAAAAGAATGTCGATAATCTAAAAATCAAAAAAAAAATACAACGAATTTCGACCACTGGGCGACCACTAGTAAAGATAGATCCGTGAAAGTACGATGTTTACGTCCCTATTACCGAGAAGCATATCCACATACTTCACATTGTGAGCTCGTGAAATAGGGCGTCGGCGTCGCGGCAGATAAATCGTGCGCATGCGATCTCTTTGTCCCGTCAATATGTCAACTGCGGGACCATAGATTCATGGGGCGCTGAAAATGCCGCACAAGCAACGAAGTAACGGTATTAAAGTGAAAGACGCCATCTTTGTGTCACTGCCGAAAATGAGCTTCCGAGATTTATGTAAGCTCGCTTGAAATTTTAATTTTCTATGACGTTTACGATTGATTGGGCTGTTTATTTCTAGGATGTAATGCATCCAAACGTTCTCGTCTATGACTACATGGATACCGCGTATCATTTTTTTTTAATGTGATATGCAGTGCGTCATAATGATGATAATGAAAAAGTTCGAAATCTATACTCAAAATGCGAGTTATGCGAACCTGTTTGTGCTTTTTAACCCGATTCCGGCAAGCTAAGGGCGACAATCTCTTTGTTAGTCGATTTACGCGTTTGTTTGTACATAAATTTGTTTTTAAGACGTTTTAGAACAGAAATCTTCGATATTGAGGGTTTCTACATTAAAAGTTTATTTGATTCTCATGTCGATGAAAATTCAAAGTGCCCCTTCCCCGGGGACAGTAGAAAAGATGGAATTTCGCTTCTTAATAACTTTTTGCTCACTTTTTACTCTGTGGGGTCTTCGTTCTGATAATTTACTTTTACGTAAGGTTCGCATCTCGAAGATGAAAATCTATTGTATCACATTCCTTAGGCACTTGCTTAAGGTTAGGACTTAGGTTGTTGTTATTAAATTTTTTAAATTATCAAATATATTATCAATTGTAAGTTAAAAGCAAATTTTCTAGATCGATGATTAAAATGAGAAAAAAAAACTAATGTCATCATACTTGATCAATTCCGTCCACTATCTCAAATTTTAGCACAAAAATTAAAATTTGGAAAAACCTGTTTCACATATATATAGCATTGAAGTACCCGGACAATTAGTCTTTGCTCGGAATCTTTCGAGTTTGCTAGAAAATAAATAGAAAACAACAATAAATATAGAAATATAAAACATAATGTTTAATTATGTAGTTCCCAACAGTTGTTGAGAAAAAATGACACAGCAACGATGTAGAATTACATCAAAATTCCACGAAAGGGCGCTAAACAAAGCAATGTTTTAAATTTTTTATTTCGTTTTTTCAAAGAAAACACCATGTAGATAAATTTGAAAAGTAAACCTTTATCAAAAATGTTCATTGACATTGTGAGGGCTTTTGCCGAGATGGCAATCTGTAAAAATGTATATTCAAAAAATAAAATAAACTCAATACAGTTAATTTTGTAGAAAAAGCTGTAGAGATTTTTTTGCTTGGATATAAAATTATAAGATAATACTATTACTAAATAATTTTCGGGAATTAATCAGGAAACTAATTTCCGAAACATAAAATACGTATTATGAATACTACGTATTTTATGTTTCGGTTCAAAAAATAAAAAAAAATATTAATTATTAAGGCGGTAGCAAATAAATATTTGAATACAAAATTTAGCGCTCCCTTTCTAATATTTTACTCGGAAACCTAAACGATGCAATAAATAAACGGATTGTTCCATAACTATAGTTAACTGTGTAAATAAAAAGCGCGTCCCGTCTGAAATTATTTCAGTAAAGTTTTATAGCGCAACCAGATGTCGTTGCACAACATGTGACCGACGAACGTGAAGCGATTAATTACATTCAGTTACTCCATGCAACATTTTATTGAAATTAAAAAAAAAATGAACAAAAGTACCAGCCACGATGTTCATACTTTGTTGTTCGTTAGTGGGTCTAATTGTTTCAGTGTACAGTCAGTAATTTTATTTGTTGCTTTGTACGTTTGTAAGCTTATAGCGAAAAAGATTTAGAGCGAAAATTAATATCGAGCAACTTTATTTCAGCTATATAGCTGTTCAATGCTTGTTACGTCTAAAAGTAATACAATGTAATATATATATTTTATTTAGATATGAAACGCATTACGCTATCTACTCTGAGTCCTCTTGCACAAAGAAAAAAACTAATAGACAGGCATTGCGGTCTGCAGGCAGAAATTAATGTACTACGAAATAACAGTGGCTTTTTTTTTAGATTTTCAAATTAATTATAATATCTAAAATAAATAAGTGTTTTAAGATGTTTTAAATCGTAAATTAAAATCACGAAGATTATGTTGGTTTTTACATTCTCGGCGCTCCGAGCATCAATTTTATATGCTTTATTTGACAATCGACACACATGATGGGTTGTGTAGTTTAGAAAAAAATTGAAATAAAAGTCAATGTGTATTTTAAACAGAACAATAAACTTGCAATTAAATTGCAAATATACTGCATTAGCATGTCGGTGATGTGGTGAAGCAGTGATGCGAACTTATAAAATCTAATGTGCCTATTATATAAAAGTTTTCACTTTAAAAAGCAACAATTGCCCTTCTCGCTACCTCGATACGTACTTTCATTGTTCGAGAAGATTCACTTCCGAAATGCCAAACAGTTGTCTCCAACTTATTCTTAAAATTAAATTATTAATCTATGTTCTATCACTTCTCTTTGTGTTTAAACCGAAGATCGTCTAAAGCCACAATGTAAACAAAACAACGACAATTCAACGTACACTACTGACAATACGACAATAGAGCGTTGTGTAATGTCTATTTACTTCTATAGACTAAACACAAACATTGCAAAATGGCGGTCTTTGATGGAACTCTATATTAAATACAAGACTTTATGGCTATTTCTCATAATAGCCCAAATGAAATGTTAGCTCGATTTTTTATAATAGTTGTATATCCAATGTTGATCTAAATTCGAGACCACTCGTGTTCCACAGACTGGCCCGAGTGATTCCTACTTCTGATAATAATATACCTTATGTAATAAACAAAGACGCATACATACAAACTCTGAATAAATCGTTTAACAATAGCGTGTGATATGTTTGAACGGAGTAAATCTTTCATAAGTGCGACATTTTAAAACTAATGCTTGGTTTTCGCCCACGGCGGTGAGGAAAACCTTTCATGCTTCATCTCAATTTTCAGTTAATCGCGTGACAAGGAACGTCCTCTCAAAAGCATTACGCCGTCAAGTTAATTCGCTATCTTGACGTTGATTTGACACGGCTTCCCATGTCCTTATAGCTCGTTATCTATGAAGCTTATGAACGTTACAACATGATTTTCCGTTGTAAATTACTTATCTGTTTAGTGAATTTTACCAAATTATTCATTGTTGCCTAACTTCATACCAAATTCTGTATGCACATGTGAGTTATGAGTGGTATGTTTCAATTTTTGTTACAGGTTTTATAAGAGGGCAAACAAGTATACGAACCATTGGAAAGTAGATGGTCACCGTGGCTCACAGATAAATGCAACCGCAGAGGAGTCACTTATGCGTGTTTAAACATGTACAAGGAGATTTCTCCAACGGATTTACTTTCATAATTGATTGCGCGCAAACATGATTTATTACATTGAATAGGAAATTTACAGAGAAACTATAGAAACGATAATTAAAAAGCAGTAAAGTTATATAAAAAAATTTCATAATGATATTTTGATAATTTTTTCTGCCTCACTATATGTACTTATTTTTTATGATTTTTATGACGTAAACATTAAAAATAATGATACGTGGAGACGGGAAAATAAACACATACTTTAATACGTATTATAGTAATTTTGTTTTTAATTAAAATTTCATAAGTTCTCAATTAAAATTTAACTTACTATTTGTGTTAATTCTCGGTATCGTCCCGTCTGTATGAAATACTCTGACCTTTGTCTCAATCTACATCAACCTGCCGCTCTTGAGCCACTCTCGATTCGTTCTTACTGGAGTAAAATAAGAATTTCGGCATGCTTATTCTACTTGAGAAAGAACAGATTACTTAAACCACAAAATTGAAGGCAAATTGCGGGAGAGTGTAAAAAGAAGATGAATATCTGTTTTATTTTTTTAGTTTTGGAGGAATAAACTGTAATAGACTGCTTTGGTAGAGACACAGTGTAGTCTACTCAACTACTGATTGCAACACAAAAATGGACCTATTCAGGCGGTGAAACACCGCACTCTCACAGAACACGGACGTGAAATAGCAGCTCCCGCTGTTTCTTTTTTTCAGTGAGTGAGAGTTCCGGTGGCCCACTCCCCTCTCTCTCTCTACGTTATCCCGACCTCCTTTCATTACGGGTCCCAATTATTTCCAAGACGCCAGCAATGCACTGGTGAGTCCTCTGGGGTGCGAGTACCCATGGGCGGTTACTACCATTTAGGTACTGTCTAATGGCTCGCCTGCTCATTTGCCCTTCCAATGTGCTATAAAAAAATCAAATTGACGGAACAAAAAAAAATATTATTAATAGGATTCTTCACTTATGTTGTAAATATAAGTCATTGAAAACAAATTATAATTACAAAGCAATTTTAATGTTCATTAACTGTGTAATAACTATATTTTTCAATAGATGTGTTATTCACAATCCCTTCTTTTTAAGTAGGTATACATCGTTGCACAATCGAAAAAGAATAAACTTATTTTAAAATTATTTTTTGTTTAGCGTTAAAGATCTAAGCGCATAGTGTGCCCCTAGATTAAGTTCTCTCAAAAATCTCAGGTGTCTACTTTACATAAAAGAATATTTAAATGAATTCATTTGAACTATTCTCGACTATCTTCTTGGCTATTCGACTTATGTGGCTGATTTTCCTCAAAATATCAATGAAACACAATATTTTGACAGACTGACCGATTCCTAGATTATGACAAATACAAGGTATTGCTGATTGAGCTAGAGTTTTGACATCTCATAGACAGATAATGTGTAAGGTGCTTGTTAATTATGAGACAAATACTTTAAAGTAACAAAAAAAAAAAAATGGTAAATCTTTAAGTACTCGCCTCATAATGATGATTTAAATTTTGACAAGACACAAGGAATAATATTCCTTTAAATTTTGATAAGAAACAAAAAACAATTGAAAAGTGTCGTCTTGTGTATATTATTTCAACTATTGTAATAGTTGAAATAATGAGAGTCGAAGAGACTGGGCTGTAGCCCAGTCTCTTCGATCGATTCGAGTCAGTCATAGCTCTTCGAAACGAAGAGACAAATTTACTTACTCCTAGAAGTTACAAATACATTACGTATTATGAAGTGTAACCTGAAATTATGTTTTTTTTATCAATAAAAATGTAACCACATCGAATTAGATAGCCATTTTCAAAAGGAAATTATTTACTGTAATAATGGAGCTAATAAAAAAAAAGGCTAAATTATTGGATGTTTCCACAAGCGATCGTGATTTTCACAAGTTTCGTGGTCGATTGACGAGAAACTTTTTTAAACTGTTTTTATGCTTTTTCCGTTTCTATTTTATAAAATCATTTTTTAAGGCGAACAGAAATTCATCTTCATTAAACTATCTACATTAATTACGATTGTACGCAATTTTTACAAATTTTGTTTATTAACGACAGAACAGCAATAGAAATAGCAAAATAATTTTTGATCGTAAAGCACTCTCAAATGCTGCGCATATCAGTCTTGCAAATTCAATTAGGACCCTGATTATTCTCATTCTTATTTAATATTGTCTGCTATAATATTTACCTGTATTATACTACATATACCTAATTTGTACTATACCTATTTTTATATATATATGTATATTAATATTATTTTACCTACTCAATGTACGGAATTTAATTATATAAAATTTCAGTATTACACGCATAAATTTTTTTGTGGCAATTATAGAATTAGAAGATTGAAAAGATAAGAGTCAGAAATCTGCGGTTTTTTTTTTAATAAATTTTATGAGATAAATAGAGCTAGATATGAAACAACTTAATGAAAAAAAATCAATAAATGAAGGTAAAAAATTTAACAGGCTGGTTAATATTATGTCACACGTATTAGTTTAATCTAAACTGTGTAGTTCCGTTTTAACAACTTCACAATCGCGCGTTGCGCTCAGTCAATCATGCGACTGAAAAAGATAAAATCCTACTCCGAAAAAAAATGAAGATACGAAAGAAACAAATAAAAACATAAACTGTAGCAAATCATCTAGTCGACCCCTTTTACTTGCACAGTACAGCTATGTAAATAAAAAGTTGTTAATTGTCACAAAAAGAATAGTTACAAAATTATTTTTGTCATAATGGACAACTTACCTATCAAACTTGATAATTTTCATAGGTTTCAGTAGTTCAATAGTTTTTATAGCTATCTTTATCGAAACCTCGTCTACGGAAAACTTAACATTGATGTGGTAGAAATCACCATTTTACCAAATTACCGTACAACTATTAATTCATTTAAGATATACAGACATACAAAACATACAAGAAATTATATACCTACAACGCCATCGGTTATGTATATACCTGTCTAAATTATACGAACACGTCTCGCTCTTTACAATGAATACAACTTTTGTTGCGGCGCGGCTGGCGCGGGGCCATTCGATTTATCCTTCCATATTATAATTTTTAACGCATTAGCGTCCGCGCAGACGCGAACCGGCACAATCGGCCACTCTATCCGACAGACTAATATAACAAGAATATTTCCCATTGAGCTTAATGAATACACTATTTTAAACTTTAACTTTGAAGCGATAAAGTCTATGTTAGGTCGAAAATTATCGAGTCGATTCTACCATTGATTGTATTACAGCGGCGCCTGTCACTAATTTGTAGGCAACGTGAATTCACGCAAATTGCAATAGAGCAAAACTTGTAAATACGCTTTACGGGTACCGGCTATGTAAATAATGTAGCTATAGAACAAATAAAAAAAAAGTTAAAGTAGAAGTTATGCAAATTTTTTTTGCCCAACGAAATACTTTTTACATTATTTTCATCGCAAATGAAAAACAATCGTAGCTATCTTATCAAACCCGAGGCGAATTTATCTTAAAGAATTTACGTGCCGATAAAATAATCGTTCGGTCAATTTGTGTAACAAGTTTTATCGTCGCTTAATCAAATATTTTGTTAGATTATTGATTACTGTCGAACATCTCGCGCGATTATCACAGAATTTTCTTTTTCCGCTTTGAAAAGTGATAATAACGAGTCGAATTGAAAGTGTCGGTTAACGATCGGCCAATGACGTCGTAGCGTCGCGTGATTTCCTTCGCCGCCGATTGGCCGGCGATGTCGCGATGGCTATTATTAGAAGCGGTCAGGGCGCGCGCGCGGCGACGGCCGCGGCGGTGTGCGGCGCGCGCCTCGGTGTGCGTGCGAGCCGGCGCGATGTTGTCGCTGGGGCCCGCCGTCTGTTTACCGCGCGGTGCGTCGGGCGCTGCTCGTTCGCGCGTGATCGTGCATATCGTGCCTCGGTGCGGCCGGTCCGGTGTCGGCGCCGTCGCCGCGCTCGTCGTCGACTTCGCCGGTGTCGTGAGCCGCCGTCGCGGTCAGTCGTGGGTCACGGCGCGGTGGTAACGCGATCGATCCGGACGGTGTATGCGATGAATAAATTTTGCGAGCCGGGTCCGTGTGTCGATAGAGTTCGCGAGAGCCATGGCCGCGGTGTGAGCGGGCGAGTGAGCGCGGATGCTGTGCGGCTGCGGCTGCTGGTGCTGGTCCTGCTGTGCATGCGCCAAGTGCTGTGTTGCAATTTGTTCGTGCTGCGCCTGTTAGGACTCGACGGCGCTATCACCCGTCAGGAGAACCAGACTCACGCTTGTAGTTGCAGTTTAGCGAACACGGAAGTTAAAAGGTAATGTTTTTGGGGTTCCGTTTTGTTATTGTTTAAATTGTACATATTAGGTAGGGAATGAAAGTGCACTAAACTTGGGTTTTACAAAAAAATTAAAATAAATGGCTATAATATTCCAAAAATTTAGGATGGTAGTCGACATTGCTTACATTCTGCTTGCCAAACTTCTCTAGATAGGTGTTTATTGTACGTTTACCAATTAACACATCAGGAAAACCGCAGAGTAACCTTCCAAGGCCAAGGAAACTTCTAAGCACAGTAACTAACTAGCGGATTGCACCCGATCTCATCCCCAAGTTTATCAAAATATGTAATTATCTGCTAAAATAGTTTGTTACTTAATAATTCCAAATTGACATAGTTAAGTAACTGAATCAGCAAAGTAGGAACTTAATTTTCTATCTCATCCTAAAAAGATTTTTCATCCTAAAAAAACCAAAAAGATGTTTATTAATCCCATCTAGGTCATGTATTATATAACAACATTACAATACAAATATTAATTTCAACGACGGGCTCATAAAACAACATTATATTGGCTATTCTTACACGAGAAGAAATATTTTTAACTCATATTTTACATCATTAATTAAAACTCAACAAAAAAAAAATACAGCGTTTCCGCGTAATTTTAATTACCTGCGTTTTATTGTTCTCCATCTAGGCATCCGTCTACCCATATCCACCTACCTGTCTAGCCGTTGGCTTTATATGAGATAGTCCGCTGACCACAATGTGTGTTATTTTCCTTGGCTATTATAATTTTTTTTTAAATACATATGCATTATTCTTTATAACGACGTTACTATTCTCTATAGTGACTATGCCTAGGCACAGATATATTTACGATTTTAAAAACTTTATTTGATTGTGTATACAAACCTTTTTGTATAAATATTGCTACTGGAAAGTACGATAGCGAAGCTTTAGGTACCTGCTTTACTTGCGTATCAAGTCTTGCCGGTGTCATTTCTATCCGTGCCTATCCATTTTGAATTTTTAGATTTGATAATTAACAGATAATATATATTAATGGTTTCCAACGCTACATTAAAGTTGTTTCTATTCAATGGAAATTTTTCCAAAACAACTTTATAGCACCGGCCGCCGCCGGGTCGCGTGATAATCGTAAAAAGATATAATTAATAAAGCGACTAACTGAACGTTCTCTATGAAAATTCTAAAGTAATATATCGATCCGTGTGTATCTTATTTTACGATAAGCAATAAATCGGATATAAATAAACAAATGTATGAAAATTTTGTGTATAAACATGCGCGGCCGCCCACGCGCGCAGATGTGGGGTTTCCTCGCCGGCGCTCATCCAATGTCACTCCTCTTTGCAGTTTATTTTTTTTTGGTTCCGCCGCCACGACCGAGTCTTGGCAATCGACTGAAATCTGTAGAAACTAGGACGTTTGAAAGACAAAACTGACTATACGTGGGACATGCGTCTGTGCACCCTCTAAGATCATGGTCTTACACATCTAAATGCTGGCTAGGTGCTTTAGTCTGTTTTGGTGTATTCTGAGAGTTCATTAAGTTGGTACAATGAACTCTGTCCAAATTGAGGCAAAAACTGACCTATCTTCATAATCAATATCTACTAAACTTGGAAAGAAAAAGCATTCCAATTTTAAATTTTACCTGAAAGTGTTTCATAACAAAGTACTAGTAAGTTACGTGAATATCTAAGTATTAGGTTAATGTAATAAGTATTATTGACGTTTACTGCATATCGTAATTCAACACGAGTGGGTAGTTTCCATACCATTTGAGTTTGTCTGCATGATAAAAATTGAAACCAGTATTTAGGTAGGTACCTAGTAGCATATGTATTTAATGTGTATTATAAATTAAATAATTACTGCAAGATATGTTATTGTTTTGTAATATGTAGGAATGAAGTTTACGATCAAAATCTATATGCAATTGGCAAGAGTAAAACAGACCAATTACAAATTCATGCTTTTCTTGCTACATTTTTTATAACAGTAGCAAAACAAGTTGTCTCGGTGTCAGTTTAGATAATTGTCGTTTATTAATTATTGTGACAGTTAATTGATGGGTAAATTGAAATTTGTTAGAGCAAGCCTACGTACAGTTTTCAAAAAAAAAAAAAAACGTACGCTATTATCGTGTATTGTCTGTACAAACGATTAAATCGATACAAATCATTCGCGGCCGGCGGTCGGGTACATCACTAACATTCTAAAGAAATCAATCCGTATGTTTACATTGCGTAACGCCCCTCCTCCTCGTGGGAATCGATGCAACAACCTACTGGGATACGATGTATTACCGCCGGCTTATATTTTCGTTTTATGTGTCAAGGTTAATTTTTTTTTTTCACGGGCTCCTCACATGATGAAATTTCGCTTTCGAGATAATTCATCATCGCCGACGAACAAGACGAGTTGCGCAAACGCAGTCGCGGTGATGATAGCGGATTGATCAGCTCTCGTATTTACGTATGTCGAACAATCGATCCAAATCGTAGTAGAGTTCGACATCGATTAAAGATGGCGGAAATTTTTACAATCAGTCGAGCGTTGTAAAAAATGCAAGTGCCTTCGCATCAGGACAATTTGCATGTGCGAATATTGACACACTGAAATGTCTATATGACTCAGGCGTGGTACAGATGTTCGGCATAAAAATTGTAATTAGTTCATGACAGTATCCTTTGTGTTACTGTCAAGAACTAAGTATATTCTATTTTAATTAAAATTTCAGAATCGTCAATTGATTATCCACAAATTCGTTGAAAAGCATTATATTTATAGATATATTATCGTAATTATATTAATAATTAATCGTGAATATACCTAAACTGCACGTTATTTCTACCTATCTTGTAACTTTTCCTAATGACCGGTTTATACTTATTCCAATAATTGTATGCAGTATATTGATGTCCTTTTATACTACTATAGCTTGCCTGAAGAAGTTGAAAAATAATCAAAGAAAATTAACATTTGTATAGTTTTTCGTAACAGCACAGTTCCAATTCTCGATCCGATGCCGTGATAATGTTTATTTTTTAAGCTATTTCTTTTCCTGCGCTTAATTTGTTAGCTACTTTTCTAAATTATCGTCCATTTTTAGCTTTCTTTAATCAGTTCAGACAGGGCCGGATCTACCATATGGCTTTTTGGGCTTCAGCCCAGGGCTCCGTCGATTCAAGGGGCCCACGGCTAAGTCAAGTCAAAGTCGAAAATAGATGATATGCGAAAAAATAGGTGGGCCCCTAAGTAGTATTAGCTCAGGGCTCTCTTAACTTACGATCCGGCCCTGAGTTCAGACTTTTATATTCGTAATTAATATTGCAATGATCGGTTAAATCTAATAGTGTTATTATTTTTATGCCTCGAATGTATATAGAGATATCCTGTAAAAACGAAAACTAACGTTACTTGAAGTCGACCACTGACATAGTAACATTTTTATATTTTCGCGTCTATTATATTAAACTAATGGTAGATAGGCATCACTTCACCTACTCATATTTTCTGTTTTCTTTTTCATCTTTCAACTATTTCGTTTTTAATTTTCCACTTATCAAATCACAAATGTATTCTTAAACGAATCTATTACGTTTCGCGTCACCGCAAAAAAATATACAATACAATAACACCATAAACACGTAGAGCGTCGTCGAGAGTTGCATGAATCGTATTACATAATAAACGCGTGGCTCGTCGTCGCGAGTAAATCAGCGAATTTTACTTTTACTCGGCCGCCGCCCGCCGCCCGCCGCCGCCGCAACCCGCCGCCCGCGCACAACCCCGCCCGCCGCCCGTCGCCCGACGCCGCCTGCCGCGCGCGCGCCTGACGACACGGCCATTACGGCGCCGTAATAAAACAAGCCGCCGTAATTGACTTTGAAATCGGCGTTGAATTCGAAAACTATTGTATTTTGATAGTTGAATTTTTTTTTTGGTTTTGCAAACGACAACCATAAACACGAATAGCCCGACGGCGATGCGGTAGCAGCATAAAAACGTGAAACGTTAAAGTTCCACGTTTCAGAGGCGGTACGCGTCGCTGTCGTTGTGGTAGGCATCTGTTAATTATTTGAGGCGATTTTCGAACCCCACGTAAGATGTAGCTTGCCCTCTCCCCCATTCTCGCGTGAGTTTTTTTAAAATGCGTATTTTTAGTGTATTTAATGTAAATACGTTAATCTGTGCTTGACTGCGTGAGATCGAAAATAAATTATTTAAAAATTTGGTTGCCTGTAAAGTCGGTATACGGGCGAAAGTTTACGTGACAACGACTTTGAATGGTAAAATCATTTTAATGAATATTCATTCGTATAGTAGGAAGAAGGATGAAATAATAGTAACAATTTAAAACATTTATTTATACAAAGAATTATATTTAAAACATTAATTTATACAAAGAATCTCGCACTGAATTTCATATTAACAAAATTTTATTTTACCTTTACACATACATACGTATTTATATACAAATATACATACAATAACTTGCAATACATTTGCAAGCTATGCACTAATTCTCTAGTGCGCGCGCGCAGACCGATCATAGTTGAGTGGGAGAGACGCAGGCATTCGGCGGGCCTCTCGTTCGGTGACTCATCGTTACGTTACGAGCGTTACACTTTTCAAAGTGACTCCAGCCGCAACCATTTAAGACGTTGTCACGTCAAAATTTGGTTGCCTGTAAAGTCGGTATACGGGCGAAAGTTTTACGTGACAACGACTTTGAATGGTAAAATCATTTTAATGTGAATATTCATTCGTATAGTAGGAAGAAGGATGAAATAATAGTAACAATTTAAAACATTTATTTATACAAAGAATTATATTTAAAACATTAATTTATACAAAGAATCTCGCACTGAATTTCATATTAACAAAATTTTATTTTTACCTTTACACATACATACGTATTTATATACAAATATACATACAATAACTTGCAATACATTTGCAAGCTATGCACTAATTCTCTAGTGCAGCGCGCGCAGACCGATCATAGTTGAGTGGGAGAGAGACGCAAGGCATTCGGCGGCCTCTCTCTCGTTCGGTGACTCATCGTTACGTTACCGAGCGTTACACTTTTTCAAAGTGACTCCCAGCCGCAACAATTTAAGACGTTGTCAAAATTTGTTGCCTGTAAAGTCGAGTATACGGGCGAAAGTTTTACGTGACAACGACTTTGAATGGTAAAATCATTTTAATGTGAATATTCATTCGTATAGTAGGAAGAAGGATGAAATAATAGTAACAATTTAAAACATTTATTTATACAAAGAATTATATTTAAAACATTAATTTATACAAAGAATCTCGCACTGAATTTCATATTAACAAAATTTTATTTTACCTTTACACACATACGTATTTATATACAAATATACATACAATAACTTGCAATACATTTGCAAGCTATGCATAATTCTCTAGCGCGCGGGCAGACCGATCAGTTGAGTGGGAGAGAGACGGGCATTCGGCGGCCTCTCTCGTCTGGTGACTCATCGTTACGTTACCGAGCGTTAAAGTGACTCCCAGCCGCAACCTAATTTAAGACGTTGTCACGTCAAAACGTAGTTGCTTGATTTTTATTATTAAACTAATAAAAGCTAGTATTTTATACTACTAAAAACGTACACTAAAATCACAGTGAGAAAATCGTACAATATAATATTTAAGTAGGAAACACTGAAATTGTTAAGAGAATATTCATTATTGTATTATAGTGTACGGGCCTCGTGTGGTCAAAAGACCGGAACTCCGTGTGATTTTCAGTAAAACTATCTGCTCCTTCCGGCTCGTTGATTTAGCCGTTCTAAGCCGTTGTTGCTTGCACACAGAAACTCTGTAGCTCGATAAATATTATGCATTTTTTAGAATTTAACCACATTTTAGTGGAAAAACAGGTTTTATTAACCCACTTTCGAGCAATTTTGCACTGTTTTTTGCGAAAAAAAAAAATACTGGATATTCGGCTCGAACTCCCTTTTCTAAGCTTCTCACGTAATTAATGGACGTCCCCTTATGCAATATATTATTATAGAACATCATGTTTTTCTGTTCAGGTAAATCAAATAGCCCATATGTAAATATTACAGTAATGTTTCGTAAATAATTGATTAAAATATTGTTGAAATGTTTCAAAAGTGTTGTGAATAATAAATAAGCAATTAAAATGGGAAAAATTAGTATCTAAAAAAGAAGTTTGTTTGGTGCACTATATTATTTATTATACTGTGAAACTGTAATTTTAGAAGACATGTTTTATCGACACATAAAATATCTCCTCCGTTTCGAGTCTATCGATTTGTTAAAAAATATTGAAAAATAGGAACGTCTAAAAATCGTTTCCCTCTAACTTGGGAGTTTGGATGTTAAAAAATTTGAAACAATGTATATTACTAGAAATACTGTCAGTATATTTCTATAGGAAAAACAAGATATAATTCTTTGTATTCTTAGTCTACGAAAAAATAAATATAACATTTCTAGCCCTTCCTAACTTCTTATTTTTGAATTACAATCATATACATTGATTATTATTTATACAAATTCCAGAGTACACCGACCTGACTCCGATTTGACCGTTTTTTTAATTTGGTCTACCTATATATTTCCGATTTTTTTTTAATATAAAAGAAATATGAAAATTGGAGCATAATACGTACAGTATAACGTACGAAACTCTGCCACTGTGAAGTTATCACGAAAGCGTCGCGATGGCGCAAGATTGGCACGCGGGGAGAAGAACTAAGGGTCGGGGAGTGTTAAACCTGCGCATTACATCATTCGCAGGCAATTCAGAGCGGCAAAGTTTCGTGCGTTGTACTAGTACACAGCTCCATGGCATACCGCAGCACATTCAGGTGTGCACCTCTCTCGAATGATTTGTTTACAAATTATAATTCGCATACAAAAGCGATAATTTTGACTAGCGATGACGTAACGAATACATAAATTCATTAGAATTTCATTGCTAATTCACGAGCTGTAGACAGCCCGCCGAGATATCCTGTCGGCCGAGTATAGTCGCCCTATGGTGTTCTCTCTTTACATAATTATCTTGTTCGCGTCAACGTAATGAATGAAAGGTGTAATGCTATAGACATACTTTTGTCTGGGGCGTCATGCTGGGTCTGCTGGTGTAGACAATCTGCAATTTTTTTTTTCTCTAATTCTCTATCGAGACTGGAATATATTATAGGTCTGATGCCGTACGTTTTTCGATTTTCGTGACCCTAAACAGCCACGTCTTTGTGGTTGATTGAAAGTAAGAGTCATGCTAATGAATAGTCGTACTGACTAGAAAAACCATAGTCAGTCATAGTCTTCATATTGTTTCAGAGAAAATAAAATTGTCGTGATTAATTTATTTTATTTTATTAATATGACATAAGTACTACATCAGTTTCAGTATTGTTTCGGTTATGGAATGTATAGAGGCATTTAACGTCGCGTCAGTGGACCACCAACCGAAACAATACTGGAATCAGTAAGTTTTTTTTAGCTTTGCATACCCTGTCTGAATCTCTGTGCACGCGCCTGTTACCTAGTTCACACGCGAAATTTATCATTTAAAGATAGTCTGACAGGTGTCATTCCTTAAAGAAATCGCCATTTTTCATGTCACCGCATCAGTTTTGTGAATTAAAAAAAAAAGAAGTCTTTATTTAAGCGCAGTTAGTTTTCATAAACAACAATTTAACGATTGACAAGCATAACATTCGGAACCAATTAACGGTCGTCGCTTTTGCCGGACGGTCCGTAATTATCCAATAAACTTCGTTCCTAAAGTGAAATACACTTTCGACGTAATGGCCGTTTTCACATATGGATTATTTATTTCACAATGAGAATAGGACCCAGCTCTTGAAGATAGGGGCCCCCGTTGGATCGGTTGTGTTTGTCGGGTGAGTCGCAACCGTTGACCGTTGTTCTCCGCCTAATGGATGTTCCGTGTGATCGATGCGATTCTAGCTCAAGATGGTTTTTCTATTCTTTCTCACAGTATTATATTAATTTTGAAACGCTCAATACCTAATCTAATACAAACCGATAGAAACAAGAGAATTTTTGATTTTATTTACTCACTGGCAGTTTAATTAGGTCCGGCAGTTTCGACAAAAATATTTTGATGAAAAAAGTTCGCATGTTTTAAAAAAAATATCCTTTTTTTTGTCGTGTTTTCTAGAAGGTACATGCATGAGTATGTATACACACACACACACACACACACACATATATATATATATATATTACATAGTCAACAGAAATATTACATATATACCTACACGATTAAATATAATTCTCAGAGACAATAACACACACAAACATTCTGTATCCGACGTTAACGCGGTCCGTTACGGCACGTTTTTGTGATTGTATTTTATTGTCATAAAAGCAATACAATATGTGGAACATCCACATGTACTCAATTAGTGAGAGTATAAAGGAATGTTCCACGTCAAATTCCTTGTACGGAACGTGTTGGATTTTCTAAAGTAAACATGTGTATTGTCTAATTTATAATACCGATGATGGCGTTCGTTATGGTTAAATTATTTAAAATGGCATATTAAAATTAATCACGGGTTGCCATCAAACAGATATCGCTTACTTAAATGTTACAAATGTATTTATAATATTCTCGTGACCATTATTTGTTTTTGTACCAGTTCGGCTTATTAGTAAATACAGTTTTCTATCGCTTGTACTGATATATATATATATATATATATAGAGCATGCAACTTTTTAAAATTCAATTGCTCTTGCATTCTAAAATAGCGGACCGCAAAAGTGTCCACCTTGAAAAGTAGCTTATGTGTGTGGGTTGTGCGTTGCGTGATTAAACTCGATATTATTTTATCTCAACGGATATCCTAAGATATATATCCGTAAGCTTCGGTCTGTTCAAATTTGTTTTTTTTTTCTCGTTACTCTTATAGGGTGTGTTTGGGTATGATAATTATTAAAGCATCGTTAAGATTTGGAATTACTTATTAGGATATCTTTATGTTAAAATAGATAGTTAATTGACCTAGTTAACCTCGTATTCATTTTAGTATTTCGACAGACCAAAAATTACCTGAGGCGGGGGCCGTTTTAAAAGCAGAATAGTCACACATACGCGCGCCCTATAAACAATAGGTAGTATAGGAAACAAAGGGCAATTAATTTGGAAAGCGCATCCTGTTGATAAGCGAATGGAAATACAGGCGTGCCCCTGCGCACGGAATGCGGCCAGCTACACAAAGGGTGAAGTTATCTCGCTGATGTCTGACACACCATGGCCCATACTCAAATGGTCGAGTGTGTAACCATCTATCTTTTAATTATTATTATTATTATTTTATTCGCTGTTTTATACATTGTCATATTTAACACTGTAATGGCTATTAAAATACTTCTCCAATTTTTAATTATTGTTTAATCACTATATTGATGTTTAATTTGAAACAATATGACGTTGATTGATGATTGACGTTGATTATTCACATATATTAAATTATTTTTAATCACTTAAGTCGATCAAAACCCACAAATTTTTTTAGCGCCAGTACCGGAAAGAAGTAAACTTAGAATGCCTGTCCGTATTTGTATTAGGATTGATTTTACTCAATCTAATTTAAGACCTATCAATGATAATATTCCTAATATTTATCTCATAGTCGTGATCTTTATTTCTCTAGCGCGCATTCATAATACCGCCATTATGTTTATCATGAATAAAACCAAAAAAATGTAAAACGGGATGTGTTATACTTCAAGTAACATCGTAACGACGTACCCGATATGAGCGGTTTTTTTTTACAAGGCTCTCCACTTCCTTATTTCTTGTGTGGCTACTGACAAAACATATCTGAATTGCACCTCTTAATGGCCGCTATTAGCATATCTCCATCGACATAGCATCTGCTTCGCTTTCGGCGTACAGAATCGAATAGACGAGTGCCTACACGTAGAACGGAAGATCTGAAACATCATTCGGGTACTTTTAAAATGAACAACTCCTCGGACGAGACATTATGTGATTGTTAAATAGAATGAACTTGAAAACATGTCTTTCTTTGAAATTAAAATTACACATTTTATAGTCGCAGACAGCTCAAGATGTAAGCACGGTCCACATGCAGGAAAAATGTGGAAAAACGCTCTGTGTATGGATGTCACGAAAGACGACTAAGGGATTGCCGGTGATCATCCTGAAGACCCATTTGACATTCGTATCAGTTTTTGTGACTACATTGCGAAGATGACCACACCGGTGGATAGGCTTCACGGGTGCCGATGATCCTTTGTCGTGATCGAAGGTCGTTGTGCTGTTCAAGGAGATTGTATTTAAAAAAAATAACACATTATCCTTTATTCAACCTTCACGGGATACAATGTGAGGATATTTTTTTTAATAAATAATTTCTTGTTTGAACACAGTCAATTATATTCACGCCGTGTCCAAATCTCGACCTTTCGTAGGTGACGCTTATGACCTTTTAAATTCTTCAGTATTTGGTTGTCAAATTTCTACTGAAGCAGTGTTCTTTTTTTAAAATTTAAAAGAAAATTTTCCTTCAGATAATAAAACTTCTCGTCGCCCACGTGACCGCTGACACGTTTTTATCCCCCGTGGTAGTTTGAAATGTGGCATTAAAAAAGTATAACATCATCCCGATTGAAATTCGAAAAAAGCTTAGACGAACAATTGAATTCAGTGAGATCTAGTTAATTATTTTTTTGTTCATTCACTTATTTGGATGTGTAAACACATATCACTGGAATTCACAAATGTAAACTCACAGCGGTGTGCTTCAAACTCTTATTTGAAATAACTAACTCTTAATTGTTAATCTTAAAAACTGAACAAGTCAGAATAAGTTGTTTTAACTTAACAATTGGCAGTTGGCCAAGTTAGTCATAAAGATATTGACATTTCTGACATTAAATTAATTTCACAAACGGCAATAGCTCTAAGATTACCGATATTTTGACAGGTTTACTTTTTACTTTTGACAGTTAGCAGTTAAGAACTGCAAATGACAGTGGCGTGCTTTAAACTTTTATTTGAAATAATTGTTAACTGTTAAAGTTAAAACTAAACACGTCAAAATACATTGTTTTAACTTCACAATTGGCATTAATAACTAAGTTACTTTTAAAGATACTAGAATTTGTGACATTAAATTAATATCACAAATGCCAATATCTACGATTACCGATATTTTGACAGGTTAATTTTCAACTTTTAACAGTTAGCAGTTAGCTATTGCAAATTAAAGTTTGAAGCACACCGTTAGAATTTGAAGCACACAGCGCTAGAGTTTAAAGCACGCCGCTGTTAGTGCTTAAGTGATATATTTCTGAATTTCTGTGAGGTGCAACCCTAGCATTCTTTTAAAATAGAAGGGCTCGGTTAAACCTTCGACCCGATACGTGTGACCAGTGCGAACGGCCTGGACATATGGCTTAACGTGTTGTCCGAGACGTAGAGCGAGTGATAAATTAGTAAAATACGGTAACGTATTTCAAATGTTGTATTTGAATACACTCTACGCCGTTTCCTTTCCACCGAGCCGCAACGTTCGGTTCGAAATGGTTACATTCCTAATCTGACGATTATAAAATAGAACAAAAGGAGAATGATTTTAGACACCCGACACCAACGAACATCACAAAACGTTAGACGAATGTCAGCGAGTTGAGCGATACATTTGAGACACTAATTTAGGATCATCAAGGAATGAGATTAAATTTATAGTCTCTGTCAGCTTCTATGGGAAACAAATGGAGGTTTATCTATACGCATACGACGAATGAATGAAACGAAATGAAATATTTCATTTTTTTTACGTTGCGCAAAATCTGTCCAGAATGAAGTGCATCGTGCGCAGACGTTTCAGCGGCGTGTGGTTACATAAAAACCTGCACAGCGATGCAGACTCGGCCGAGATAGGTACATGTGAATTGGACAAGGTCTCTTCTACTGAATGGACGTTAATTAGCACATGTTTGCTTTTTAACACGACACACACGAACTCATGAAGTGCACGTGTCGGCGTTAGAGACACGTCTGTTGACCGGGAAATTGTGTTCTATTGACACGAATTTTAAAGTTCAAATTATGCAATTCAATGTTTGCTACATGCACACAAACGAATATAGTCGAAAAATGTAAAGCGGTCGTTACTAATTTAAACCAAAACGTGCTTTACGAGAACTGTTGTTAGAGTCCATTTCTCTTGTGCTCTATTTTTGTAGGTGTTAGCACGAACGTGAGAACGCATTGTCTAAGTTTTGTATTTAGTTTTATTTTTTTTAGTGCCGAAGCCTCAAATGTATAATCACTTCCTACAACTCGAAGGGCGGAAGTCGTGCGTTTACAGAAATAATAAATTAACGCTGTCTTCTAGATGTTGCTGTGTCCTTGGTTCGAGGTCGAGCGTAATTCGATATAAAGGAGTAATAAATAATAAATTATTATCCTTGAATTAATAAAAAAAAAAAAACTATTTGATGATTCATGACAAAGGAAGTTCATTTTTTTTTGCAATGAAACTATTTCTCATCTGTAAACATATAGAAACTAGTAATGCATCCGTTACAGTTTGTTTTTCGATATATCGGAATGGGTGATACTATTAATGTGCTGATACATCGTTACTTTTTGCGCGTAACCACGTAACCGTCCATGGAGTAGGCGCACAACGCTTAGTTCATGCATTATATCCAAATTTGAAAAAAATACGCAAAAAAAATATTTCAGTTTTCAAACGAGTTCTATCGCATCTCAAAGGCAGGTCTCGTTCAAACAGACTTACTAAATTGGTTTTCAGATAATAATTTAAGGATGTTGTGTTTCCTGAATAAAAATCTCACAAATAAAATAATCAATACCATCATCGTCATCTTCGCTCAACCTTCAGCCAGTCGCAATGACTGAAGGGGACAAGTCCCAATACGCCGAAGGGAACGTAATTATATGAGGGGAGTTAACTCCCCTCGTATAAACTCAAGCTAGAACCAACTCTAGCTAGCACTAGCAATTCAAGCTAGAACCTTAAGATTTTAGCTTGAATTAGGAGTGACGGGCGTATAGAGCAAGCCGGTATTCGTACAACCTTTAGCTAGAAAGTGGAGTCAGGTTAGGTAATAGATAAAAAAGCAATATTTTGTTAAATTACAATTTTCGAAAAAGTATTATTTCTATATTTTCCATCTTAAACTCGCAGCTTTTCACATCCGTCCGCATCGGTATCGGTATCGTCGATACTTTTTTTTTATAAATTTTACCATCGTATCGGCAGAAGTGTATATCAATATAACCCTAATAGAAACGACTGCGATACGAAAGTGACTCGGCCATAAGAGTATATTTTCCTTCAATTTTATGATTCTGCATATCACAGAAGTTAAGCGTATTTTTGCGGTCGAGCTTATTCTTAGAAAGATCAGCGAAAAGCCCGCCGTGTGATTTTCGTGCCGTTTTCCGCGGAAGAGACCTTTGTACCTCGCGACTCTGCCCACATTTTTTTTTTGCACCTGCCATTAACCACGTAACCGTAAGTCGCGGTCCTCGGGCGCGAGGCCGGCTCGCCTCCGGGCGCCGCCGATCGCACGCGCTCCCGTGTTTGTTTACGCTTCGTTAGTGTGCGTGTCGCCGGCGATTTTGGAAGTGCTTCTGGTGAGCGCCGACGCGGTCAAAGTAAACACTAAGTTGTCACGAGCTTAAAGTGAGCAACCGAAACCTTCGTTGGTGATTCGTCCGATCGCCAAGTTGGAGTTGTGTAATCATAGAGTTATAGACTTAAAAGTTGAATTTAACCAAAAATAACAAAACAGGAAATATATAATGAAAACATTAGATCGGAGTTCATGGCTACATTTCTATATTATTTTAGTCGCAATCGAAATGCATTAAATATAAATTGAGATTAATTCTTATACAAAACGAGTTAATTCGTATTTAATGTTAGTATCTGCATAGAAAATCTGCTTGCCGATCTAATGAGACGCGTGAGGATTGCAAAGAGGTGAATCGAGACATCAATTACTGCTAAATGAATATTTGTAAACTCGTATTGACAAGCGCGAAACTTGAGAAAACGGCCAAAACACTCCTATGGATACGGGTGCCCTTGGAGCATCATACGCGTTGCCCGCTAGATTTACAGTATAGATTACAGCTCATTGCACATGTTAGAAGATTTAAGAAGATAAGGTGCCTAATCTTTATTAGGGTCTTTGCCGCCAAGATTAATTTTATCTGCTGTACATATATGCTGTATTAACTGGAAAATTCGCAGATGCAAATAGCCGTTCGTGTCGGCTGACCCGTTTCTGATTCAAATATTTGGTCTTCTCGCTACGCCAAACAGACTTACTTATCCGAGCGCCCGGGTCCGAACGTCGTCCGCGTTAGTGCGACCATACGCTAAAATGTGCCCTGATTTCCCGCTTAGTAGGATAAGTGTGTAACATAATTCTTTTTGGTAATCTAACAAACTATACATCTCAAACTATAACGTAGTTTTCGCAGGGTAATGTATATATTTTTTAGCCATTGAATTATAAAATATATATTTTTTTAATGTTATATTTCCTTAGCGTAGTTGTACACTTCGGTATGCGTACAGATCCTCTCAATTTGAGACCAATAACAAAACACGCGTGTCTCATTTTAGAATTCACAATATTTGAAAGTTTCGTAAACGCGGTATTTTTTTTTAATTAATACTCAAAACACTCAAAAAGCACACTTGAAGTTTCTCGAATGCCTCAGAAAGAATGTGTTGGAATGAACATTGTTTTCGAAACGCAATGAATATATTATTGGCCATGTGGCAAAAATAAAGGTAATGTTTTTAACGCTTGCATAGTTATATTTATGACTTCCAATCTTTTGGCTGTGATTTTGAACAAGGTACTTAAGAAGTTCTATCGTTGTCTGTGCCTACATCTACTGGATTCACTTCTCAGGGTGCGTTAATGCAATTGTCTTGTACGAGTCCCTACAATGTAACAACATCCTTCGCTTAATGAACTTTTATTACTTAATTCTTTCTCACGGTCTTCAAAAGAATACAATTTTAAATTCGTAATGCACGCTGTGCATCTTATTTCTTAAAGGATTATCACCAATTAGCCCAAGTTTTTATTTTGTCCTTGTATAATATTTTGAAATTTAATCCTTCTTTTCTTTTTATTTTATAAGAAACAAGAGTCATTTTTGGCCAATATAATTTGCATTCAATATTTTATAGAAAAAAAAATTCATACATTAATTATCAATCACAATTGTAAAACGTGAATGGAAGATTGGAAGATTAGATGAAAATTTAATAAACAAAATATACTATGCGCATGGGAATCTTTCTCTACCCGTTTTGTCCGCGGTCTGG
Source organism: Eumeta japonica (assembly GCA_005406025.1). Lineage (NCBI taxonomy): Eukaryota > Metazoa > Arthropoda > Insecta > Lepidoptera > Psychidae > Eumeta > Eumeta japonica. The sequence goes on from BGZK01000539.1 coordinate 151,549, forward strand.
GCGCTTGTGTGAATTAGCCGAGGTATATATTGTATTAATTATTAATTTAATGGTTTTAAAATATTGCTAAAATCGCAAGCACAAATCGTGACATTCTAAAATCTTCCGAATCGTTCGTTAGTTCTAGCCATAAGACATAATATAATTTTCCTTTAATATCCTAGGATCGTATTTTATATGAGTAGATTAATAGACATATAACCAAAATAAGGTTAAAGATATACTATGTACCAACTTATGAGTTGGTAGTCGACAGTTGGTAGCCCGTAACATGTTTCAATGTTACGGGCATAGCACCATAGCCTTCGAGAAAGTAATATTTATAGGATTATCCTTCTCGCACCAACGTAAATAGCGAAAAGGATAGTCCTATAAAGATGCTCTAGGACTCTGCACTAGGCCCGTCTCCTCTAAGAAGTGATTATATAATCCTCACGCTGATCCGTTGTATGCTGACTGCGTGTCAAGAAAATTATTGATATTTCCGAAGGAACTGTTAGCTGAGTGCACAAAGAACTTTCCGGTTGCTTATCAAAATTATCATGATTGCATTCAGTCTATCGAATAATTGCCAGTTCTACGTCTACCCGTTTTGTCTACGTCCTCGTTTGATCTCTGCACATTCGGTTGCGGCTAATGAATAAATGGCGACCTCTTTTTGTGTCGGCTTTTTTTTAATTGCTCCACAGTCGAGGCAATCCTCCCACATTCATTTTTTTTTATTTCTGACGGAGGGGCTTAGAAATTAAGCTCTCGTAGACGATCCAGTGTGGATCGGAGGCCGTTAACGAACGTCGTCACCAAAGCGGAGGCAACGTCCGGGATGGGCGTGCTCTCCGAGGCACGGAGCGGTTTAACTTAAATTCTAAAACTCATCTGTCAATCCGTATGTGGTCAGGATCGAACACGATACCCTTTCGTCCGAAACCGTTGCTCTTAACCACTGAGTCACCACCGTTCTAACACCAACTTACGTATACTAGCTTTCCGCTCGCAACTTCGGCCACATGGACGTAGAATGTGTTCCTTCGTCTCTCATATTGAAGGATGTTGCTGTCAATCTCAATTTCGTTTCCGCTTTCAATTCTGGTCCCAGTTCTGTGCCTGATTTAGATTCCGGTTCCGCTTTTGATTCTAATTCCGGTCCAACACGGTTTTGACTACAATTCCGTTTTCAAATTTACTCGGTTTTCCGCAAGTCGAGTCTACCTTGATTAGAAGGTAGAATGTTTTTGTTTTTTCCTTTTATTTCGAACATTGTTGTTCGTTCGTATTGTGACGTCTATAGGCTTCACCGCTAGCAATTAGTATATGCCTTGTCACTTCTCAGGCTATATCTTTAAATGAGGATTACTTTTTTCTTGACATCCGGTTTAAACGAAACGAAACTTATATTCTGCTCCAAGCCAGGCTATATTTATCCGTGAAAACTACATTGAAATACGTTCAGTAATTTCAAAGGTGTGCGTGAACAGACAAACGAACAAAAAATATAAATTGTCGTTTCTCTTATATGACCTTTCGCTCATCGTGTGTCCAGCCCTACATTTCTCGTATATACCTTTAACGTACAGACACATCGGGTTCTACCGTTTCATTACACGTATAGATTATTCTATCTTTAGTTGAATTACTAAATATACCCACGCTCGGGCTCACCTTGTGACCCACTTGCGAGACGCCGGGCGCGGGTCACGACAGGAATGCCCGACGCCCGCTCCTTTTATTGACATCCGTAATGGGCTGCACGCCATTAACCTTGCCGCGTCCACGCGATAATACTGTTTCGTTCGAGATTTTGACGGAGATATAGATGGAAATAGGAATTGACTCCTGTTGTGCTGATCGATTGTTACAAGTTTCAATTTGTGAATGCGAGAGAGAAATTTAATATTTATCACTGCGGACTTAAGTCTGTTAAATGTTCCGAGGTTGTGATTTTTAAATGATCGATCGCTACGACTTAATTCGGGATAAACTTGTAGAGTTATTTGTAAACTATTTACTATAACTTAGTCGAAATACTGTTAAACACAACAACAGACAGTTGATGACTGCCCGATCCATAAATTACAATATATCTCCGAATAAAGACACGGTCTAAGTATTCTCAAAATTAACCGCCTCAAAATACTAAATATCATGATTTGTATGCAACTAAGTCCGTCAAAAAAGTTACCTAAATCAAATAAGTACTCATTAGTGATGAGCAAGCTTAACTGCCGGTAGAATTGCCGATGTACATCGGTAACTCTATCGGTACCTGGTAAATAATATTCCACGCTATCAGATTTGATGTTATGTGATATGACCGAAAAATCATAATTAAAGCTAAGTTTTTAAATTTCATTATATATATATCGTTTAATCAGTCAGTCAATAATACGTAGCCGAGTACGGCTACGTATTATTGACTGACTGTAAGTTACAGGTAATTTCAGTAGCTTAGATTTAATATTAAATATTAACAGTCTTCAAATGTAGAGTTCATATCTAAAGACAGAGCTATGTTAAATGTACCCCAAGCTAGAGAAATTAAAATGTTTTGGTCTCTGTGTGGATTGAAATATATAAACGAAGATATATAAACGAAGACATATAAACGAAACCAAGTTCTTTGACCGCTGGCCCACCGGGGACTTAGTTAGTCAAGAGTAGAAAAGTCATCTAGAAAAGCAGCCATAAAGCGTGCTGTAATCAATTTCAAAACAATTGGATATAAAGGACACCTCTGACACATGGAACAATTTCTTAATATATATTATATAATTTCAATAATTCGATTGCTATTCTTAAAAACTTATCACTATTACTGTGTTTAATTATTTTTTTTCATTAATTTTTGTATATTTACATTCTTTTGTTTGAAACATCTAAAACACGTTGAAAATTGTTCAGAAAATGGAGATTCTTCATTATAAAAGCAATATTACATTACTACAATTAAAATTAATTCACAACACTGTGATATAAATTGTGATAATCTTGGCAAGTTTTTAACATGTTGAAGCCTAATTAATTAATATATTATTTTGCATTTACTAAGTAAGATTTTTATTCATTTATATTGCAGTAATGTAGCAATACAACAATATTATATATGGAATTTTGGAGAATGTAACAAATGTAACACAAAAATCGTATGCTGAATGAGTAGTTTTATAAGAGAGCTTTAGTAAATTGGACGTTCTCTTTTGCGAATGAAAATTAAACAGACAAATTTTGTGTCATAACAAATAAAATTCTAGACATAGTGCCCGTTTATATTGTTTTTCCTATACGGTTATCAGTTTGATGCACTGGTAAATATGATGAAATTCAAAACGACTGCAATCTGAATTATATATGTCGCGTGATCACAAGGACCCTCTATAGGTATCTTATTGTATATATTCTTATTGTTTACGGTTACACGTAGCTCATCTTTAGAGCATGGCGATTTAAAATCCGGACCGTTTACTCAAAAGTAACTAACAGCCGGGCGGTATCAGTTAACAGACAATGTAGCACACCGAAATTGCATTGTGCCGGCCTTGTTTACCAATTTGGGACTCGCTAACACCGTGTGGGTACAGGCTCCAGCGCGTCAGGGCCGCGAGAATTGTCTGCGCAGACGCGCCGATAGCGGACTATTAATTGTGATAAAAACCTCCTCATCGCCGGAACCATAAATTCGACAATTATCGCGGCGGGGCCGCTCTTTTATGTAACATGAAAAACGCGCCGACGGAACGCGATAGTCCCACGGTCCGACAGCGCCCGCGCCGCCGGCTCTGTACTTGTGTTTTCTAGAAACTCAGTCTATCTAGGTTAAGATTGTCGGCGCTCGTTACACTCAGTCAAAATAGCGCTTTGCACTTAAATATACCTACTAGATATTTTTCACTCATAAGTTATTTTTGCGTTAATTTTGGATATCCTATATTGGATTACCTTATATTGAAGGTGTTACGGTAACAACTGAAAAGATCTAAATGAGATCTAGCTGAATAATTTCGTGTTGTGTCGACGAACGAATATGCTACTGAAAATGTTTTGTATTTGTGAGTGCATCGCGCGCCGGTTTATCGTAATGCGTAACTCGAAAACATTTTGGCTGCACATTTGTGCCGTGCGCGTTTATTGCCTTCGCTGAAAAGGAGACGGCGTGCGCAATAAATGCCTGGTTTATTATTTTTGTTTTAACATTGTAATTTGTGGTATAACAGAATTTTTATTCCGGATTTAATATTTATGGGATAATCTTAATTATGAGCTTCTGAAATTAAATTTAATAAAAAATCCGCCTGTATGATACAAAAAATTGTTTTAGAACTATTTACGCCGCTACTTTGGCTTATATTTATTTATTTATGTCAGTTTACGCATCGGCAGATTATCGATTTCTTTCCTTCGTAGCTGCTCATTAAAATATATTTTTTTTAAATTGCATACTCTATATCTATTTTTTAATGTCGTCGTTTTTCCAATTACTTTTATAGTTTCGTTTTATCCGCAGATTACGTGTCGTAGGAAATATGAATGTAAATGATTTTGACTTGAATCGTGTAAATCAAATGTTAAACTGTACTGATTGTGATGATTAGTAATAGATAATATTAGTTAAAAGCTACCTACAAATTGTCTAAGGTCGCCGATGCTGACTAAACTACGTATTATCTTTAACAGATAACCCTTCCGTATTCACTCTTAAGATTCATATTTCATTATACTTATGTCGATGGCACGCTTTGAGTACTACTTAAGCGTCGCGAATGGCATTCACGATTTTTCTAAAGTCGTGGGTGTCGTTCGACATTTTTTTAATAAACATTGCTTATGTTTGACGGGAAATAATATTCCATTGCACTTTTTACAGGCGGCTTTACGTTTAAGAAACATTGAAGTCGCGCCTTGTTTAATAAAAACAATACAAACGTTTAGTTGAGCTTCTAATTGCAATGTCACAGTATATTTTCAATGAATATTTTAAATGTTAATAAGTGGGATACCTACTTAATAATTGTTCATAACAAAGGATTCGATATCTACCGCCTTGTTCGTGTTCGTCACGAATTTCTTATGCTATCGAGCCGAAATTTATCCGACGAAACTTATCCGACTGTAAGTTGTTTTCACACATCATTATCTTTTATTGTTTACTAATTGCCGTTCTGCTTAACCATAATCATTTTCTCTGCCCACCTATTTATTGCCACAGCATGCGCGGCCCCGCCCCGTGACCCGCGATAACGGAGATCCATCTGAAGAACAATAATTTGTCGGCGGCGGCGGCGACAAGTCCGCAGATAAGCGGCGCTTTGATCGCGGCGCCCGCGCCGCCGCCTTCATGAATTTCGTAATCGGGGAAAACATTGATAATGTCGCTGCGGATACACATTTACTACATCACGGACGTCCTTGGGCTAAATTGCATTATTTTGTTGTTTTTTTTTTCTCATTTCGGGCGTTTTATGCGTTCGAAAGATTCACGACTTACTAATTGGTAGCCGTATTAATGATAAGTTGATTAGATTGATTTAGGGAACTAACGAAAGGTTTAAAATTTGGATTTTAATATTATACGGGTCTTTTAGAAATTTCGCTTAGAACTCGAAAAATAAATTTTACATGGCTTAAGTTTACATTGTAGGTACTACATAGCAATATAATAACAATAATAATAGATTTCAACATTTAGCTAGGGATGGATATCGAGAACGAGACTGAAATTAAGTTTCAAATAGGATTAAAGTAAGAGTTCTTTATACGTTTACAAGTGACTAAAAATATATGTATTTATAACTGTCGATTAGCCGTCCTCTTTGCTTTGGCGTTATGGATAATGAAATCCAATAAAGTAATACTTTAAGTGCAGAGCGTGTGCAATTCGATGGTGTAGATGAACTAAAACCATCACACCGATCAGATGAGGTGGCACCAAGATTACACGTATCACTTAATTTTCATAGTTTGTGCATCATAAATCATCAACAGAATAGATGATGCATGAAATGCCTACCAGTAACGATTCTTCTTATCGTCGTCTCTTTTATTTAATTGGCAATTTGTTAGCGATATAAAGAATTTCTCAATATAATTAATGTGATTATTATCTACGCCAAAAGTATATTTATCTAGTTATTTTATATTTAATGTAATTAGCCCTATTTAATGCATTTGTCACGTTGCATTAACGTTCTTACATTAAACATGTTCATTGGGATACTGTTTGTATATAATATTTCTTTATTATTTGGTGATCATGATGAAGTAATGAACTCAATTTAATGAACACGTTCAATAAAAATAATCATCACGTTTGATTAATCTATCCGAAATGTATAACTTTCGTTTAACCTTCGACTGCTGGTTGGCTCGTAAGTTATACGCGCGCGCGCTAACTCACAAGTAATTATTATACATCGTATATTTAAGTTATGTAGTAGGTATCTCTGTTCAATGGGTGAAAAAAAAAACATCAAAGCAATAAATCTGCGAGAAGGTGAGAATTTTTCATAAAACTCGTGATGAGTACTCACCTATACAAGCTAAGACTTGTAAAATATTCATATAACGTGATTCTGGTGTCACGGTCGCGTGCGGGGTGAGCTTCGCGACGTATCCGAGCCTCATCGCCGCAATATGAAAAATTCACGCTTAACGTGTCGCGTTTTGTTTTTCTATTAATTAACATTGCGGCTTTTAATTAATTAAATTTGAATATAGTAGGTGTTAGTATTTTCCATTTTTTTTTTAATACAAACAAATTCTTATCGGAATTCCGAAATGGGTCAGTTTATGTTGCAGAGGATCTGTTAAGTGTGTATATATAAAATTTTTCGAAGGGTCAGTGATGCTCGGGATATGTATCCGACGTCTGGCTAAAGGTTGCACGAATTTCAGCCGGGCTCTACACTCCCGTCACTCCCAAATCCATACTGAAACCTACACTCCCCCCGTATAATTATGCTCCCTTCGGTGTATCGGGACTTGTCGCTTTGAGTAATTGCGATTGGCTGAAGGTTGAGCAAATGATGATGAGGTCATGATGGTGATAATGAAGTCAGTTGTGTTCGGGATGGATTTTTCTAAGAACTGAAATATTAATTGAATTACACGCTTTTATCTGTGCATGTAGTTTATTTATGTAGTACCAGTATTGGCTATCATTTTTTTAAACTAAATAGATGTTCGCCCACTGGAAAGTATTTCAGGCTAAGTGCGAGCCTGCAAATTATCTTTCAATGTCGACCCAGTGTTGTATAACTACATATTTTTAATCAAAACATCTCTGCTGTATACGTATTAGTAATTTATCTATCAAAAGGTACAGATGATAATTTCGAATTTATATTTTTTTCCAAGTACTTCTGTATGGTTATTTTTTTTTTAATTAATATAACGTGTATGCAGTCCAAATGGATTCCTATATAGCTGTATAAGACAGCAATAATATCTTCATTTTTTTTTTAAGCAACTTATCATACTCGTTGCCCTACTTTCGGTTTCTACATTAATTTAAGCAGCTTATAGCCAACGAATTGGGGTAAGTTGTAAATTAGGTGTCCGGCATAATTCATTAGAGCCATCTCCTGGGGCACGCCGTACGCCTCGCCTACGCACAGCGGCCATTTGCTTTTCTAATTACTTTGTTGTTAGCTTCGCGTTCACTATTAATTTATTCTGATCACACGGTATCGCGTTCCGATGATTGTTTAATACCGGGCCGCGGCGTATGGAGCGTTTGTCTTGCACTCGAAATGGTGTTTGTTATATGTGCGTATTTAATGCATTGCATTGTATTTATTTGTTTTGCATTGTTATTGATTCCTTTTTTTTTTGTCTTATGTTCCGTATTCGATATTAGATAAATAAAGAACTATGTTAATGAAGTTGATAATTACGAAACCCGTACTTTATCTGCCACTATTGTATTATTGATTAGCGTCAATAGCTTCAACCATTTAGTTTTGTTGCATAACAATTGTAACCCTTAACTATCACCTTCAGTGTTGATTAAAATAAAACGGCATATGCCACTGTTTTTTCATTAGTAATGATTAGCCAAAATAAAATTTTGTCATCAATAGCTTTAGCGGTTTCGAAACAAAAATTCGTCCTTTATTTAACCCCTTTCAGAGTTACTTTAGAAAAACAATATATGTCATTATTTTTTATTAGTAAGAATTACATAAAATATAAATTTTGAAACAAACGGCTTCAGCGGTATCGATTTTTCATACAACTTTTAATCTCTTATTTTACCTTAGAGGTTGAATTACCTAAAATCGTTTTTTAGTACTGGCCTGCTTTATAACAGGAATATTTGTACAATATTTCAACTCCCTAGACCTGTGGGATGTGCTTTATATCTAAGTCATGCTTTATATCTAAGTCATATATCTAAGTCAGTCATTTTACTTTTTTATATATATATAGATGACGATTTTAGGCCATAGAGGATAATAGCAACGAAAAGGTTTTGTTTTTTGACGTGACAACGTCTTAAATTAGGTTGCGGCTGGGAGTCACTTTGAAAAAGTGTAACGCTCGGTAACGTAACGATGAGTCACCGAACGAGAGAGAGGCCCGCCGAATGCCTTGCGTCTCTCTCCCACTCAACTATGATCGGTCTGCCGCGCGCGCAGCACTAGAGAATTAGCATAGCTTGCAAATGTATTGCAAGTTATTGTATGTATATTTGTATATAAATACGTATGTATGTGTAAAGGTAAAAATAAAATTTTGTTAATATGAAATTCAGTGCGAGATTCTTTGTATAAATTAATGTTTTAAATATAATTCTTTGTATAAATAAATGTTTTAAATTGTTACTATTATTTCATCCTTCTTCCTACTATACGAATGAATATTCACATTAAAATGATTTTACCATTCAAAGTCGTTGTCACGTAAAACTTTCGCCCGTATACCGACTTTACAGGCAACCAAATTTTGACGTGACAACGTCTTAAATTAGGTTGCGGCTGGGAGTCACTTTGAAAAAGTGTAACGCTCGGTAACGTAACGATGAGTCACCGAACGAGAGAGAGGCCCGCCGAATGCCTTGCGTCTCTCTCCCACTCAACTATGATCGGTCTGCCGCGCGCGCAGCACTAGAGAATTAGTGCATAGCTTGCAAATGTATTGCAAGTTATTGTATGTATATTTGTATATAAATACGTATGTATGTGTAAAGGTAAAAATAAAATTTTGTTAATATGAAATTCAGTGCGAGATTCTTTGTATAAATTAATGTTTTAAATATAATTCTTTGTATAAATAAATGTTTTAAATTGTTACTATTATTTCATCCTTCTTCCTACTATACGAATGAATATTCACATTAAAATGATTTTACCATTCAAAGTCGTTGTCACGTAAAACTTTCGCCCGTATACCGACTTTACAGGCAACCAAATTTTTTTTTATTTTTTACGTAATAAAAATGTAAGAGATATATTATTAAACTGTCCGAATAGAAATATAATATATTATAACAGTATCATTTTAACATTAAAAAAAATCAATCTACGAAGTAAAATGAAGCCAAATCATATCGGATTCGATTTAAAGTTTATAGTAATCTAACTTTACGTATAATTTACAGGCAGGCAATACGTGAAATATGTGTTTGGCGGATTTCAGTAGTCGACAAAAGTTGTTACTATCAAATTCATCAAAGATACCATCGACCGGTGGCCGCCCTCCGAAAATGCGCGCCGCCGCACGCCATGGAGCACGCGGGATGGGCGACGCGGCCGTAACTATTGTAATTTTATTGCTCCAAATTATACGTTACAAATACCTAGTATGGTATAAGAAATTGCGCAATATTCGTCCATGCATGCGCGTGAGCGGTGTTTATTTATAACTTATTTTGCATACACACTCACACACACACACACATATAGTTTAATCTGCTATGTTAAATAAATTCGGTAAACGTTAAATAGATTTTCACAAAAAACAAATTACGATGTTTTGACATCCCCGAAATAAATGTCAAGTTCCATGTAGATAAAGCGAGACGGCGCCGACGACGAAAGTCAAACGGCCGAAGAAATCGCCAGCGCGAATTGTCAAATTTAATATCTATGGAGATGTGTAAAACCATTTTTATAAGTTAACGTTAGCCTTGGGCTATTATTTGATGGGTGGTGCGGGTGCGAACACGTGATTATTGTCGCTCACGTGTGAACAGTGTCTTGTTACGTGGCCTAATAAAATACGCTACCACTCGACCGTACTTTTTGTATGACATCAGATAACAGAGAAATAATTATTGGGAACCGACTCATCAAATATTTTTAATGACACAATCATTATTAAGCTTTCGTATTGACCCTCGTTATTTATGAATTGTTGATAAAGTTTTATTTCTTTTCTATGTATAAGGAATCATAAATACATCGCCATAACTACATTTTAAACGCGTTTCTCCGTTATAAAAAAAATGTGATTATAATTATATGTTTATTTGTTGTATACCCGTATGCAACCACATAGATAACATTTAGCATCCAAATTATATTTTTTAAAGTGTCTTTAAGTACTGCGGCGCATTCGTATATTACGAAGAAATGTTATCAATGGATTACGTATAACACAGATTTTTTTGTAAATTGACATTGCCAATTGATATATGTAAATATAACCAAAAATGCTAAATTGACGGAACTTAACACGAGCAATAGGTAATGTCCTTAGCATGCAATTGATACTAGTTCTGTTTTAAATCAGACTATGTATGGAATATGTTTTGTCATTGACAACCATAACATTAAGCGCGAACTCGAGCCCAAGATGAATCGTAATTGTAATGAGTACTGACAATTTTAAAGTAATAAAGCAACGAACTCAGGTCATGTTTTATATATAGTACGGATTTAGTTGAAAAAGTTATCCCATAAATAAAGTACGGCCCCATTTATTAACTTTCGGGCGCGTTTTCATGCTTCAGACACATTTGTCATCTGTTCGTAGGGTCACGGTCGGGGGATGTGAAGATAGTTTCAAACTCACCTAAATATCGAAGCGCCGTTTGGCATTCCGCCCAGAATTTATTAGCCATTTCTTTTCGCTGTTCCCCGTTTTCGTGCTAGCTCCGTGACGCTTAAACACTAATGAATTATCACTTGTTTCCTTTGCAGGTAAACGTTTGTGCTGTGAAGCGATTTGTACGCAGCTCGTACTTCTCCATGGAAAGGTATATGTGAAGGTATATATATATATATAAGATGAACGAGATAGGTCGCGGTGCTGGCGTATAATCTTCGTATCTATAATATGATTGTATGTTTCCGTGTCCACCCTAACGTTTATGTGTTTGCTTTTTATTACGAGTGCCGCTTCAGTGCTCTTGCGCTTTAGTAAATACCTGTTTTTCTTTTTTTGTCAAAAAGAAATTGTTCTATCTCGAAGTTGTCGATTTTATACACTGCTAATGATAGACAAAGTTTTCCCTCATTCTTCGTATACATCTCGATGACGATGAAATGCACATGTAATGCGTATTAAACTTCAACAATTTAAGAGAAATTTATCTTTTTTTCCTTATATTATTATGTTATTCTACACTTAGTATACACATAAAAAAAAAACAAATTTAACCTCATTTTGGGTGAACATACAAATGTTTAATGTCACGATCACAGTGGCTGAAATTAGCCACCAAAATTCCCGTAAATGAGAAATGTATGCTATTTTTCACGGGTTTATATCTGATACCGTGCTCCCGACCGTCTGTCCACCCTTATTTCTTCGTTTAAAAATAAATTCGTTTTGTTACGTCTAATCTACGTCTGATTGATCGCTGAAGTGGCCGGCGCGCGTGAGAAATTGAATTTATTACTGTAAACAAGCGTCACTCGTCAGTCTTGTGAATTTATTGGATTAAATAAGGTACTTAACGTGTTTTTAGTTTTCTGTCTGTTGCGATTCTAGTTCGAAATTGTACACTGCTTTTTTTTTGTATTGTCTTCGATTTTGAACGCTATTTATTTGTACAGGCTCTTTTTTAAGATTTCGTATAGTAGAAGATTCGAACTTAAATCGACCTTCACCGAGCTGATAATAGAATGAAATATATTTTATAACAAATTTTGTATATTAGAAGATATATTAAAAATGGATTTGCTAAAAAAATCCTGGACAGACTATTTTTATTTATTTTAAAAAAAATATTTTAAACCGGACCGGATTTTTTGCAGACAACCCTATATCAACGTGTTCGCAATAATACAGCGCTTATATTGATATAATTTTTTTTTTATAATTTTAATAATAAAAAATATTTTTTTCTATTATCCAATCAAGTGAAGATAACTGGCATCGACATACCTGTTTCTACCTGACAACCGAGTAGTTTGTCCAGGTGAATAATAGACAACCCAACGGCTGCACATTCTATACGTTTTATACTTTAAGTAAGGATAAAAATTTTCTTATTATCTTGATGTTGCAACATTTAATAAAAAAAAATAAAAAATAAAAAATTTAAAATAGTCTGTCCAGGATTTTTTCAGCAAATTCATTTTTAATATATTTTCTAATATACGAAATTTGTTATAAAATATGTTTCATTCTATTATCAGCTCAGTGAAGGTCGATTTAAGTTCGGATCTTAGACTAGCATGTTTTTCTAATGAACAAATTCTGTTATTTATTTTGTTTTTTGGACATTTCATTATAATACTATGTTAAAATGTATAGTGTCTTTTCACAATAAAAACAGCAGACCGAATATATTCTGCAACGTGTTAATTTGCATACATTACGTTTTAAATTTTAAATAGTGTTTTATCGTAAACGCGAATGTATACCGATTGATAACTACTTATTGCAATTTATTTGGCTCCTGATATGCTACTATTTTTGAAGTCTGTTTGTTGCAAAAGAAAGAATGAAATATAAGATGAAATATCTGGGAGCCAAGAATTCCATGCAAATAAATTAATCATAATAGTGAAATTTCACAGCGAAGATAAATACATTTTCCATTATAATTATTTATTTTTGCTTTTTGATCTTTATGTCGCTTTATTGATGCACACATATGCAAGAGTGCACCTCAATTTAGTGGTGAAAAAGACGAGACTTGATCGAGAACGTGATGATGTAGAAGGTCGGATGGATTGTGGTCTTTATATATATTCGATATTAAAGAATTTCTTTACTAACCACCATGTATTCAATATTACACTTTTCTATAACCGAGTACAGATGTGATGTGATGGAATTTCAATTCGAAATGATTGTGTCCAATTTTAAAGACCTCTCTATTGTGTTGGAAGGCACTTTAAGAACTATTGTAACTGACTTCAGATATTAAAGTATATTTTGATAGCTTTCCATCTACTGTAGAATTTCAAGTATTCTCTAGTATCACTTCCCCGGTTCTGAGCTGTCAGAAGAAAAAATATATATAGGTACATACATAAAAAGCATGCTGACATTATAACAGTGTTATAAGTTTCGTTTAACGCATTCTTTTATTCTGTAACGAGCTTTATTCGTTCGTTAACTTTTCTTTTATAATCGATTCGGACACGGTTTGCGTGTGGTCTACGATTTGGCCCCGGTCCAGGACCGTTGGGAGGTGTGAAAGACGTTACATTAGCATACTGCAGTGGGAATATTAGACGCGGGAAGTTAATCATGCGCGCGCGCGCGACCGGTGCTTTTTCTGTTACCGGTAATGAGATTTTGGCATTGGTATTCGTGGAGTCGCCATTTTCACGCTATTTATTTAAACGCTGAAATACCAACGTCGCACGGACGATACGATTAAACACTTCCATAAAGATGGTCGACTTAGTTCCCTGACTCGGAACTTGAACGCCTATCGGCTTTGTACTGTATTTAAGCATCCTGAGGTGGCAGGCAGGCAGGCTTTTGCCTGCCACCTTATAAACTGTTACGATCCTTTTGAAATCATACAAATGTATTATTTATTTTATTTTGGACTCGTAGATTTTATTGTATATACAAAATATTGATATAACGAACGATTTTCTTTGTGCCTAGATCGGAAGCATCATTATTAGCAAGACGAACCATAGAGCAATAAATTTAGGATAAAAAACCGTTCGCCCGTTCTGACGGCATAAAAGAATATATACGCGGTATCCATTACGCTCCTTACAGACTGTATGTCTGAAGGTGATCACGGGCCGCGCTCCCGGCGCTGTGTTGCGTCTCGCGGCAAACATACAGTTGGCGCGGCGCCAGCTGCGAGAAAGTCTGTTGGCCCGTAATGTTGCGTAAAACATTATTATAATTCACGCACCGTTTCGTCCATTGATACTGACTTACCGACTGAACTTGGGGTGTTTAATGCGCAATGCTATGGCACGGCAAGTCCACTCCACTGTAACTAGCTACACTGTCTAGACTATGCACGAGAAAAAGGGTTTATATTTTGTTTATTATTTTCAGAATTGACGACTGGCATTTAGGGACTAGGAAATCGTTTCAATTAGGGGATTATTTTAAATTTAACTCGCTCGTATCAACAATTCAATTACACACAGAAATGTACATGGAATTGCCCCTGCTTTAGTTCATACTAGGGGTACGTCGAAATCTTTAAATTGGCATATAGTATTCTGTTTGAATTTGCAGTGAGATTTGCTCTCTTTGAATTTCAAATAATCGGTTACGGAAAAGTATGTTATTTATACATGGTTATACGCGATTCCTTATAAAACAATATTGCCAATGCATTAAACAATCAATCCTTAACAATCAGGCGACACGTATGAAATCATGAAACGTTTTTGCTAAGAGACAGGTGCATTTGTATAGTATACGTCCAAACAGCTGCAACCACTTGAAATAAAATTAAAATCTTATTCATGTCTGATGTATGATTTGCATACTAACTTTAAATTTTAAATTTCGGTCGATTTACTGATTTGTTTATAAATGCTTCTGTAATAATAAAAACGAAAATTGCTAATAACCGCTAACAACCCGAGCTATATAGGATAATCGTAAGATCCTCAGAAGAAACTATATCATGTTCATTAAAAGAATGAATAACACTCTCGAGGAAGATCTTACAGGTTTCACTGGTGACGTGAAAACTGATCATAGTGTCATGTTTTAGGTCGAGCTTTTATTCATATTTCTGTTCAGCTTTTTGATTCATTACCGTAACACGACCTTTAGGCCGTTTCCCATTGAAAACATGTCGCATGGGCGACGAGCCAACGCCGCTTTTTACGTGTACCTATTACTAAAATGTGTTTGAAAAAATATTTTTGTTTATATTCTTTTTGATCCTTGCTAATATAATACGACACCCCGACGGAACATGTTTCGGACTCGGAAAAGATTCTGAATTGGATTCCATCTGCCTCATCTAGCTTATGTATACGATGTGTCTATAATAATTTACATACTTACCTAGGTGGCCTAGATAGGATGACGCCATTAATGTCCATAAATATTAAAGTATGTTTCATTAATTTCCAAATAATTTCTACGTTTAAAGCGTAATATAATTCGAAGGCGAAGGAAAACAAATTGAGAAATATGACTTTACACTTTCTCATACGGTAATGAGTCTATTTTATTCTGTAGTAATTGTATCTTCATTTTGCCTAATTGTGATTACCTCATCAGGGATAGCCTCGTGAACGCTCACGGGGCAGCCAGAACCCACGGCACTTATCCATATCCCGCGGCTTCTGGAATCCCTGATGATGTGGATGGGTGGCGAACGAGGATGAGCGCCAGCGGAGGTCATCCGAAAACCGGACGCCGTCGACGATTACGGTGAAGTGCTGTACCGAGCGCCGATAAATCAATCACCTGTTGTTGGGTAAATTCGTTTAAAATCGGTACAGACTTAAAACTGAAAATACGTATCCAATAATAATCACCTGTTGTTGGGTAAATTCGTTTAAAATCGGTACAGACTTAAAACTGAAAATACGTATCCAATAATCGTCACGAATCGAACGTTTCAAAACGTGTGTCGAATCGCTCACCGTAATTCACACCCCTGACGTGGTTTTCAGGGGATTTAACGAGCTTTATTTAGGTGACAGACGGTTCAAAAAAAATTTTTTTAACTCATAAACAATACGAAGTAGATGTACGTCGGGACCGGCGTACGGTTACGACGGGCGAACAAGGGCCGATTGTTTGGGCGTCGTGAAATACTCTCGGCTCACCGTCGCCCGTGTTTGTTTTGATGTTATTTTGTTATATTATTGATAATAGTCGGACCCTTTTGTTCGTACGCACGCCACGGAAAACATTCAACCGGGGGCTAGGTTTCGGCCGAGTTGTTTGGTGTGTCGCATTGTTTATTATATATTTTTATTTATTGTTTAATTAGTGTTTGTATTTTAATGAAGTAAATATTAGTGTTTGTTCGTAGCGATAGTTAAATTTTAATTGTGATTTATTAGTATATATAGGTGTATTATTTATTGTACGTAAAAATATGATGCGGTCGACTTTCTCTTTTGAATCTTGTATGTAAGAAATACATATTATTACTATTAATGTGCTTAATTTAATAAATTTATTTTTATATTAGATCATATAGCCACCTTTCTTTCGCATAATATGAATTAAATAAAAAAATAACAATAGTTTAATGTATTTTGTTGAATGAAGAAAATGGTTATATATAAAATCATTTTTTGCATGTAGAACTCGTTTGGTATCTATCTAAGCACTCAAAAAGTACCTACGCTACATAATTTACTGGAATCGAAAATATAATAAGTACGTTATACAAATATAACAAATACGAGAATATAATAAATCTCTTCACTATAACAAATTATGTTGAAATGGCTTTGTTTCTTTAAGTATCGCCGGTATAAAAAAAAGTCACCCTTGAGGTTACGTGTAGTATAATATGTGGTTTCTCATAGCCAATCGTGATTAACTAAATTACTCCCAAATTTGACTGATATCTTCAGTAGGTATTTAGATTAATGTGTGTTCGTTAAATAAACAATGAAAGTCGAGGAAAAGTTGAGTGCGTTCAATTTTGTTCAGAATTAGATCTGAAAACTTGCAATATGCACTTATTAATGGGCGTTCAGCAACAACGGACGCACATTGCAATATATCGTACATGACAGATGTATGCAAAAATAATATCGGATACGCTGTGCATCGTTTAGTGCCTGTGAATTTATGAAGGACCATCGCAGCTGTCGCAAAAGACTTCGGTGTATTCTTTGCGCTACGCAAAAGACTGAGAAATTGGCTGATGATGAGAACGGTCGTTGTTGAAAATGCTTTTTGTCGTTTAAAATGAAACATTTTAACAACCAAGCCGATTGTCTATTATTGAACTTTATGAAAAAAAAATGCAATTATGGTCGAAAATTCCTAAAGTAATTGAAAATAAAAAAAAATGTACACGTAATATTAATTTATAAATTTTATATACAGAGAAATTTTTAGGGTGTAATTTATAAAAAGACTCGATGGAACTTATTGTCGATGTCGATACTAGACTGTGCGTTCTACATAACAGTTCTATTTAATGTACATTTCAAATGACGTCGTCTTATTATAAACTTATGCACGAATTCTTGGCGTCGGCAGAATTCATGCATAAGTTTATGACACTTATTTTGCGAAAAAAAAAAAGAAAGAATTTGTATCTCTGCTCCAAAAATAACGCGCATATAAAGTAACAAAGTAAACAAAATAACGGTGCTCTGGCGCCCGCGGCTGTCAAGCGATTCCACCATTGCATGAAATATATTTGAAATAAATAGCCTTTTATTCGTACATCCCAAAAGGAATTTTTGCGTGTATCGTGAAAATCTGTTTTTTTTTTTGTATTATATCGCATTTATCGTTTCATTTTTCAAACCAGGTTTCGTTTCAAAGTCACGTATCGATGGAAAACTACTTTCTTTTCCTGTTTTGATCGGAAAACGTCTTACTCTTTGTTTATATATTGAAGGTTTTCAGCATTTGAAAATATTTCCAGACAAAATGCTATTATGAGTACGTATAAAAATGTATGTATATGATATATATATATATTATTCTGCAGTATAATGTATGAAACTTAAATATTTTAAATTAATTATAGCGAACCACTAGCTTTAAGTTGTTATTCTTGCCGTGCATGCATAAATAACCTAAAAATGAACAAACAAGTAGTTTTTGATACCTAGTAAATATGTATTGTTTTCTGTACTGCGCTCAACGAGTAGAACTTTTTGGTAGCCAAGAACACTCCACCTTGAAAGAAGAAATCACCTCAAAATAACCTGTGGTGATTTTAGTACGGTCAGCAAAAAATATAGATGAGCTCTTTTATGGGTCACGAGTCCTCACCATTGCGAACCGTTTTCAAAGTCAAAACCAGGGCTTGTTTCACACCGGAGTTTCTTCGGTCGTGGTGACGCACTGCACTTTAAAAGTATATATACATTTTCGTAATCGGTCGTGTGTCATACCAAATAGAATAATAATCTGCTTTAATGATGTATTTCGTTATTTTTTTGGGCATGTGTAATTTTTTTTCACGTCTACAAAGTTTACACAAAATGTCGTGTAGCGATAGTGTAATCGATGTTGATTATATTAAACTTTTTGCAATATGATAGATACTATTTGTTATGTTGCAAAAAAAAACCGTACATTATGTGATAAATGAAAATTTTAATTACCCGACATGTAACTAAAGATTTTTTTTATTCTAGGTCAATACATTCTTCACCATAGAAAAATATTCTGCATCTGCAATAAATATCTTTTTCGTCACTTGTTTTATCGTGACATATTTCAAGCAAATCAATCACATGCGCATGATTAGCGAAAATAGATAATTATTTCAAATATAGTCTGGTTTTTTTTTTCGAAACCCTAAATGTAATATAAATAAAGGTAGAATAGAGCTAATTATAAATAGATATTTTCAATGTTTATTATTTATTTACATGAGCGTATTAATTCACTTGATAGCTATTTCATTAATAGGTAATATTGTTTGTGTATATAGTTTCTATACTTTTATTTTATGTTAAGAGCACCCATTCCCGCGACGTCCAACCGAAGGTCTTATCACCTGGACATCAGTCCCGAGCAACAAGCCAAGAATTATTTATTCACACGTGTCGTTGTCCCGGGACTGTGTCCGAAATAAAAATACGACACTCTTAGACCACGGGGAAAGTCTCGTCATAATTTTATACGTAGTCCAAAAGTCGTTCGAGATGTTTTAGTTGTCCTCGTAAACTAAAATGTTGTGGTCAACTTGTCTCCGTTATTGACCCCTGAAAACGATGGTGGTGTTATTTTAAAAACCTCGGTCGCATAAAAATCTCAGAAGTATTTGAATTTTGAAATAATGTGTTAACGATGTATGTAATTATATTTAAGGGTTCAATATTATTATATTACAACTGTACTATTACAACACATTTTAGTTCGCTACCGGATACAGTTGAACCATTTCTGAGAAAAAGGGCTAGACGCATTATTCAGTGGCGTTTTGTTTTTATTTGGGTGCAGAACCCTAAAAAAACTAATCAAAGACGAAATCGTACAAGGGCGCGCGAACGCTTAGTTTTAATGACTTTGACAACCGGAGATCAAAGAGACCGACGTAGATTTCTTGTGAAATCTAAGAATTATTGCTCGTTTAATGGATTTACGCCTTCATAAAATTCCTTTCTATTGAGTAGTAATCTAGGAGTAAAATACATGGATTTTGAGCTGGGGAACATAAAACCGACATAGATCGAAAAACGATTTTCGCTTAATCCTCATAAATTAAATATTATGTACATATTGGAGTAAGCAAAATTATTCATAATTATTATAGCATAGGTATAATTGATAGCGCCATTCGGAGAAAGAACTTAAAATTTAGATTAATTTAGAAATCACATATGCATCTCCCCAATAAAATATTTGATTTATTTATACGTGTTGAAAAACAAATATTAAAAATTTCAATGACGAAATAAACCTGTGCACAGCTTGCAATTTTGCATATGTTATTTCGCAAATTGATCAACAAGGCGAAGCACGCGCAAAAAGAAATGCGTTTCCTTTTTCCAATGCGCCAATCGCGGTCGACTATTCGCCGACGAGGCCACGCCCACTCGCGATTCTCGCTGACCCACCGCTAAGCAAGCTAATGCATTAGCTGTAATTGCGTAATTCTCAGCGCAAATGTATACACCTTCTGCTGTATTTAATTATTTTTCTGCTAATTATGCTGCCCTCGAACACGATAATCTTATATGTGGGATCCATTAATATAAACTACCATATCCATTTTTATAGTGACTAATTTTAGTAAATATGTTCTTTTAAGTATTATGTTTCTTATAACATATTTCCATATACATTTAATTTCGATTTAAATAAATTATGATTTTAATTTATGAAATTATTCTTTCTCTCGTGTCAGGTATCTGGTCGTATATTGTCAGTGATTTTCTTTGTAAGAACCTTTATATAATAATTTATTTCGGTATTTGATTTAATTTAACAAGTTCGTTTAATATATACGAATTAATTTTGTTTTAGGGCAGTCACGTCGGCACCGAGTAAATCACGAATAACAATTTTAACGTTCTTAATATCGAGAAAGGTGTAAATCACTCGCTACTTTTCGTCACATCTGCTCCATTATCTCAAATTAGTTTATGCGTTTCGCTTAAATATACCATTTGTATATGTCGAAATTGTAGCTAACTTAATAAAAAAAATCTCCAATTCCGATAGATGATAAATATTAGAAAAACACCGTGAGAAATTAAATATTCCTACAATTTATCAAGTTCTGGCAAGGTGACAGCGAGTCGACCTTGACTACTTTGTATGTTGTGTGTGTGTGTGTTACTTCATAAATGAATACATTTTTGTAACCACCTCCTATAACTTAACGCTGTGAAGTGATTGTAGTTTAGCATATAACGTTTGTGTTTGTAACATTTTGTTTGTCCGTTTATCATTTTCAACGATGGTAACTGAAACACGTGTGAAGTTTTTTTTTAAATTTTTTTGTTTGTGCGCCATGCGATATTTAAGTAGATAGTAATGAGCATGATAATCACCTATTGTGGAGAATTTATGGCTTGCGTACCATTGGACGGTTCTGGATTCTATATCCCAGTTGGTACAACATATTAAATCTTATTTTTTAAAATTGTATATTTAAATCTTATTTTTTTATTTAATTCTATTGTAATAAGTTAGTTATAGCAGTCTGTTAATTAAAACACTTCTTGGGACATGTATTATAAAATCGTTTATGTTGGTGTTTGTAACCTAATTAAACTTTTTTAATTTGAAAGTGTAATCGACATTACAGTTTCAAATGCTAAGTAATTTCGCCACAGACGACATTATTACGTTATTATTATTAATTTACTCTTGACTTTTCGGTGGTCTGCGGAACCATTGACATTTTTTTAACCCTTTCTTGTGGTCTATAAAAAAAGCGACCGAATGACACTAGACTCTATGGTATGGCTCCTCAATCGTTAATGACGTTTCGTTCTAAGCTCCCTATCGTCGTTTAATCCTTTGTATATTCCCCATTTTTAATTAGGTATAAAATAGAAATTTTCTTTCTCAGATAGGTTACTTGGTCAGCGTATAACGCGGTCGTATATTTATTGTTTTGTATGTGGTCGTATATTTATTAGCCATAATCATGTTTTTCTTCAAAAATACACGGAGCTAAGTAAAGAATTTGCGCTCGCAGAAGTCGTGTAAATTTAGGTACTTTTATGGTCACTTCTGTTTGCCCTTAGTTATTATCTTTACAATAATATTTTGACAATCAAACAAGTAATTCACAAATCATACAATTCTATTTATTAGATTTACAAAATTCCTTGTATTACCATGGTTTAAATTGTGTTATTATTGAGAGGAGAAATGAATGTGATTTTATTTTAATTCCTTAAAACGTTTAGATGTTTTGAAACACAAATGGTAAATAGTATTTATTTAATTATACTTGTTAAAAACAATAATAAATCATATTATATAGGAAACAAGTAACGTTCTTATATGCATATGCCGCCACGCGGTCGGATAAAAAGAAAATTCCTACTCCCGGTATATTTTTCATAATACTTAGTTTTGTGGTCTTTTATCGTAAGCTGAATTGAAATGACTGTATTTAGCGACACATGTAATCAATTTCAAAAGTGAGTTACTAAGTGTGTATAAGCCGGACTACATAAATATATATACCAAACGTAAGAGTTGTTTAGATATTACTACATAGTATGTACGGGTCCCGAATTTTGTTAACATTTAATCTGTATGGGGTCAGTCGGGAACGAAATGGACCGTACGGGTTTGGAAATGTTAAGAATTATAGGAGGTTATGAGACATCTTACTTTCGATGGCTGTTGTCTCAGGGTCTCTTAAGGTCTGAATCTCGATGGCGATCCCGTCGCACGAGTACTGATTTTCCTCCGGTACTCTTTTTGGTCAATATAAAGAGCACTTTACAAGTAATCATAGTTATTTGCAATGAAAACGTTTACGATGAATAGCTAAAGATGTGTCCGTCACAGCTGTGACACGAGGCGGAACAGAGCGTGCAAAAAAAAAGGATGAGAACAATATTCATATCATTAAAGTTATGGTGGGCATATTATTTCATTACGGGTAAACGCCCGCAATTATTGTTGGAGACTACTTTTTTGCGTGAAAAAGGAAGTTTTAGTAGAGCAATTTCATTATAGCTACTGCAAATATCGATTGTTGTAAAGCATTATGTTTCTGCAGGTGAAATCTCAATTCTTGTAGAGGAAACCTTTTACGTGGAACTTGTCGTATTTACCATACGAGGCAGCTTTCATTGTTTTTTTCGGTTTTCCTCCTATATTCGAATAGAATGCTGACTTTCAGCAGGAAGATGCTGGCCTGCAACGCGCTTCCCCGCTTACCTACGACCAGTGTCCGTGCAATGAAGTGATAGTAATATATTGGAAAAAGTAACAAGAATATATGCTTATAGACATAGCGAAATCAAAAACATTAAGGACTACTTGATTTAATTTAGAAATTGTCGTGGAAGCTTAGTTAAATTTATTTCTTCATTTCTCGACACATATTTCTACAATTAATATCTAACGCAAAATGCACCAACTTAACGTAAGTTATGTGTCATAAAGAACACATTAATAGTAATCATCGCCTGGATTATATTGTTCATGACCCTTGGACATTATTAAGTACTGTGAAGTTCTTCTCTTTTATTCTGAATTCACATTGTTAAAATTCTAAATTTTGTAGATTGTCTGCTGCCGATTAATTCCTGTAGCATCACCGCTAAATTGGTGTACCAGTAAAGTATTAATTTTATTGAATATTAGTTTATCGGCGAAGTGATTAAAAATTATCAGCAACTCGAACGGCATATAAAACAGCATTCATTTGCGTTCTTTGTTAAGTGCAAGTTCAAATGATATTAATAGAAAAAAAAACATTTTATTCGGTAGACTTTTTTCTGTGTTTTGAAAGTCACGCCTTTCTCGAATTCTACAAATAAATTAACAACTGCATAATATACATTGCTTTGCGAAAATTTCGTCTCCATGTTTGATAATAACCAACAAAGTAGTTAAAAACTACAATCTTTTGTCGCTGTACAAACAAACAGCATAAACGCTTTGATTAATTTCTCCTTTTTTATTCGGTCCGAAACAAATTGCCTGTTACTAAGAGTGTACTAAAATATTGATATGCTTACTAAGACTCGCAGAATTCCGACGCGATATATCGAACTTATCAAAGCTTATGCTGATTAGGGCAACCGTTAAAACGCGCTAGTGGGCTTAATTTTCGTGAGCGACGTGAATGAGCTTTATGCTGGTCCGATCGTAAATAGTGCTATGGAGAGGGCGCTCGTAAAGTCACATTTTAATGTGTCTTAAGAGCGGCCGAAGTGGGTCAGGCGATAACAATTAAAAATAAATACTTTGTTTATTGTGAACGGTCTTGTTTATTATTTGACCGTACGTTTGGTTAGGCTTCGCCTGTACGCTGAAACTAGTCCGATGCCCTAACCGAACTTTTAATAAGTCAATTACTGTTATGTGTTCGCCGGTTAATTTTTGTTTAGCAGTTTACTGATCGACCTTGTATTATGGACGCTTGGGATGGTACTGTCTAATTATATAACGGAAGAAGATTAAATTTATTCGAGTTTTACTCAAGATTTAACTTCAATTTGTAAAGGAAGATACGTATTTTGACAAGACCAAAAAAGAAACTGAATATGCGGTCTGGGGTTCCCTGTCAGGAACGAAGTTTTTTTTTTCAATAGTAATAATACAACGAATAAAATCAAAGATTTTCATTTAATATTTTAGGAAAAATGTTCATTTATTATAAATTAGACATGAAATAGTAAATCATAAATTATGTAAAAAATACAAAATAATAAATTTACAAAGAGAGAGTGAGAGAAAGTGAAGAATGAAGAAAAACGACACACGAAGGCGTAGTAATGCTTTTTGTCATGTTACAATTTCTACCGATCTAACCCTACTGCAAGCCGGGTCAAGGAACTTCCTGCCAAAAATAAAATGCAGTTCGATTATTTTTTTCAAACAAGAGTGGTTATCAAAATTCATATTGTCATATAAACACAATATATGCTTGTCGTGTGCAACGGCACCAAACTTCATTTTATTGCCGCATTGACTGTTTTTTTATTTTTCCTTAATCGGCTCATGCTTTACATTCGCATTTCTCCTCTTGAGTCATTTCAACTTAAACGCTTACATGAGCGTTTCTCGCTTTAATATCTGTGTCAACGCCGGCCGTCGCGCGAGGCTATTGTCGTATCAAATAAGTTTTCCTCTCCGGCGCGTATTATCGCGCACGTCGGGGCAGACTTTGCGGTTGGGTTAGGCACTTTATAGTACACGTAGGCCGATATAACGGATGACCTAGCTGGAATATAGGTCATAATCTTTATTACTGAACGCTATGCAATACGTGAGAGCGTGTTGAGTGCCCATTTTATTTATTCAGATTCTAAGAGCTCCACCTATTTAATAAAATTCTAGAAAATTTCAAAGCGGAAGATATACGATATGTCTAAATTGGGTATTATAAAAATTCCGATATTAGCATGTATTTCTACCAATTTTCGTCGGCGTTTATTTTGCAAACCGTTTTTTTTTATGGCAGTAAAGAAAGGACAAACATTGTACGGTTTGAATACGAAATTTATTTCTACAAGGTTCATCGACCGCGTCATGTCCTCATAATTTTTTTTGCATCATTCTGTTTTACGTAAGTTTTCTTATCGCGATAATTACTCTTCAAAACCATCGCAATAAAAAAATAAGAATAAAAAACGAGACATACGGAATTTTGTATTTTTTAACCGGTAACACGGTTGGAGATATTTTAACTAAATATTTAACATTTTACTACGACTGTTTTATTTGATAAAATTAGCTGCGATCGGTCTAACGCATGTTTAATTTAGCTCAAAACGAATAGCAATATCAAAAGCAGTCAAATTACTTATACATATAATAATAAACAATATTGGAAATTGACCTTCTTATATCTTGTGCTACTTGACAGTTCTTAGGAATTATGCAATATTAAAAATATTTTTTTTCTGTGTGCCATTAGAATTCTAACCAACTATGCTATTCAGTTCTAACAAGGCTCATTTTCATCGCTCGAACGCTATAACGTAAATCAGATGCCTAGAGCAATATTTAGTTTACGCGGGGCCGTCGAAACGCGAGAGATGTCCGAATGTTTTCGAACCGACCGGTTATAAAGTCGTTTCATTTTTCCGTTCCCAAAAAGAAAAAAATAAATACATTCTTTTTATTGTGAAGGTAAACGAAAACCGGTTGCGCGCCCACTGGCCGTTTTTTTTTTTTTTTTTAAATTTTGCGATGGCATTTTGCAAAAAGAAAACTATGTTGCAACCCGGAGGCGTATTCGTGGAGCAGTTTTGAAATGCCGAAAGTTGTAAGCGAATTTGACGCGCCCGAATAAGCCGTCGCGATAAATAATAAATTGGCCGTAAAATGCGTGGGCTGCGTTGACTGTTCTATTTAGAAAATATCCGTGAGGCATGGACCACCTTCAAGACCATCGACAGCCTTCGGAAGGCTTATGTTCCTAATCAACAACGCTGATTAGGAACATAAGCCTTCCGAATCATCATCAAGCCGGTTGAATCACTGATCCAACCGGTAAATCTAGTGGTGGCTCCATGGTTAAAAGCGTCGCCTTCCGATCAGAAGTTACTTATCGGGTTCGATAAGTCGAATTAAATTCTGTGCCTCGGAGGGCACGTCATAGTCGTTGGTCCAGGCCGTTGTAACAGCATCGGGCCCGCACTGGGTCAGCGTTGTAGGCCTCCAAGTCGAATGATGCGCCATCTCAGGAGTAACTTGGGACCGAGACATATATTATTTCCCACAACCGAAACAATATAACCGTCTTGTTCTTTCTTTCTTTTTTATGGAACACCGCACTTAAGTGTGTTTTATTAATACGACCCTAAGTCTCGTCTATCTGAAATTAAAAAAAAATGCGGATTGGTATGGTGCAGCGGTGTGAGGTGATCATGTCATACAACGAAGTCGCCAATTCAGCATCCATTACTATATAACGTGTTACAGTCATACTGGTATGATATAGCTTAACTAAGCGTTACCTGTATTAATTTGTAAAAGTATCCTTTCCAAAGAGCGACGCGGTCAAGGTATACGATGTGCACGTAGTTTGATTGCGCTAAGGTTGTTTACTGATTGACGATTGACAAGCGTAAATAAATATAGAAAACGTTCAACTCGCGATTGCAGTGTTTATATATAGGCACTCCAAGTGCGAAGCTTGGCATTTCTAAACAAACGCACAGCGTAGATGGAGGCTTATGTGGTATCTATAAATCGGATTTGCATAAATAAATTAAAAAACTGTTACACCTACATTTAAAAGTTTGATGTTTGGTAATTTGATTCGATGAAAGATTCATTTCTATTTAGTTATTCAAATACTAAGCTCTGGTCGAATTCAAATTTTATTATTATTAAATAAATTTAATCATAAATTAAATTTTTTTTATAATATTTTCCATTAGCCAAATATTTCTAACTTAAAAAAAATTCACACTCATCCATTTTAATGATAATTGTCTCTTTTTGACAGAGAATGAACTATGGTTATGTTTTTAATTTTTTTCTAGTAATGGGCTTGATATGATCTTTCTGTTTGTAAGTATTTGAGTATATATTAAATTCAAGATTTCAAGTACTTTTACTTTCTATGAAATTCGTAAAATAACCTACATTTCTAGCTGCATAAAATATAAAGATTTATTTAAAAGATTTTTTTAAAAATCGGTTAAAGTTCAAAAAGGTGTAAAAATCGCGGTAATTTATATGAAATGTCCCCATTAAATCGTGCCCTTACACGAACCAGCTGAGTTGTTAGCAAATATAATTAGCGACTATTATAATAATGACAAAATATTTATCTAAATTAATTTATTTACAATATGAGCCATTTAGGTAATCATTTGTTTGGTAATATGAAATAATAAATCGTGTTGTAATTAAAGTGAATAATTGTCGTTTCTTTCGCGTTTACTTACATTTTTATAATGAATTTTGTACTAGGGCTTAGAGATTTTGTATTAAATTGTCATCTAAAAATTATTATTGCTTTCTATTTTCTTGTCGATGTTAGTACACACCTTTATATAGTACATAATTTAAATAATATTCGTAAATGTCATTAGTTTTGAATAATTATTTACAACGAAAATTTGGACAATACTGCAGCGGTTTCGAAACTCTACACAGAGTCGGGCAGCCGTTTTATAATCGGATCAGCTCTATCAAAGGCGGAACGGCGACTCGGACCGGCTTAAGTTTCCAACAATAAACGTTATTTGCAGGAAACCCACGCGTTCATAAATCTTTACAAATGTGGAGGATATTTGTTTGTCGAACTACTTTCTGCTCGGTCCCGTTATATCTCCTTGTGCTTATCGCGGCTGTAGGCGCGTGCGCATGTGCGGCACGTATACAGATATATATATACACGGTCGAGCCATTTCGACTTTGGTATGTTTTTTTTAGATTTGACAACTTAAAATATGATTTCACGAACCAAGAGATCTTTTAAGGTCTGACGTTGAGACAGTTGTATTAAATGAATAGTTACACTAATTTTCATTGACTCTTTTTTATTTTATTTAATTGGTTATTTTGTTTTCGATCTAGTTAGTTATGTTGCACTACTTTACTTAATAATATGCGAGTATGACAGCAAATGGAATTATCAAAATGTTCGTTCTGACACCATACTTGTGTCGCATCCATTCCCCATGTACAGATCTGATAAAATTACACGTCTATGTATAAATACGACTATCACGTCTATGTATAAATACGACTACAGTAATTATTTTATTCCGCCGACATATATATAACAATAAATTATCCTTACACCAAGTATTATCCTGTGTACTGTACAATCTCGAAACCTGCACGAAAGATTCAATTTTGCAATAACGGCAAAAATATTGGTAGTCGTATGAGTGGGAGTGGTAGAACCATCCTATGGCCGTTTAGCTGCAACACAAATAATGAACCGGCTGGACCGGTGAAATGACACCTCACAGAATACGGACGTGAGTAGCAGCTTCCGATCTTGTGTTTCGTGCGGAGAGCGCGATTTCCGGTGGCCCGCTCCCCTTTCCCCCTTCATCACTTCCATCCCCACTCCGTTAAAACTTCTATTCTTTCCCAAACGATCTCTACCATCCATTACATATCCTTGTTTTCTCCCTAAAGCCCGGCAACACACCGGTGACTTCTCTGGAACTGCAAGTGTCCATGGACGTCGGTGACCATCTTTTCTCTAATGGCTTGCCTGTTCGATCGCTCTTTGAATATCCTGTAAAAAAAAGTATATGCGCGACTTGTTTTACATACGTTTTTAAACTGACAACAACACGCTGTCTTAATCAGATCAGTTCTTTACCTTAGTCGAGGTGTTTTATCGTG
Organism: Eumeta japonica; assembly: GCA_005406025.1. Classification (NCBI taxonomy): domain Eukaryota; kingdom Metazoa; phylum Arthropoda; class Insecta; order Lepidoptera; family Psychidae; genus Eumeta; species Eumeta japonica. Next base: position 180,565 of record BGZK01000539.1, read on the forward strand.
TTTCCCGTCGTAAACGCCCGAGGTCGCCCTAAAATTGCTCTTAAGCTAATACGAAGCCGCGAAGCTGAGACGATGCTAAGTCTTTCATTTGAAGAACGGCTATGTGTATTAAAGACGCGAATGTAAAAATTTAATCGACATAAGAATATTATTCTGCCTCATAGTAATCGTTATTAAAATTATTTTTAATAACACTTTATAAGAAAATAGCATATTTTATTGTGATCCTTTTTATTTCTTTTAAAAATTATAAACGATTATTTTTTTAAAACGATCATTTTTATCATGAATTACCATTCCTTCATTTTTTTTGTGTTTTTCCCTTTAATTACTCTCCTAATAGCAAAATAATCTTTATTATTAATTTAATTCATTTTGCTTATTATGTAATATATGATAGTGAAAAAACCTTCGTTCCGACTAAGTGTTTTACGACACCTATCGTTTTTAATAAAAGTTGTTATTTTAAATTCTGAGCTTAATAACAACCTAGTATTAAATGAGATTATTTGATCATACAAAAAAGGGTAGCTTAGAAATTGAATTACAGTTGAACCTCGATAAGTTAAAGTCCAAGGGAAACACAAAATATTTTAAGTTATAGAGGTTTTAAGTTATCAAGGGTCTATGTTAGGGATAGATTAATATAGAGGTAGGTATGTACATATGTATGTATGTACCCTTGTTGCACCCTTTATCAGCGTATGTGAGCGTTGTTAGTTTTCTTTTTGAACTCATTTTAAGCCAGTTTTATCACCCATTAAGTAAAGCGATGTTTCCAGGACAATGATTAAAAACTTATGATCCAAGGCTTACTTATGTCTTAAAGCTAACCGCCGCAAAACTTTAAAGAATTTCGAAGAAACAAACAATAGGTGACATATGTATTGTTTACGTTAACAATTTAACTAGTGAATACGTGCAAGCAATAAATACCGAAACCTTTTGTTTTGCATACTCTTTCAAAATTACTCATTGACAATTTTATGTTATAGAGGTTGTGGAAACATTTCTTTAAGTTACTGAGGGCCAATACAGAGATTACATAATTAAGTTATAGAGGTTGCGTATTTTAAGTTATAGAGGTTTTGGGCTCTGATGGGAAGGGAACATATTATTTTTTGAAGTTATAGAGGTTTTTAAGTTACCAAAGTTTGAGTTATCAAGGTTCTACGGTAATATACAAAAAATAATTCATACAGGAAAAGAACTCCCATTTTGCATATTATTCCTTAGATATTTCGTATTAAACATGCCTTATAAACGAAAAGAAAAATACACGTATATATTATTGAATATCATTAATTAAATTTGAATAAAACTAAGCTAATAATGCGCTAACTTTTCTTTCTTGAATGAAAGATGTCACAGTGTTAAAAGCCTTGCCAAATTTCCTTTGTTCGTGACAGGGGCGTGCCGCGGCAGCATATGAATTGACAAACATCACGCTCGCAGAATACAGAAGGGGGTGATAGCGTCACTTTATTAGAAGACCGTACATTAAAATTCAGACCTAGTACAACGATAAATAAATTATCGACGCGAATTACATAGCAAAAAAATGTTAAGTATGTAAAATAATTAAATGATTTTTGGTCATGTTAAAGTAATAATGAAGGATTGCGGTAGGGTGCGCCTCGGCAGTGGATTAGAATCCGGCGCACCAAAACAATGAGTGAGGTGTATCATTCAAATTTTTGAATTAGTAATAAATCATGCAAGTGTTTGCCGGAACGCGCCTAGTGTATTTCCTTGGTACGGCTGTGTGCTTAACTAAACATTTTAGTCACAAAACTAAGTTCCAATTTCACCAACTATTATTAAATATTGACTGGCCGTTTATATCTAAGGATTCATTAGTACGAAGAAAAGAATCTAAGATTATATTAACGGCCTGTTGATTGTCAACATTGGAAGGTGAAATTGGGTCTTAGACATTTAAGTTAAAACATGACACGTGCCAATACGATGGGACGATTGCAGCTCAGATCAAAGAAAGTTAAGGAATGTAGTAGATGCAGTTGTAGTTAGTTGTGTGGAGCAATTTATTTATTCTGTTTCAGCCACTGAGCTATGAACATTAGTTGAATACGAGGGATGTGTTGATAACGATTTTGGAAGCTCATTTTTCATTTTTCGTAAAATATACGTTTAAAAAAGTCACTCTAGAATCTAGATTTTGTATTTTAGGGTTCTGTTTCAAAAAAAAGTGCTAAAAGTCCTAAAAGTTTCAAAAAAAGTCCCTATTTGTAAACTTTTTCCGTCCGTCTCTGTTCGTCCGCCTGTCTGTTTAACCTTTCAAGGTTTGTATAGTTTGAATCGTAATATGTAGTCGGATAAATTTTTTATTGAACATTTGTTATTGTAGGCGGAGATAGTAACAAATGTTATTATGTCCGCCATAATAAAGTAAAAATTAAAATATGGACGGGCTTTCTTCGTCGTAAATACGGTAATACACACAAGCATCAAACCCGATCTGATATAAAACTAATATATTTTGTGCTGGTAAGGAACATTCGGTTTGCGAACCCAACTCGCACTTGACCGGTTTCGATTGATCTTCATATACCTGCACACCCTACACAGTGCATACGATACCCGCAAAAGTCTCTATCACTCAACTTTGCGTGCGCGGAAAGCTACTTTTATATTCCTAATCGAATTGCTCGCTTAAGCAATATGAGCATTGAGTAACATATTTTTTATTGTGTAGAATTTATGGAAATCGATGGGAAAAATACCTGTTACATAAAGTTTGACATACAGACGGATATACACAGCCAACTATGATGAATTTTAAGTGTTCCATTTTTTCATAAAACAAGGAACACTAAAAATCTGTATATTGTCTTCATACGTTGTTAAATAATGCAGAAAACATATTTAACTAGTGTCATCATTATTCACATACATTATTGTTATATTGGTTCGTTTAGTTTAACATTTAATACTCGGTATAAAGGATATTTGAAAATTTTCTCCACATATGAATTAAAAAAATATTGTATGTCACGCTTAACATATGTAGGGTGCCAGGAGTAAAGTTTTTGTTAGTTTTTTTTTCAAAATAACCGATTTTCTTGTCAAACTAAACACAATTAACGCCGCTGTTGAAGTACACGCCTTATATTCATCCCTCTCGACGAGAAATGGCTGTTCACGTTCGTGAGATTACACCTTGTAGATACAAATGTTCACATCAAATGACGGGCTAGTTTCAATACATGCAATATCGGCAGTTCACAAAATATTACATGTTTATGTGATCAATTAATAGCATTCTTTGTTTCTGCCTGTTTGCACACTATCATCAAAGAGGATCTTTGAGTGGCAATTTGGTTGGGGCGCGCGCCCGCCAGGCGGCGCCAGTCGTCGGGCGCGAGTGTCAAGGCCGTCCCTCCCGCCTACCGTTTGTAATTCGTATTATGTATATTACTGGCGTATCTTGGAGAGAGTTGATAAATAAAATAATTACTGTTTACGAAATAAATCTTTGTACATATTATTCGTATCTCCAATATATTTTATAACCCGTAGTTGAATTCCTTTTTCGATCTCCAAATTGAAAACTTATATGAGAAAGTGTGATGTGAAAAAAAAAGTCGAAATATTAACATTGTAGGTAACCTACCATTTGAGAAAAACCGTACTTAGTTTTTTCATCGAAATATTTATAACATAACAAATTAGTTTTCAACATAATATAAAACATTAAGAGGAATCAAAGACAATAAAACTGTCAGAAGAACTTAAATCAAAATTCTTCAAAAAAGCATAGTCTAATGAAACTCATTTTACAGTACTCTTCTCCTTATACACTTTTCTCAACGGAGGTGGTCCGCGCTCGAATTACAACGCCTGCACACCATAAATCCTAATGTGGAGTTCACATGGGTCGGAACTCGATTTGAAACTTTCAAGGTTTATTTACGTACTGCCAACTTAAATTATATTTGGCCTTGTGTGTCAACGTGTCGATTTTCGAATTAAGTTTTTACATCGCTATTTTTTTTCTTATTAAATCTAACACCATTGATTAATTTCATGTTATTTCAAATAATCAATGTATCTTTAATGCTCCAATATCATTACTTTATAATCATTCAATAATAAAATAGTACTAAAAGTCTATAAAGGAAAAGAGTATGAATGTTGAAGGTGTTTTTGGTGAAAAATGATCAAGTGCGAATCATGTTCGAACATCAAAAGTTCTGTACAAATAATATTTAAAATGTTCCGGGCTGGACGGTTAGTAGTTTAGGAAGTAAGGGGTCATTAGAAAGATAAAAATTTTAAGATTTTTAAATGTTTGGAACTTCGTTTGATCTGTTTTCGGATATACACGAATCAAAGTTATTACATGATACACGAATCTATGAGATATACGAATTAATCTGAAGTCATGAGAGATATATGACTTAATCTTGCAAATCCATTTGCAAGCTAAAGTCGAAAATTAATGTAATTAACAATGAAATAAATACATAAACTAAACTTTACCAAATGATATCATCATACGGTGTAACAATTTTTTGAGTTCAGAAATGCACCATGTTCATGTCATGCAAAGAAAATATTTTGATTTACCAGGCGTAGGTTGAGAGCAAAACAGTTCCTACATCCAAGTTTTTCAAATCGATATACATAGTAACAGGAAAACGGTCTTGACACACATCGAAGTGGGTGTTCACTATTTTTCTTACATAACTGCTGTTTATTTTAATTAATCATTGTAAAAGTACAATGGAAAGCCATGTGATCGCTAATTCTTATATGAGCCTTGAGGAAAAACTTAAATCGATTTTATGCGGGCTCATCTCGTTCCGAAAGCATATATTAGGTCAAAAAACGAATACTCATATCGTCACTCGTGCATGTCCAATTAGATAACTAAAACCTATTAAAAATATTCGAGACATGTGTATTTTTATTAGCCTTAATGTGATGTTATGCACATCTTACGAGGGCTACATACATTACTAGATTATATATATTAAATTTACATATATTAAATATTAACTCAAGCGCATACAAATTTAATAATCCGCCACACGCGACAATTTATAAAATATCCATCGAGCACGCGCGAGCGCCCGAAACGAATCGGTAAATACGGCCGGGAGAGGAACGACCGCACTTGTAAATTAATGTCAAGTATTTTTTTATGCGCGCGCGCGTCTGTATTTTAAAAATAAATGATTTTTTTTTATTCCTATAATAAAAATGCGTTTTTGCCATTCTTACATAAATCGTTGCAGTCCGCTGTAATGGGTTAATTTTGACGAATCGACGCGGTGTCCGGTGTGTCGGATTTGTTTTAAAAAGACATTTTGTGATTTTTATTCTAATATCCTTTTGGGTTTCGCGTGACATTCTCTGGGCGCACATACGAAGGTATAAATAATGTACAGAGCGAATTACAAGTCAATAATAAGTCGTTACAGCTATCATTATAAAGTCACGCCTATTCCCCAGATGGATAGGCAGTGGCTACAGATTTCCACATCTTTGCATATCTCTCTTGCTGCGCTGAAATCTATCGTTTTTTTCGTGCGAGCTCGTCGGATTAGGACGTCTAAAATTTTTCTATTCTTCTTTGGATTCTTCTTCGAATACCACCAATTCAGTCCGTGCTTCCCTTTAGGGCTATCCTCGCTACTGTACGCTCGCTCTATAGATTTGTTAACGTCGGCCCACTTTTGTGCCGTGTTCAGTCCGCGACCGGTCGTCGCGCACTATAGCACGACTTTTCAGACGGGCTTGCGGCGCGTAGACTACGTCGGGGGGTGGCTGCCGGTGCTTCGTTGACGCGCGTACATTTGCGTGCACCGCGTCGGTGCAAATCGTAAAACGTTATTTGTTGTATAAAAAAAAATACAACAAATAACGTTTAACGTAAAAACAATCAACAATACGTGTCATGAGATTCTTATTAAGCGAGTCAATACATAAAACGAAAATCAATTCACGCATTTAAACAGTATGCGCAAAAATGTACATTATGAAGTAATACGTAAGGATTCACCAAAGGATTGATTTATTGTAAAATTACGTTTTAACCCGTTGTTGACACAAGGATACACGCAGAGTAGTGGTTTTTTTATGTTAATAACATTACAATATATGGAAAAAGCTTTTTGGTTCTGTCAAATTACGGGTAAAGCTCTATTGTCATTGAATTTAATTTTCCAACGGCGCAAAGTTTCTGTCAAAGTTCTTAATGCTTACTTTTTAGTGTTTATTTCGTGCGTTTATTATTCAAAAGGATTAAAGTGACTAATCAGAGTTATAATTATCAATTAGGTATTGGTAGTGTTGCGTAACTTTTGAAATATATTCAAGAATGCAGCTCAATGGTGACTCGTACGTCGTTAATGAATATTTAAAAAACGATAACAACTAATAGATTAATCGGCAAAGCTTTTAAATTCTGATGATCTCATTACCTTTTAAACATTATCACTTATTGACATTTCTCAATGCAACAAATGTATGCAGACAAATACCAAATCAATGATCACTTCCTTTATGCCCATTCGATTGATAGAGTTGACAGTAGCGATCCGCCTATTATGAATTAAGTACAGTTAGACTAAAAAACTTAGTATTTTTTTTGGAAGGGATATTTTAAAAAAGGAGTTTCTTTTGTTATTCTTAGCATTTTGTAATATCATAAAAAAACGTCATTAATGGGATTAATTTCCATTTCTTTTTCATTAGTATCCATTAAAATTGTCTTATTGATCGTAATTAATTTGAATGTATACCTTTTCATAAGTGTAGACGATTCAAATACCTGAGTCAAATATATTTCAGCGTGTATATTATTATGAAATCTGATAATTGGATCCAGAAATTTATGAAAATATATTTCAATGAAAACTTTATACCAGTTGAAATTGAGACACATTCAGATGCTTCGCACATTGCGATACCTTAAATTATCTTGCTTTTAAATAGTGGTAGAACATCATCCTCACCTCTGTAGTATTTTATACACGATCTTTTGACTTCAGAAAAACTGCATTACAGGAGGCTATTTAATGAAATACAGACGCACAATCATTGCATCGGAAAAATTACGATATCCATCGTACTTGCATTTGCCACACATGACGTTCTACTACTGGGCACGGGGCCCGTCCCAGGAGTAGCATATTATTATAAACGCTAAACAAATGTAATCGAGGACCACAAACTATAACGTGGTGAAACGAGACGTCGAAATACTTAGAAAAATATACCTACTCTTCTTGTTATTAATGTTAACACTCAAATCTAGGGAACTTAATAAAAGTTTATAAAAAAAACACTGTATAAATTGTTTCGTAGTAGAATATTTTCGAATTTTATATTTATTAAATAACATGAACGTTTCTACCATCATTCATTACATGAATATTTGTGCAAATATGATAGCAATATACCTAATTGTCAACATTCTATTAATATATTTGTAATTTAATTTCTACATGATTAAATTAATATTCGGTCCCGAAGATAAGCGCAGAGATGTCGTGACGGCTCACGTAATGGGAACGTACGTAAATATTCAAAGTTTCACTAGTCCGGGCAGATGCGTGGACAAAAAGCAGTAATTTAATAATAACTTTGTAAGAACCGAACGTTACGTTACTCACCAGACCATAACCGAATGCAAGATAACAAATTTTTTTGCCGGCTGTACACGATCTACACAACCATTATCCGCTCTCGTGGTCTGACAGGACAATTAATGACGAACTTTATTCGACGCCAGTAGGCTTTATGCAGAACAGATAAGCCTGCCGGAATAATCTATATCCAGCCTTTGTTGCCAAACACAATAACTTTGTAGCATTTAAATTAGTTTGAGTGATATATCACCATACAAAACGGCACTGTTCCATGGCATTGCTTTAGATATTCTTCGATCAGATCTGACCTAAATAAATAGCTTTGTTTCAGTTTTTAGTTCCTGAAATATAGAAGAATTTACACTATATTGATATACCTGTTTATTGCTTTCTAAATTCATATTTTATAAACTATATCACGTTGGAGAAGGGACCCTAGTCACGCAGTTGTAAAGTCTTTTTGGGTTTGAAAATATAAAATAAACCACTTACTTCCTCGAATCGAACGAACCTACGAAGTGGGCGTTATTAATGATTGTATTTTAATGATAAAAAAATGGCATTACATTCTTATCATGATTTCCATAGACGTCTAAAATAATAAGCGACAGAATATAGGTAAATTAGGTAAGATTGACGCCTATCCAAATCGCTATGAACGCACGAGCTTAAACGTATATTAACATCCAAGTAAGCCTACCGGCTGTCGCGTTGCCGATATCGCCAGATTCACTTTGTTAAAGTTACGTCTAATATACTTCATATGCATAGCCTCTGTACGTGGTAATGCTCTGTCCGTTTGTTTTTTTTACTTTCATGATGACTTCAATGTACTGCGATTTCAAAAGTCATCATAATACGGAAAGTAATTATGTAAAAGTAAACGTAACGTTAAACGTAGTTAGCTCTTATTTTTTTTAAACGTAAATCATCAACAAACAATAAGTTTTATGATGATAAATATAGGTGAAAATATTGAGTACCATATAATTAATTAATCAAAATGGATATTAAAGTTTCTTATAATTTATTAAAATAGAAGTCGTTCAAAAATCTCGTACTTCATTTAATATAGACAATTTTAAAATCGTAAAGAAGTTAATTTTTACTCCGACGCAATACATTTTTCAAAATCTTATTAAGTATCACTTGGAGCTTTACAACGGAGCACGTGTATAAATGCGCAGAGCGCGTGAAACTAGGTTACCTATTTCGCTTTAACCCAATAACACGTTTCCGAACCGAAAGGGCACAACAACTTTAAGATTCGTAGTCGCTTAAGTCCTTACCGAACATCCCACTCAACCCCATTTCAGTCGCAGCGCCTAATGGAGTCGGGAAGTAGTAGGCGTAAATCGAAATACAACCGCGCGGCGATACGGAGAAGCCGTTACGTCGGCCCCCTCTTTGCCTACTTTTTGCGCAGTTCGGCTTTTTAGTCGAGGTAATTCTGTTGAGACAGGAATATCTGAATATTTCTCGTATTATAAAGAATATCCACGAAATATAAATTTTGTCTATTGTCTACAAATTTCCCGAATGAGGTATGGTTCTTGTAATTTTGAATTCATTAGTTATATAAAATATGTATTTTATTATAGTCATACGAAGCGGTGTGTGCATTTACAACTGAATTTGCTTATTGTTTAAAATATCAGAACCGAGTTTCGCGTCGTGGTTAGGTAGAAGCACGTGAGGGGGATCAAAATCAAGAACAATATTACAACCAGAATTGAAAGCAGAAACGAGATTGAGGTAACAACAAGATCTTTGCGATGAGGCGACACATTCTACGTGGGCGAAGCCGGGGCTGCAAGCTAGCGTCGTATACGTACTACGTACATCTAATGATACTGTAAGTAATCTAAATGTATTGGAAATAAATTCTAACATGAAAAAGAATGTCGTCACCGCCTACAAAATAAATTCTATTGCTCAATTAATGGCTTCGACTGAGCCGCACCTAAATTTATTTAGCTCAGTCCGAGCTCACCCGCGTACAAACGGAACGTATCCTCTTGACTCCAGAAGACAATCGATAGCCCACGCTCCGGCGACCGGACACATTTTTTATTCTACGCCCTTTTTGGTCGCGGGCGCTCGTCCGACTGGAATTTGCATATGCGTATTATGTTAGCCGCCCACACTTAGTGCTGCTTCGAGTTTTCTTTAATTTTACTCTGCAATCTTACTCATAACGTTTGATTTTTGTTTTTTTATTGAAGGCGAGATTTCTTTTATCACCGGTCTCGCGTTTTCGAACAACTTAATCTTTCACAAAAATCGGTTAAGATAAAGTTTTTATTGTGATAAATTAAAGCATATGAAAACTAGTAAATTATACGAAGTGATTTTTCATACTTTTGCCAATATACAAATAAGAAAAATGCGACATAATTTTCACTGACAATTCGATTTTTCTTTATTTAATATAAGTTGGATGTAGATACTGAACGTTGTATTTCTGTATATGTAGAAGCGTTTAATATAAAATTCAATATTAGCGATGCAATTTTAGAGGAGCTGCAAAGAGAGACAGACATATATGAATATTTTTCAATACTGGTTTAATATGAGACAGCAATGGATTGCAAACACATCGGCAGAGTATTGATTGTTTGATATGAGCACTGTGCTAACTGGAAAGATAAACAAAATTCTGAAAACGTTCGGAACACGTAGGCGAAATTGCAAAAGTTGGCATCGTTTATGGGCGGACACATCTTCGACACACACCGGAGCCCCGCGCACCTCGAAAACCGCAACGGGGCAATCTTCAATCTTGCAAACTCGGTGGATTACCATTGTTCACTTGTATATGCGGAGACAGTTTCGCCAGCCGGTGTGTGTTTGTGCACGTGCAACAATCTTTGGCAACCGTGGTGCTTGTACAGATGCGATACATATGTCGTGTAAACACACGCGGCCACCGGCGATTAACGTTGTGTAATGAAATCCGTTTTTTTTTTACTCAAGTTTGATCTTCGGCAGTTACGTAACTCAAGCTAACGTGTGTACCGGCTCGAGTGCCCGACCACGAGATGTTAAGTGTATGAAAAGTTTACGATGACCGTGATGTTTGTTCTAAAACTTGTGTGGTCAAAGTTGGGGCGAGGTATGGGCAAATTTAATTATTTGCAAAACGTCACGAATGGTAAGATATATAAATATATTTGCTTACAATGGTTTTAACACATCCATAACGTTTCCGAAAATTACAAACTTGACATTTAAGCAATTTTAAACTACTACATTTTTGAAGAAAAACTAGATACTTTTCATGTATAAGGTATATGTATAGCAATAGCGCTTTATTTTTTTACTATTTAAAATATTTTTGTGAGACGAAAACAATTTTATACTTGATTCAGAATATAACACCGATAGTGTCGCAAATTTTACAGATTTAACACATACATTTTTTTAATTTGCGATTAAAAAAAATTTCATTTGCATATAATTACTAAATTTGTTTAATCGAAAAAGTTTACGTGCATATTGTCTGCGAGTCAGAGTGTGTCAAAGGTATACGATAAAATAAAACATTATTATTTTACATATTTTTCGTACATTTTAATTAATTCCTGAAATATTATTCGTTTGTTTGTAAAAAAAAATACAATATTTTTAAAAATTTATTATAGAAAACATATTCTTTTCTAAAACAACGAACGAGGGTGATTACGCGATTTAAAAAAAAAAAGATATAAATCGTTACTAATCATCACTATCAGTTTTACGTCAACTGCAACACTTCACTTGTCGGATCATGCGCATAAAAACATTTTTAGTACTTAAGTTGATTGATTACATTGAAACCCGTTCCAGGAAAACAGAAACAGTATGATATATAAAAAACAATAATGTGTATTTTTTCTGTCTATCTATTTATTTTTAACCGTGCGACTGGAAAGCTATTGAGTTTCCGAGTTGTTTTTCACAGATGACACAATGTCGCCTGTATAAGCGTAACTTATTTGTTAACGTCATTATCATGTATGATGATAATGATAGATAGGTGGATTCTAATGGAACTGTATTTTCTTTTGTGTTTGGAATAGTTTCTTGTAAGAACCATTATAAACTGAATTTTGTCTATATTTCTTGCTCATAAAATCAGACAAAAGTTAACACACCACCTAAGGGGCAATGTGTGCGCTTTTATAACAAGGTCCCAGTTGAAACTTAAAATATATCATTTCACGAATTTAATTAAAAATGCAGTATCTGAATATATTAACGAAAAAACTCTGGGATTGAACTGCTTGTTTCGTATAATTTTCAAATGTTGTACTAGTTTTATTGACCGATCTATCCTGTATTTGAAGCAAAAAAGAGCAAACCTTGAGTTTCAGCATTGAGAATCAGCATTTGGTTTGGGTGCTAATGTTAGTGCCAAAAAGAAATGACGTGTTTCAAGTATAATTCTATTATCTGCGGTATAAATATGTTTTCGACTTCATTTTATTTCATGTTATTTCATTACATTGACGGAATATAAAGTAGAAATAGCAAGCATAGTTCTATGCATAAATAGAATATACTAAAATTGGCAAAATCTAAGATTTTGATCGGGTTTGATGAATGCGGTGCCTATTTTCCTTCGAAGAATAGTTGTACTAACTTACAAGTTATTTTTTTCTTTTTTAACGTTCCTCTTCGAGATTCACCAATAGAGAAATATATGTATCTTCATAAAGAAAATATTTTCCCAATACGAAGAAAACAAATATTGGCTACCATAAATATATTCTAATATAAAAAGATTTTTACTTCATATTTATTTTGAACGAGAACTTGTTAATAAATATTTCATATTGTCTCAATAAAAGCCTTAATATTCATCTTTAGAATTTAGTTACTAGATAACAAGATCGTATAGAAATTTATACTTTATTGACACAGGCGGTGCCACTAGTAGCTTATTATAATCTTACTGAAATCAGTTTTCATATAAACATTTTAAAGATGATTGGCAGGCAGTGTCCGCTTAATTTTAAGAAGCATTTTCTAAAAAATTGTATACGTTTTACAGGGCAATAACAGTGGTTAATTTTCTGTGTAATATATTTTTTTTATTTAATGGCACAACTAGAAAAATCATAAAAGAATTATGATTTTTTTTTAATAATTATATTTTGTACCAATATTTAAATGGAATACTGTTAGCACGAGCAATGGGGCTATCATTATCAATATCATAATTCTAATTGGGAGTTTATGACAGTGATGGTTTGCATATTTACAATTTGTTATTTTGTATGGAATAATATAGTGTAAGACACAGCTTATTTTGTATAAAACAACATTTGAATTTTTTCTTCATTGCTAAATGTACGTACTATGCTAGTAATGACAATAGAGTAGTTATACTTTTGAAACGTACTATCTATTATGTTATAGATTTTTTGAGAAATGTATTGGCAACATTAACAGCGAATCGTACTAAAAGACAAAGAAGACAAAATACAAAACGTTTATATTTCATTTATATTTACTCGTACACAAGTCACATTTTCTCCTTTAGCACAACCCGCTGTATAGAAAATGGCGTGTCAATAATCTATCTATGACTGCTATGAAACAAAGTCGTTTCTTGATTGCAATTTGATGATATTTTGCCGTTTTAATTATATTTAGCTTTGGGAATTTTTTATAGAATTCCGCTATCGGTTTTGAGTTACTGCACGTTGAATAATTCTGAAATAGGACTCGTTGCATATTGATTTGTTTCGTCAGACATAGAACTGTAATTTATTGTTCATATCGTCCTTGACATTGTCAAGGACAGCGTGGCGAGCAGCGAGCTACTTCACCGCATGACGTGACGTACAGTTGCAGATTACAAGCTTAACTTCGTTTATTGACGAAATCCCATTTCGAATAAAAATGCTGTGATTAACTTTTTATTTTATTGCGAGCCAGATCTGTCGTTTTTGAGTATTTGTATTGAGATACGCGAAGGCTAAATTGTGACAATGAATTTGCATAGGTTTCTGCCAATCTGTCTTTAAACGTCTGTCACATACAGATGGTTAAAATCTTCAATTAAATACTAAGAAATCGGCTAACTGCTTTTCATTCTTTCTATGAAAATAAGGGGGAATAAAATTTGAATATAATGAATAACACGAGTATAAAAGAGAATAAGATCAGTGTGTGTAAGAGAATAAGATGTACTCTGATGCGAACAAGATATGCTTCTTCTTGTAGTGATCGAATACATCCCTATCGCGGTCCTCGCTCGAATCTTGTAAAAGTGGCCCGTCATTAGTCACCCGAGCGGCCGCGGCTCGTGCTCGGAATGGCAACCGCGTAGTCAGCAGCACGGCAACTAGGTTACGTTGTTTATTATGTTTGCGTGCTTTATATGCCGTACGCGAGATAACTCGGGTCAAGGCGCCGTCGGGGCTTTCAAAATACACGGCCGCGTGTGAGGGATCGAGCTCCGTTGTATTGTAATCGCTGCTTAAGGGAGTATGCTTTTCGTTGCGCCCGCAAATAATATTCCGTACGTGGCGCACGTGGCGCACGGGATCATAGGTCAGAGAATTAAAGCTCTGATGCATCAGTTTTGGGCTCTGTACCGGGAAACTGGGGTTGTTTAGCGGCGGCGCAGTACGGCGAACGGGAAAGAAGGAATGCCATTTGAAAATGCACGTCAATATACTTATTATGACAAAGATCGAGTGTGATGGCATAGGAAATATCGTGCAGCACGAAATCTGTCGATGCTTCTCTTTGTGGCCTTACGTTTATGCTCTCAAGGTTTTTGTCATTCTACAGCAGAGGCACGATTCATCCGGTAACGGATTAGACTTTAGCCCTTTACGGATGATCCAGTGCACTTTAGGGACCTGAACCGGCGTTTACGTAATTTTCGACGCACACAGGAAACGGTTTTTTTTTTTAATTTCTTTCGAATTAATTGGTCGATTCAACCGCGATCAGAGTTCGGACCTTGTTACCTTTTGATTCGCAAGCAATCATATAATTCAATTCCATTAATGTCGTTAATGATACGAGGCTGTTATTTGTGAATCATGTTGATTGTAATGGAAACTAAGACAGAAATGTTTTCGGTGTGCGGTTTAAGCACATGACAATTTTTTACAAACCTTTCTCGTTACCCAGTATCAAACAATAAAGGAACTACAAATAAAAGTCTTACGGCGAGTTACACCGTAACGTATAATTTGACAGATCTACGGAAAACTTTCAAACCGAACTGTTAACTTTTAATAGTCGAACTTTTTTCTTTTACTGCAATCTAATCAGTCAAGTTATCGACTCACAATCGTGTCGGCGATTTTAGTAAATTAAAAAATTACGTAAAAAATGTTGCGATATGTTTTTAAAACTTTTCTGTAGAAATTATTTACGAAGCTTAAAAAAATTGGCGCTGTTACAATGGCACGTGTCATGCTTATTTATGACCGTTTGTTTCTTATTCGTCAGTGTAATACATTTTCATTTATACTATTGTGCCGTAAGGTGCTTTATTTTACACGACAAGCATAAATCGTTATGTACAGTGAATCCTGTATAAGTTGGATTCCAAGGGAAACGTGAAAAATTTCGTGTCGTAGTAATATTTGCGTTGCGAAGTTTTTCCCTTTTGATTGATTTTTAAATAATTCCACGAATATACAATCTAAACAGGATAACTTTATTAAAGTTTGTTGTAGTTGTAGTACTATCGAACATTAAACAGTTTTCCTCAAAACTCAGGCGTAGCCACATGTTTTCCGCGTATCATCTTATTGTATGCTTAGCGTACTTATGTTGGGATTTTTCATACGGACATATTTTATATTGGAAACTAGCCGGCCCGGCAGACGTCGTTCTACACTTTCTTGTAGGTGATTTGCCCGTATAGTTAATGCCCGCAGCTCAACATGGACGTACCTAGAATGATTTTTTTCGTCTTTTGTATAGATCGATGTCAATTTAAATCCCGATATGGTTTTAGATTCCCATCCCAGTCACACTTTTGATTTTGATCATGTCTCCACACTTGTTTTCGATCTTAGTTTTCAATTTCGGTCCCGGTCCCGCTTTCGATTCTGATCCTGGTCCGGTTCTCGATTCTACTGTCTGTTCCGCTTTCAATTCCAATTCCGCCACAGTTCCGATTTGAACTAAGCTGAAACTTAGTACCAAAATAAAATATAGGCAATATTACTTGAGAATAGTTTAGCTTCTTATGAGTAAATGAATTTTTAGAATCAGTGCAATAGTTAGGTTCAATAATACAAATACATGTTGAAGTTGACGACAAACTTTAGTACGTATAATACACAAAACATGAAACATCCGGTTAAAGTTTAAATTTGATCCCAACTTTACATTCATTTTCAAACCTAGTCCCGTTCGATCCCGGTCCCGCTTTCGATTCTGATTCTGGTCCTATTCTCGATTTTGTTCCCTGTCCTGTTTTCAATTTCAATTCCGCTACCAGTCCCAGTTCTGATTTGGTCGAAGCCAGGGATAAATACTAATATCAAAATGAAATATAAACTATATAACTTGGGAATAGAGTCAGGAATGGAGTAGCTTTCTGAGTTAAAAAATTATTAAAATTTTTTGTATTGACTGATGACTGTTATCCTTACATCCATCATGAATCAGATTCTGCTCCTCGTCCTTAATTTCCTCTCGATCTAACCCCTATTCCGGTTTTGCTTCCGATCTCGATTCCGGTTCCACTTTTGATTAAATTCCAATAAATCATACCATTTTTAAGGCTCTTTTAAGTCGCAGGGACCCTAAAAAATATCGCGATAAAAAATACCCCAAATATAGCCCAGTAAGCTCTTCTACCTTCCCGTTAAAGTCCCATCGTGATCTGTTCAGCCGTTCCGACGATATACCCCGGACAAACAGGTAGACTGACAGATACAAAGGGTCGTCCCAATCCAATCCCGATTTCGGCTTAGCTTCCGATCGCGTTAAAAATACCCTAAACCTAGTCCAACAAGCTTCTCTACCTTCCAGTGAAAATTTTATTGTAATTTTGTTCAGCCGTTCCGAATATAGTACCTCAAACGAACAGACAGACAGCCAGATATTTATACAAACCTTGTCCTGATAATAACGAACACAACAAAAAAAAAAGAATTATCCAATTTGCTGTAGTCGTTCGGAAGTGATGCGCGTACATACATTTTAGCGATTCATTTTTATTTATATAGATATTTTTTTTTGTACTGTCATAGCGTTTGTGTGTTACTCGGATAAAGTAGTTACATCCCTCTCTGAGAAATTATATTGAATGCGTAAACACCTTGCGATGCTTTATTGATATAAAAAAATACTTGTATACATTGAAATAATAACTCAATGCTTGTATACATTATTCTATGCGTATGCACTTAGCTCAGTGTAAGTATAAACATGTAAGTCGTACATTAGACGTTGAATATGTCAGTTTTAGGAAAGTACATACGTACCGATTTTGTTAGTCACACAAACCACGGTTAGTACATAAACTTACTTTACTGTGAATCCATAACACCAGCTCTGTCGGCCTTTACGTGCCGTTTCGACTACCAATGACAATAAGAGTCCACACGTTATAGCCAGTAAGTCCGGCTGCGCGGCGCATAGACAATAGAGCGTATGCGGAAGAGTGTATCTATAGCCGGTGTCGTCGTAAAAACCACGCAATTCCAATTTTATGGCTCGTATTCAATTGGGGCTTGTAAAAAGCGTTTTATTGGAGTCGCATCCGTTGCGCGCGCGCACCGAGGCCTCGCGAGGCCGCGATGTCCAGATAGCCCTAATTAAAAAACCCGACCAGTGCTTGCGAAATCGCTGCGATGTGTGTGATTATACATGTTATCTCGATATTTTAGCCAGACTTTTAACACACATGTGTTTTTAATATTATGCTAATTGAACCGGAGTTTAGGAAAGGAAAAAAAACTCTATTGAGATTTAGAATTTTTCCTTGAAAACGTTTTTCCATCGAGCTTTTTTCTTGTATACTTGAAGATTTTATCATTTCCGACTTAATTATATAGACTTAATATACAGAGACGAAGAGATTTTTACACACACACAAACTTTAATCATAGAGAAGACACTTAGTTTGATACGCTAAAAATATTTTTCTAGGCAAAATTCCTCTGTCGGTCCAACTATCACTTATTGAACGCTAGATGGAGACATTAAACTTACGCCCATTAGTTACATGAAATGTTTTCTATATACGTATTTATTTAAGGACCTTTTCCACCATCTCCTTTTAAAGTTGCGTTCCACTTTCTTATTTTAAAGGTATTTATCTCTAACAACCGTTAAAAACAGAAAGGTAAAGTTGATTTAAGTTACTTTTTGTTAAACGTGAGTTCAAAAAAAGATGGTGAAAGAGGACCCTAATTTATTTTCATATTGAATATGGCTACATGCTCACTTTCTGAAGGTCTTTGTTTTTCTGAAGGTTTTATAACGTGCTGATGGTTTTGTCTTTTTGAAGGTTTTTCAACGTGCGGATGGTAGCTGGTGCGTGGGACAGACCCGTTCAGACCTGCGATGTTTATGAGCAAAAATTATTCCCTCTTGTTCTCTCATACTTCTAGAAGACAATGGTACCCCATTCTTCTCTAGTCCTCATATAGCAACACTTGTGTACTTAATCACGTAGTTCCTTACGTAGTTACAGCTCGAAAGTATCGGATATCTGCAGTTTGCACGAGGGATTGTTACCGACCCTCAAAGTTCAGCGAAGTCCAAGCGTCATGTGCCTAAATACGTCATATATCCGTCGGTTCCTGTTTTATACTAAATTATGGTCGCTTTGTCATGTGTTAAAGATTATGATAGTCCAGCTCGACCCTTCCATTCAGTACAATTATTATTGATATTATGGAGAGACAAATCTTAACATCGAAGCCTTTGTTATCAACAAAAATTATTAGTTCACGTTATAATTACGAATTATTTAGTTTTATTACATCGCTTTCTCTCTCTCTCGCCTTTCTCGCACTGAATAAATAAACCAATAATTTCATTACTTTTTATATGATTATATAATATGATTATACGATTCCAATTTGACCTTACCATAGTTTTCATCTCGTATTATGTATAAGTAATAAACTAGTAAAATATTATAACCGAGTTCAACCGCAACAACGGTCGTATAACTTCCAACATTAATTAGAAGCATGTAAATGCTTAAAACTTTCTTTTTGTGACTGAACAATGAAAATTATTTTTATGACTAAATCTATCACCTATTTGCCCACGTGGCTAAATCTGTAGTACGATGCCGTTATCGTGTAAATGAAATGATGTGTTACTGAGAAACATTTATATTATTTTCGTTGTCTTCGTGACAAGTTTATAATTTTTTTTCCTTTCTATAATCGTAAAGTTTTATCGGGTTAATTATGTTCATTAAAAATTTAATACGGACGTGTTGGTTTCGTGGACACACAACGATAGAGAAGCTAAAACATTTTTTATAAAATAAAATTTGTTGTAACTTTACATTTTGTTTATTTACGAAGAACATTTCAATTTAACATTATGTCCAATATTTGCTCTAAGCAGCTAGAGCGAAATAATCACCTTGCTATCAAAGCGCGCATACTCTGTAGCGTCCCGTAATGAAATAGCGTCGCGACAGGGCGGTGTAAACACGCCAGTGTGACGCCCGCGTAACGCTTGTCACCCAATTTTTTATTTCCCTAGAGATTCCTTATCCTACATTAAGAAGTTTCGCTTCGAAATTAAACTTATATTTTATTATATCTACTATATCTTATTAAAAATGTTTTTTTTTGTACGATACTGCAATATAAAAGCGTATATAAGTCGATTAATGTTTCGTTTCTGTTTGTTTCAGATCGTAACTGCCGCGAACGGACGCTACTCCGTGGAGACTTCTGACCTTATAATATTGAAGTGCCATTCGATACCACTTTACCAGAACCGGTGATATTTAGCCTTACTTAGTTCTAAGTGTATAACGTTAATTAGTGTTAAGTGACGTCGTCGTCGCTGTCTTGTTGTATAAAACTGTGAAACGAAATCAGCGAAACTGGCTCCTTACAAGGATATCATGAACACGACGTCGAGCGCTGTGCCGACGATCAAGTGCGAGGAGGCGGCGTCGCCGGTCGCCATGGCGACGGCCGAGGGCGCCGGCGGCGGCGGCGGGGGCGTGGGCGCCGCCGACGGGTTTCTCAGTGTCAACGTGAACCTCAGCACGGCTGTGACGAGCCTCCTGGCCGTGGAGTCCGCGTGCAGCACCCCCCGCACTCCGGAGATACTCAACTCGCTGATAGCGATGTCCAACCCTCTGGACCAGTATCAGTACACCAACGAGAAATGCCCCACTCCCGGCAACCAGGTGGGTGGCGTTGTCTATTGTTTGTGTTTGAATACTCCTTTACAATATTCAATTGAACGTGACAGTACTTATCACAATTATTGTTTTATGCAAATTATTAAATATTCCTATAAACCGATTGTAATATATTACATTCATTACCTTTTGTCATAGTATTTGTAACCACTTATTTACAACAATGGCAATGAATAAGCCATGATGTATAACACGTAATGTACATTCATTAATTTCTTATACCGACGTTTAAATAAACCACGACTTTAACAACTATATTATGTAATAGCGGATTTCAAACTATTATAAAACTCCAATACAGATTTATTGGCTCCAAACTCATCTCGTGCGCAAACCAAACTGGAGTGTGAATTATGTATTTTGACATGTCGCCAAGACAGTCATGCGATCCGTCACGTGACGTAGGCGCTGAGAGAAGCAGATATTTCGAATTGATTTCGAGTAATGAAAGCAAAAAAACACATTACGTTTCTCTTAAGTTTAATGACATAATGAAAAAGTTAGAAATAAAATACAGTACGGTTTGCACTTTATTTAAACACCGTTTATTTTCAATGTTGTTGATGAGTTTACTATACTGTCATACGAAATTTTCGCACAGAGTCTGTGAAATTCGCACATACGTTATGTAATCAACGCACGTTAAACACGACGATATATAAAACCACATACCTATTTAGCATCCAAGGTCACTACGCTCACATAATTTCTCTAATTCCAGATACTTCTTTTTTCTATTTTATTCTATTTTTATTAAGTTTATCAAATAAGTATATAAATTAATGTATAATTCTAATTAATTTTAAAACGTCCTTTTGCTTTTTTTTATATTCGTTTATTTTTTATAGTTCGGGCAATATTCAACAATTTTGGTACCCAAATCACGTCACGAAAGCGGTAGTTATAATAGAATTGACATTACCGTCTGCATCACGCTCCTTTATAATATATGATTATGCATTTGGCATGGAATCATATGAGTTCACTCGATTCACGAAGAAGTCTGATGCATGACCTAGATTCTAGGTAAACAACTTCTAAAATAATTCGTACTTTATTTCTCATGCTCTTTAATGTTTGCAAGCATTGCATATATACGGGATATATTTGTCTATATTCGTAGATTCAAGTAAACGGAAAATATAAGTAATTGTCTTTTAATGTTGTTAACATACATGTAATATATACATGCATATAAATAAATAATAGTATTTTAGAAAATCGATAAAACTCCCCTTTTGGATAAATACGTTTCTGGTGTCAAATTCAATTGTACGGGTTATTTTACCTTTTTATTAGGAAATTATTTTTAATAAGTTTTATTAAGGTAATATTGTAGTTTTTCATTCTCTTAACTATTGACAACAGGTAATGTTGGGTTTCAACTTTATGTGATACATATTTTTAGTTCAATAGAAAGCAAACACAACACATATATTTCACTACTTGACATCAATTCTCATTTTTTCCACTTCAATTTAACTATTGTAGAATTGTACACAAATGATAGCTATAATCTTTTAACTACACCAGGCAGAAATTAAGAAATCAATAAACATTCTTTTTAACTTAATTTGTCCCATACCTTGCGTTACTTTAAACATTTACAGCCATATATTATAGTATATTTTTTGAAATGGAATCTCGTGAATGTCGATCAATAAACACGCTTACTGTTTCTGTACCGCAGAGCGGAAGCGGCAACGAGTCCTCGTCTCAGTCCAGCGGCTCGCCGGCCACCTCGCCCGCCGGCGCGCACACGCCCAGCATACAAAAGGTGACGTCGATCACGATCGAGGCTTTGGCACTCTGTCCGTTGGTATCACGCGCGAATCGATGTGGTACAACACATGCTCGTGTGTATTCCGTTGCGACAAAATCAAAACGGAATATGCAGATTGGATTTTATCATGCAACTTTTCGTAAATATTCATAATCTTCTCCTCTTATAAAACAATTTTGCTGAAGAAACCATGGTCATCGAAGTAACCGTTTTTGAGGAAAGTAGATTATGACATCTACGTAGAAATGTACTGACAGGTTTAGAATAGATGACGCGTAGGTATTACGCCGCAGCGCGCCGCGCGACCGACCATCCGATCGCGCCCGCAGTCTGGCCGAACATTTATTAGGGTTGTGTTTATATTATTTACTAGTATATTTTCATGATGATGATATATTTTTGTTATAGTTACTTGGACAAAGGTGTTCTAAAAGAAAAGAGATTATTAATATTTGTGAGAAGGTGCATGATAAAATTTACCCTGTATCGTATTAAAAACGTATGCAGGGTTCTATTACGTTACGATTTTTTTTTCAAAACAGGCTTTTTTTGCATATCAGACGTATTTTTACCATACCGTTGTAATTGAGTCCGTGATATCGACGGTCTACAGTCTATTTATGGTAAAAAAGCTCGGCTGGGATAAATTGACAAGCGTCGGACTCAACTAACGAGGTTTATAATAGCAAAAGACTTGTGAAAATCCATTTGGTTATTTATCTGTGACTGATTTTTATTATCTTACGGAAACTTATAAACGGAATAGATACATACGTTATTTATATAGCCTGTGAAGTGTTGGTAGAGCTTCTAACTGAGTCAAAGAACGTTCAATTAGAATCTATTCAGCGGTTTTCACTTGACTACCTAATTGCTATTATCCCATGGAGTTTTCAAGCTTTTATGTCACAGGAACTTTTGCCGTATTAAAGCGTATGCAATTTAATTCAGCTTACAGCTAAGAAAAGACTTTGAAATCTGTATAAAAGATTTTTACGGGAATAATTATTACAAACTTTCAGAATTCTATGATTGGAGTGACGTGTAGATTTTAGTTTTCTTGTAATATCGAATGCTCAAAAGAAGTATCATCTAAATAGTTTATCGGTTTTACATGATTTTAAGTAAATAGACAAGAAAATTAAGATCAAACTGTAATAAAGAGAAATAATTACCGTTTTATTCCCTACTCCTACCATACCCTACCCTTAGAATTGTCAAAAAACTTTGTACAAACGAAGTTTCATTAGGTAGTCTAAATATACGTGTAATATTTGTATAACAGTTTCTACACTACAAACTCATATAATTATAAACTAGAGGGAAGATGAGAGATGACTTATCTATACAAAGCTGAAATTAAAAATATGTATAAAATGCATACAAAATGCACCTCTTGTGACTTAGGCATGCAATGAAAAAGCATTTTCTAGACAGTTCTATATCGCAAAAGGG
The DNA here is from genome assembly GCA_005406025.1 of Eumeta japonica. Lineage (NCBI taxonomy): Eukaryota > Metazoa > Arthropoda > Insecta > Lepidoptera > Psychidae > Eumeta > Eumeta japonica. The sequence continues at coordinate 203,798 of BGZK01000539.1, forward strand.
TAAAATTAGGGACAGTTTCGGTTTTAGCGCCCGTATTACGCATTTAGGTCGATTATCGACGTGTCGCATACAAATATCGATGAATAACAAACCTTAGTACTCATATTCAAGAAAAACATAGAAACTTGTTCAAGAGATAATGGACTACAGACAGATAGTAGATACGTTGTAGGTATGAAATAGGGTAGACTATGATAAGATAAAAAGTAATAATGCTACTGACAAATATTTAAAAACGATATACCCAAGCGTATTTGGGAAGTCAATTTTTGGGGGAGTAGGATAGCTTAGCACTTTAGTATATTCGAACTAACATTAATTAATTGATTAATAATTAATTTTTTGCTTATTTTTCTTATGTTAATTACACATCGCTAGTACAAAATTTTCATATATGTGTTTTACACCTTGCTACAATAGATAGCGACCTTTATGACTGCCACAACTACCTGCAGCCAGGTGTGAACAGGTAGATAAACCAAATTCATTTCCCTTATCTGTTAATTAAAAAATATTAACACGTATGTAAAGTTTACAGAATTCCAAATATATTTATAACTGACAGTTACCGTGAAATTATTTTCAAGCTACATTAAAAAAAAATGTTAATAGCAGCAGGACTACGGCGGCGGACATTGTTTTCATAAATTTATAATATTGTTAACTTCTTTTAAAAGATTATTTTATTCAATTAACAGATGAGGGTACATTTTTGTAATGCCGGATCTTAGACTATAAGTTGTGCAATAGTATAATGCAATCGATTTATCATCGGTTCCAATGCTGAGTATTTCCAGTTTAGAATTAGATAATTGACACCATAGGGCACTTAAAATATAAAGTTGTGAAGGTTAGAGTAATGGGCCATATTAAACAGGTTGTATAAGGTCGGGCAAAATGTTTTTTCGTATTTAATATGCAAATTCAAGATAATTTTTCATCATATTTTATTTACATTTAATTTTTATACATGTATGCCATTTAGTTCAACAAGTCGTTGCCCTTTTATAGGTAGTAACATAATCCCATTGCTGTAGAAATTTTGGGGCTTTTGTTCAAAAACTACGACAAGCAGTTTTGACAGTCTTCTCTTGATGTTGACCTAACACTATCAAAACAGTTCGGTAAAAATCTGAGGGTGTAAGTCAGGACTATATGGTGGATGCATTAACACTTCCCAACCAAACTCTCAATATTTGCTGAGTGGCTAAAAATGTATGTGGTCTGGCATTATCATGGTGAAAAACCACACCCTTCCTATTGTTCGATTCCGGCCGTTTTTTCTCTACTTGTTGCTCGAGTCTCATCAGCTGTTGGCAGTAGAGATCTGAATTGATGGTTTTTCCCGGCGGTAAAAGCTCGTAATGGATAATGCCCTTCCAATCCCACCATACACATAATATCAACTTATTGCAAGTTGATCCGGGTTTCGCCAAAGTCTGTGGAGCTTGCTTGCCTTTTAACCGTGATCTTTTTCATACGTTCTTGTCGTAGGTAGTCCATTTTTCACCACCAGTGATCAATCTTTTCAAAAATGATTCGCTTTTACGTTGCAATATATATCTTTCAGCGAGTTCGTGTGGGACCCAAGTATTGAGCTTATTTCAAGTGAGTCATAACTGTTTTGTGGTTAATCCTCAGCTCTTCAGCTATGTCATAAGAGCTGATATGCCGATTTTTCTCTACTTTCTCAAAATGGCATCGACATTTTCCAGGACAAGTCCGCCAGAGCGTGGTTCATTTTGACATCAAAATTAGCGGGCTGAAAACGCTTGAACCAGTTTTGTGCTATTACCGACACTGCATTAGGTCCATAAGCGTCACAATTTTTTTTCGCGGCTTGTGACACATTTTATTCCTTTTTTTGTAATAAAACTGCAAAATTTATCGAATTTATGTCCATTTTGGTGGACAGAAAAACAATTTTAAAAAATGGCGGGACACTGTTTCTATTTTTCTTTTTAGAGTTTACTTCTTAGGAATCAATTTTCATATATAAGCCCGAGGTATGGAAAATCATGGGGAGTAAACTCAAACTTGGCGTTACGTTACGTTACGTCCAGGTCAGTCTCGTGTGTATGGAGACCACACGTGCACAGTCTCCATATTCATGCGCAACTCATCTTGCGCATCCCCTAGCACTATATATAAAGTATAGCGTCGACTATATCAATATATATTTATTCATTTAATGTTAATAAATAATAGCTGTCAACTTGCGGAGTTTTGACCTCAAATTATAATTTTTTTTGGTAGAACTCTCAAACAACTAGATATGGTACCGCTATTGATGCGATGTTTTCGCGATTTATCACACGTACACTTTCCGACGTGCATGTATCATATTTTAGTTACCACAAACCTATTGTCTCAGTATTCAATGATGCCGATATTGTTCCTGGAATTAACACAACGTAAGATGACGTAAACAGTGCATAAAATCAATCTTGCTTAAAACTTTATTATATAAAATTATCATTGTTTATGTTTTCGTGGTCTTGTTATGTATTTTAACGAATTAATTATATAAATAATATAAATAAATGTATCATGCATGCTTTAAGTAATATAAAAAATGCATTCATTTACCCTCATTCATATTTTACAATCGTTCGTAAGGAGAAAACTCCAGTCGTGCGTCGGAGCTGACACCAGCTCTGGATTTACATTAGGGGCAGTCGGGGCTAGTGCCCAGGGCGGCAGATTTTCTAGGGCGGCAAAATTTGGAAAGTGAAAAAAATTTTTAGTGGTATCAAAATTACTTAATATAATTAAATAATTATAATTTTTTGTTTAATGCATGGTTCCAGAAACTCAATTCATGCATTATTTCTTAAATCGAAATTTAAAATTAATGATCAAAGTAATTTAATTTTTGTATTTTCTAGATGATTCAAAACAATAATATTTATTTTTTTATTTTCTAAAAAAAAATATTTATAGTCTTTACGAAAAATTAAAAAGATTTTTGAATAATTCGTGCATTTTTCAAAGAATAGACTACATCAATCAATCAATGAATTTTTAAAAAATTGAATAATTTATCGATTACATCTTTTAATTATATTTTAATTTTTAGAACAAAAAAAAATATTTTTTTAATGTTATGAAAGTATATAATACATAATAAATTTTCTGAAATATTTTAGTTATTTTATTTTTTAAAAAATAGTCTAATAAATTATAACTTTAAGTAAAATTTCAGTATTGGGGCAGCATTTTCTACAATGCCCAGGGGCGACACTAAGTTTAAATCCGGCGTTGGTTGACGCACATACATTTTTTTAATATGTCATCTATTTAATCGTATCAAAACTAGCCAAACACAAACAGCACAACCATAGAGATTTTACTGCAACTTTTTACTTATAAAACTTTTTCCCCCGACGCAATATATTGGTTAAAATTAAAATAAGGACCGTTATGGGAATCTAAACCAAAATAAGGTCAGAATCGAAATCGGAATCAGGATGCGGGTTGAAATCTGAATTGGAGTTGAAGGTCGTGATCGTATTTGTTTTCGGGATCGGGTATAGAATGGGGTTTAAAATCATTTATTTCAAATAAGATCGGAAAATTTATGTCCACGTGTATTCGATGTACGTAAGTCGCTAGTCGGTTTATAAATTATCCTATTATTTTAAATGAGCAATAATACAATTGTATATTTATGGTATTTCGGAAACGATGCGGGTAGGTATCTTCTCTGGTAAAACACGTTTTAACACAGAATAAAAAATTAAGGTAATTGCTATTTTATTGGAGTTCAATAAGAGATGGTACGACGTGCAATAAATAGTAGACGGCGTTACATAAATGTTATGTATTTATTTGGAAATTTTGCAATTACATGTTGTTGTGAATGAAAATAAGTAACTTTTTCCCAAAGGAAGTTATCGTGCTCCCACGGTAATTTCGAAAAACGCCGAATAAAGTTCGTTTGCTCGGATGCTGACTGTGTTTTATACCAAATAGATGTGTATAGCAAATTTACAATATATTTATATTCTAGTGAACGTGTTCAGACCTTATTAATAATGTATTACTGACGACATATTTGTATGCAGAATGGTATTACCGTAATTAATACATTAGGCCGCTTAAGAATTATCCAAAGGCGGACAAAAATAGACGTTCCACTTCAATTAAAAATGTATCTGACACTTTTAAATGTAGGTTTAATCACTCAGGTTGTTACTTAAATTAATTAAGTAACATTAGCATGATGCTCATAAAAATGTACATTAATGTAACGTTATTGCATAGCGCATGTTCGAGCCTAAGAGATTAGAACCAGTTCAAAACTATCAACAGATATTTAAAATAGGTTCATAAAATTTATAGAGGACTTTACTATTTAAATTTTATGGGACATTAATTTTGTTCACCTCACTATCACTTCCTATATTGAAAGACTTTAACAAGTAATTTGGTTATCTGAAGATAATTTTAAAAATGTCCCACAGTCTTTGTTAATGATACGGGTTAGAGAAATTGGATTTGACGAGGTACATTAACGGTTACGGAAAACTCGCTACCATTCATATGTTTCATCGTTATTTTTTAATACCGAAGAAAGCTTTAATCCATTATCTTTGCGGTGGTGAAGTATGAAGTAAGCTTTGAACGATCAAAAAGACCGATGTCTATAAACGGCTGTGCGGTTTAAGCCGAACATCGATTATTCAATATGTGGTATATATGTTAGATTACTTAGCGTACCCACGTATTATTGAAGTACACAATCTAAGTAACATTAATTTAAGACAACATCATTGTATTATTTTGCTCATTATTGCTGAGGTGTGTACGTGCTCACAACATTGGACATACATTGTCGCGACGGCCTCGGCGAGTGCATTAGTCATATTTTGTTGCCGCTACTGCGGTTACATCATTGTAACTCTCACGTGTAAAAGCATATTTTGATCTGGCTTTTGTGGCGCTAAAAAGTGCAGTAGCTCTATTTGGTTGTCGCGACTGTGGTGTCAATAAGTGTAGTGTCATATGCTTAGGCCCCTCCTTATTTAGGTATTTAAATTTGTTAGGTTTCAAAATTGACAGAAATTCTGAAGATATTTTCGACAAGGCTAAATATATTATTGTGTATTGTACAAGTTGCAAATAACAAAGTCAGGTATGTATGTTTTATTTTTTAACAAACGTATTTGTTATATAACATACCTATACGTTTGCCACTTATTGATGTATAGACGACAAGATTAAGTTTATATTACATAAAATTAAGAGAGCACGTAACGAATAACAGCGAATAGAACATAAAACAAAAAACTTTTCCTAGGTATATATATCTTTTGAAAAAACCGAAATGTTCTTCCGAACCGAGAATAAGACTTTCTGAAAAGTCATATTTTTTTTTTCTTGTGGAAAAGTAAAAAATATCAGTAAACCCAAAAAAACTCTTAAGAAGTCAAAAATTTACTATGAAATTTTGTCGCCTCCTATAAAGTGCCAACCGGGAAGTCACCACCACTACCCCGGCTACATTACGCCACTGCATATATTGTCGCGAATCCGGGTCCAATGAGTGTAAAGAGCATATTTTGTTGTCGCGACTGTGGAACTCATAGCCTCGCACTTATTATATTTGTAATGATCTTTTTTTTATTGTCTGGCATTACATTTAGAAGGAACAGTATAAAGCACTATATTTGTTAAATTTAAAAAGGTCAATCTAGATTTTGTATTGTTTGTAAATTTATGCACACTAAAGAGAATTTATAATCAGTTGAGTGAAGTGAAGTTCGTAGATACAACTGTATCGACCACCTATCTGTCTACGCGCCTAGCGAGCGTCCTTATGTGTTGATTAAATAGAAATTGTTGATCTGATAATAATAGTAATTACGTTCAATGTAAAAGACCTAAAAGACGTGAATTCAAGTAATCCTGTTTGATGCCACGATTCCGAGTAAAAAGGCCTTTCAAAGTAGGTTTAATCAAAATAGATATATATTTTTTATAGTTTAAAAATGTGCGTATATACGTTCAAAAATTTTATTACATATTTTTCTTAAATATTGTACCTATATACCCCACGACGGTAAATGGAATGAACGTTACCATTGTCTATCTGATGGTTTAGGCTATTCTATTCTTCGTGTTATAAGTTAAGTGAATAGCTATAGCCTTTAACTTGCGTGTACAATACAACGCATGAAACTCTGCCGCTGTGAAGTTAGTCACGAAAGTCTCGCAATGGCGTAAAATAGTAACGCGGTGTAGAAGAAGAAAGGGTCGGTGAGCGTTGAATGCGTGCATTGTATCATTTGCAGGCAATTCAGAGCGGCAGAGTTTTGTCCGTTGTACTCTAGTATACAATAGTCGCGTCTGCGCACGGTCGACAGACATCGTAGTCGGAACGACAAAAATGAACACATTTTGTGTTCGTAGTCGTACAACAGTCACAAATTGAATTTAACATAGACTCGAATTCAATAAAGCAATTTCGCCTGTTAACGAACATAATGGTGGTCTGACCGCTAAAATCTTTGTGCTATTTCTATTTATTCGAAGGATGAAATAGATTCACCTTTTCATTACCTATTCATTACATAGTAACGGATGGGTAATGTGAATAAATATGGGTGTTTATATTGCTATTTGGTTTTCAAAGCAATGCTAATATTAATTCAAAGATATTTAAAAGTATACTACTAAACTATACACTTAAAGTATATTAAGTTATCACAAATACCATTTGAAAAAAAAGTTTTACGTGACAACGACTTTGAATGGTAAAATCATTTTAATGTGAATATTCATTCGTATAGTAGGAAGAAGGATGAAATAATAGTAACAATTTAAAACATTTATTTATACAAAGAATTATATTTAAAACATTAATTTATACAAAGAATCTCGCACTGAATTTCATATTAACAAAATTTTATTTTTACCTTTACACATACATACGTATTTATATACAAATATACATACAATAACTTGCAATACATTTGCAAGCTATGCACTAATTCTCTAGTGCTGCGCGCGCAGACCGATCATAGTTGAGTGGGAGAGAGACGCAAGGCATTCGGCGGGCTCTCTCGTTCGGTGACTCATCGTTACGTTACCGAGCGTTACATTTTTCATAAGTGACTCCCAGCCGCAACCTAATTTAAGACGTTGTCACGTCAAAAAAAATGAAGTGACCACGGGAAATCGTATGTTAGATGGTTTAACCATTTCGAAGAATAGACTGATAAAAGAAATATGGCTGTTGTATGAAAATCCAGGATATTGTATGTTAGAGTTAAAATTGTGAGTTCGATGAAACGGACGTGAATTTGGGCAGTGTACGAACTTATTCGAGAAATAGTCAAGGCTTTATTCTGAAGCTTTGATGAGATAGCCGAATGCCCGTAACGTTAGTCACGCTCAAACAAAAACCGAAGCAAAAACAAACGTATGGTTTATAATAATCAATAATTCTTTTTTTTTTTTTTTTTTGCTCAACACAATGGAGGCATTACTATTCCGGCGTATCCGGATAATGTTCGATTGTATAAAAAGCGTCGCTCTAATAACTCCATTTATCTCATAGGATCGTAACACGGCGGTAAATACTTTCTAGAAAAGATGTGAAACGGCGGAATTTTCCGGAAGTGGGGAAACGTAGAACAAATATCAGAAGGCTTTGTCGAAAGTTAAACGGTTGCCTTATCGGATTTCACAACGGAGAGTATTTATGAGATGTCGATGTAATTTTAAATGATTAATTTTGTAATCGTATTAACATTTATTTATGAACATTCCGATTTGACAGGAATGTTTTTAAAACTTGTTGACTTTTGAGAATTACGACGCATAAACATTCTCGCCAAGATTTTTTTCATGAAATTTCACCAGTTCATGAATCCTGTTAGAAATTGATTTTGTCTAAATATGAATATAAAATAACTTTCATTAAAAAAAACACATTCAAAATCTATTTGAATAGTTGTTTAAACAGATCTTCTTTTTTACTTAATATTTAATGTTTCGTATTCATGTTTATATATTATTGGCGGGTTGCACAAATGGTAAATAAAGTAATATTGGTGTATAAAATAAAATAAACAGACTTAATAAACAACCAATTACTTGTTTTTGGAGTCTGTTTAAACAATTATTTAAGTAAGTTTTTGTAGGCAGTTTTTTTTTATAAAAGTTATTTTATTTCACGTTTTTTAGTTAGTGGGTAACTATTACTTTCTAATTCATTTAGCTACTTTGTACTTAGCGACTTGGTGACTATGGGACCACCTCGAGAGTATTTCAAATAAAAAGAAAAGAAAATCGGTCCGCGATTGACGAAGTTACCGTTGAACATGCAAAAAAAAATACATACAGACGAAAGTAGTCTCCTCCTTTTTTGAAGTAGGTTAAAAAGAAAAATACTAAAGTGCTTTTCGTTTGTTTCTAACATCAAAACGAAAAGCTTACATTTCTTTTTGTCGGATTTGCAATGACCGTGCGCCTCCGTCCATCCCCAGACCTGTTCGGAACTCATCAAGGCCGGCCTGAAGCTGTCCATCGAGTCCAAACGCAAGCACTCGGGCAGCGAGCCGGAGACGGGCAGCGTCAAGCGGCTGAAGCGCGAGGACAGCGACGAGGACTACGACAGCAGCCACACGCACCACACCAAGTCCGAGGGCGTGAGTATTCGAGATTTTATGTTTTAAGTTCGGCTTCGCCCTATATAGTTCATAGCTATTTATATTTAGATACGTGTCCTGTATTCGTGTTGATGTCAATTTACTTTCCAAGTATGAAAGATGAAATACGATTGAAATATTCATTTTATTTCAGTATATTGATCAGTTCAAAAATGATAACGGAATGAAATTCAAGCATGTGATTTTGTATGTATTTATTGAAATGGAAATAAAATGATTGTTTGAATTCACATTCACTTCATTAGGATGCCTAAAACTATTTATATATTAAAAATTCTTGTTAAAATTATTATACATAAGACGTATATGGGAAACACAGGCAACAATGTTTCTTGTTTATCTTCCAAACAAATGCGGTAGAAATATCAATTATAATTTTTGTTTTTCAGCAACACACTAGGGTAGGAAATGTATTGGGAATAACTACAAGATTGATATTAAAAAAAAATATCTAACGAACGCTTCATTATTTTGCATAGTGGACTGATAAGACCACTATCATCTGTGTAGAGACTCCAGTGGCCGCGTCAAAATAATGACAATACATCCAGTTATAGACCGACTGGTTTACATCCGTAGAGGTATCAGACAGGGATGTGTCACGCCACTACGGCTGTACAAATTATTCATGATACTCTTCTAAATGATGTAAAAAGTGGAATTTGAACTAAGAATCGGGATTACTCGTAAAATGACTTACAGACGTCCTAGCGATTCTTACACTACTGAAGGGGCAATAAAGTGGATGGAACCTTGTATGCTATTATTTTTTGTTCTTTATTACGGCAACAAACAGTTATTTTTACAATTTTTAGTTATTGAAAATTGACATCCAATGAAATAGATCTATAGTGATGAATAATATATATACAACTTTATAACATTTAGAGTTCAAAGTAGAGACAAAAACAAAAAGGTATGTACATAAAAATGATAATAATAAAAGCACAGTAATCAGCTGAAACAAAAAGTTACAATAAACATTTGTTTCTAGTCAATAATTATACCCAACTTAATATACTACCTAATTGGTGGTATATATTAAAAAAGATCCAAATTTAACGGCCTCGAAACCTATGAGTAAGTGAGTGTATCACGAAACATACGAGGGCTGCTGTTTATGTATCCGGAACTGGCCACATACAGGACAATATTTAAAAAGCAAATATTTAAAAATGTAACTCTTTGGGGTGTAAAATACAGTTTGTCTCATGTAACTGTCAATTGTTTTACCATTGTGGTGTCATTTTGAAAATTGCGTGTCTTATCACCATGGATTTAACTCGTGAAAATTTTCATGCGATGATTTATTACGCTTTTCGGCGTGGACAAACTCATAAATAGTACATCGATCAATTCACTTCGACTTTGGGGATGAAACACCGTCAAAAAGCACTGTGTATCACTGGTTCAGTGAGTTTAATCGTGGGTGGTCTATGGCTACTGACGAATTTAAAAAAGATCGATATAATATCGATACTGTGCGGGAACTAATAACGCAAGATCGTCATGTTATGTATCGTGAGATAATGACGTCCCTGGGCATAAGTATGATGAGCATACATAAGATATAACACGAAAATGCTGTAAAAAAAAAATTTGTTAGCATTGGATTCCGCACAACTTGAGCGGGGAAGAAAAATCAATCAAAAACAGGCTCGTGTTGATTAGTGCAAAAAAAATGATAAAAGAATACAATCATGGTGTGTCAAAAGTTGCGTATAATATCTACACAGGTGATGAATCTTGGATCTATGTATATGACCCCGAAACTAAACAACACTCAACGACGTGGGTGTTTTTGTGAATTTGCCTGTTTTTTTTTTTATATAAATGGACATGTGGTTACAGTGCCACTAGAGAATCATAAAACGGTTAATTCGGAGTGGTACACGACCATTTGTTTGCCAGAAGTCTTTTGAGAAAGAAGAAAGAACAACCGACAACGCAGAATCATTCTTCATTATGACAATGCTAGCTGTCACACGTAGACCGGAACAACTCGGTTTTTGGAAGACCAAAAGATCGAATTGGCGGATCATCCGCTGTACAGCCTCGATTTAGCACCCAATGAATTCTATTTATTCCCAAGCGTGAAGAATAAATTATGTGATCAACGTTTGTCGAGCTGCGAATAGGCCGTTGATGCGCTCAAAAAGCACGTTTTGGAGATACCTCATTCAGAAAGAAATAGTACAATAAAAATTGGTTTCAGCGTATGCGAAAGTGCCTCGATCATCATGGCGAATATTTTGAAAATCAGTAAAACCATATTAAATGATAAATGTTTCTTTCTTTTTGATGTTACGGACACATAAATAGCAGCCCTCGTATGTGAAGGTTATACAAGGCGAGATCTATCGTGTCTACCTAGTTCTTTAGGAAGTAGGTGTGAGTTTGTTCATGGTAGACAAGCATTATTTCAACATGCTTTTATCCACCTAAGAGGACAGATGTTTTGTTTTAGTTCCCAAAATCGTGACAACTTATGTATATAATTACGAGAATAAGGAAAATGTTGTATCCGTTATATCTATATGATATTATCGGTTTTTACAGTTAAACTTGGTATCAATGGAAAGGTATCACTTGAATTTATGTTATGAGTTATCAATATTAAATTTATTTATTTCATCATTTTATGTGCTTTCCGGTGATAGTAAACTTATTTTATTAAAGTTTTTGCAGTGGTTCTATTTGATGGTCATTTGTTTATTATTTTGTATACATGGATGTGGTTGGGAGTCAAATATCGATTATTATTATCAAATTTAGTAAATATATATGTATATATATATACATAGCGGAAATATTAAGGATGGCCTGCAAAGCCTTTTTTATTGTCATTTGGATTGTTATCATTCTTTTATTGTAACCAGTTGACGCCAGAGGACGAAGAACGTCGCCGGCGACGGCGCGAACGCAACAAGATCGCAGCGACGAAGTGCCGGCTCAAGAAACGGGAACGCACCGTCAACCTGGTGAACGAGAGCGAGGTGCTCGAGAGTCAGAACCAGGACCTGAAGTCACAGCTCAAGGTCAGCGTCGCCTTCCGATATTTATTAATTCTATTAAACTAAAAAACGTTTTATGGTGTATAATTCTTTGGGTTGTGGTCTTGATTATGGTCGTCGTGATATTATCGATAAATATGATAACGATATATGGTATGATAGATTAATGAAATATGAGGTTCACGATTATGGTAATTTTTTATTGATATTTAATTTTATGTAGTGTATGATATTTTTAAATTACTATTTTTGGAACCTTCTTCTGTCTTTTAATTAAAACTATATTAATTTTATAGGACTTGGAGGTGCAAAGGCGGCAATTAGTCGATATGCTGTCTCTACACACCGCATCGTGCATCAAGAACACCGGCGCGAGCGCACCATACACGCTCCGCTACGACTCCCCGGCCCCGTTCCCCGGCTACGAGGCTACGTCACCCTACATCAGGCCCGAGTCGGCCAACATCCTGGCGTCCAGCTACACCTGCCCCACGTCGCTGAACGGAGATTCGTCCATAGACACCATTTCCTCGCTCGACAACTCCTACATGACACCGCAGATCATAGAGCCAGAGTACGCGCGGCCCGACAGCGTGCTCAGCATCCCCGCGCCCGCCGAGCACGGGTTCGCCACCGCGGACGGTTTCCTAGCGCGCTCCACGAACTTACTGGTGATAGAGCCGGAGCAGGAGTACTACGAACCGGAGCCGAATGCCTACATGCAAGCGCAGCAGTGCCACGGCTACGTGAGCGTGCCGGAGACGCAGGCGAAGGTCAACGGCGGCCTCAACGACGGCTGTCTCGTCTAACGGCCGCCGTCGGGCGTGCCGCGGGTCCAAGAGCGTTCGTATACGAGGCGCGTCGGCTGAGCAGCTCGACGATGATCACGACGCCGCTGTAAAATCGATATATTATTATCTAATAAGTATTTTTGAGAGGGATCCAGCCGAGGGTGGGATTTGTTTCGAAATAAATTTTGTCTACTATGTAGAACGTTGTAGATTAGTTGTTTTGGGCAGTGACACATCGACGCCCCGAGAGTCTCAATCGAAGAGAAGATTTTTGTAAACTTATTAAAAAAAAAAAGTTAACGGAAATCCTTATAGAGCACCGCTGGGTCATTATATATTTAATAAAAATCAAAGCTGTGAGAATTTTTTTACATCATTGACAGAGAATGAAAACTGTTAAACAGTTTTTAAATAGGTAGGTATTACACAATGAAAATTTTATTTTTATTATGTTAGTTTTTTAATTTTAACATTACTGTAAATCACATTCGTTATATTAAGTGCCCTAATTTTGCTTTGATTCGTTCCGATCGCGACTCGACTAGATCTTGTCTTGGTGCTAAAATTTCTGGTCAAAACCACACGTAATTTTTTAAGTCCTGGTCACAATTTAGGGTGTAAGTCCAAAGTACATACACATATTGTTGAGTGAAAAACAAAATCCATTTTGTGAAATAAAAGTGCGATTGAATTGAACTCAATAGTTGCTTCCAATAGACCCACGGAGAATATGTATACTCATAATGTTCAAATTTTAAGACCTATGTACCAATTTCGAGCCTTAACATAGTTGGTATTGTATAGGGTGCTTAAAGTGATATATAATTATACCGTGTGTTGTCGATGTTAATATTTTCTGGTATTTTACTAGTTACTTAAGGCCTACTTTAAGCATGTGTGTTGTTCAATAAAATTGGTGTATTAAAAATGGTAATGTGCCTTCAGTTTTTGACATAAATGTCCATATTAAAGCATAAATTAATATATATAAATGCTACAAAAGCAGCACATGCATTATGTATTTGTATTTTCATTTTGAGAACAAGTTTCAGATAACCACAATTAATGTTGTGTATTAATATTATTATTTCTAAACGCATGTGCTGTTTTATTTACATAATATGCAAAATATATAAAATGAACTGTGTGGAAAAGACAATGTATATTTATAATTTTATTGAAATATTGAATAAAAAAATGTTTATTGTAAGATATATATTGTCTCTAAAATATTTTTTGACATCTGTTGTGAAATTACCAGTGTAACCTAGTCTGGTACTGCTAACAAAATCTCAAGTGCAGGGCAGTCAGTCGTGTAAGCATTTATTTTTTTATTTTTGTTGACATTCTTGTTGAATATTTTTGATATTGTAAGTGATTTACGAAAAGTGAGATTAACCAATTTATTAACGAAGATGTAATATCAGATTAAAAATAAGTATTTCTTCCATTCTGTCTTCTTATAACGAAAAATACAATTACTTTAAATTGACTTACTTTTTCTATTAAGCACAAAATGAATATTGATCAAAATGGGTGTTGAAGTTGGTTGTATTTTTCGTTTTACTGCTTGTCTCGCTTACTAGTTATATGTGCCGTCGTAGTGATCTTAGAATGTAAGATTAACTAATGAAAGGTAACGTTAGTCTTTTGCTAGTTTTGTTTCCCTACAGTTTTGTTTCAAAATCAAAACTGAAGGAAATGTATCTCTGCGTACTACTTTCCTAATTCTATGTTATTTAATATGCGTTTTATGAAGTGAATTTCGGTTGTAACTTATATTTATTATATCTATAGGAATTACTGTCTTCAGATATTCAACTTTGGTACACAACAATCACAAAATATTTGAATAGACATTCTAAACGATTTACAATGACTATTATTGTATATTTATATTATAATTTCAATCCAAGAAAACATTTTTTTGAAATTATTAAGAAAATTATTTGTTATGTTTAATATTACTCATCTAATCTAATTTTGGAACTGACTGGACATTTTATTGGCTACATGCGTATTAAAATAAAATTTCCAATATTGTTTGTCTTCATTCAATACTACCATTTTGTTTGACAAAATTTCATCTGAAGACAGTATGCCGATAGACAAAGAATTTTGCCATGCATATGATGCACATTTGTTTTACTTGTTGTTTAAATGTGCACCTGGCCAAGTTTTTTGTCTCACTACTTATATTTAGAGCTCTAAATATGTTTTATTATTGTTATATTTTATAATAACTATACAAAAGTGTACTTTTGGGACCCGTAAGGTCAATTTCAAATTAGAAAGAGTTGGAATTTTTCCATGTGTGTTTGAATCTCTGTTGGAATTACTGGTGGAACCTAATATATTATACTACTGCTGACTTGTTAACATTTTGAAACTTCTTCAACATGGCATGGGATTGTTTTACTTCCAAATTAGCTGTCCAAGATACAGCGGGGAAGAAAAATCAATCTGTAAATATAACACCTGCCGGCTTTGTCCGCCTCTTTAAATATCACATCATGCGGACTTTCCCAATAACAATCTTATGAATCTGTTATTGTATAACTTGTCTACCTCCATAGGAGCACTAACAATTTTTTTTTAACTGAAGCCAAATTTGTTGAATGTTTTTCGAGAATAAAATAGGAGTAGCGTCACAAACTAATTCATTATATATTTATATTTTTTGGAGTTACATTGATGACATGTTTTAATTCTTAAAAGAAATCACTATAAGATATATTCCTTATATTTGTAATTAGGTCACTGTCATAGTTGACCATAAATTGTAAATTCCAAATCAGTATAATTTTTTATAGTTGTAAAAATCACTTGTACCTGCTTCATGTTGAATTATATATTTTGACAATCAAAGCAAAATTATTGTGCTTATATATTAAAAATAAACCATTATATTGCAGAAAAACTAAACCTTTTATTACAATTTCCTCCTTGAAATTTTAACCTAACAGTTTCTTGGCTTCACTTATTGAACAAGAAAATGATGTATGCATTTTGTTGAAGCGTATTCATGGACACCAAACTTTCGCTCTGATCATAAATATTTAATGACATTTGACCTTATATTCATAATTCTTATTTGCAAATTGAAAAAGAGATGGTCCTATTTACATGATTTTTTTTTTATGGAAATATGTTATCTGGCTAAAATGCATGTGGCTATGCCAATAGTCAAATTTTAAGCACTCAAAACCTACGAGCTTACGTGACAAACTGATTGATGACAGTGAAGGAAGATAGACATACAAAGATTTTGTTATGTTTATTGTTTTGGGAAATAGGCATGAGTATATAATTATAATATAGTTACGGGAGATAACATATGGTATTAGCAGTATCTATTTCAGTCTACCATATAGGAAGAGAATTACCCGCAGTCTTTAGTACCAGAGCATTATTAGTCCAATTTACACTATTCTTTTTAGTATGGAAATACGTTATCTGACCAGGAATTAGCATACATTCTTCTGTGAACGTAACTAGAAGAACGAGTAGGTAGTAAGTAACAATTTTCATGCATCAAGTCGGAAGGAAAAGAGGGGCATATTGTTTGTAGTATTACTTGCATAATTTCCGACATTATAAAAACTACAAAATTTCCTACATTTGATAAAACATATGTATCGATGTGTTATGAAAAATGTTTGTTTTGTTTAGCGATGGAGAGGGTTAGGTGGGGTAATATGGAATTAAAGAAATAAGAAAGTAAAGGAAGAGGAGACAGAGAAAATGAGAAAAACATGAGAGGTACCTATAAGTAGAGTGAGAATAATAGCGGAAGGGTTATCACAATACTAAAGTCGTTACACATAAAAGAAAACCGGCCAAGAGCATATCGGATCATACTCATTATAGGGTTCCAAAGCTATTAACACAAAGAAATAAACTACAGATGAAAGAAGTACATTGTTATACTTTTTTCATATTTCCCGCACAAAATAGTTATAGAAGCACTTTAGTTGCCTATAATTAGAAAAACAAGTAGGTATACCGACTATTACTATGAAACTAGTGTAAAGTGCATCAGCAAAAGAGCGTACTTTCATGGCACTTTCGGCCTTTTGTTGAGAAACGCAATTTTTCGGCAATAATTTGGGGGGGGATTTCTACAAATTTCGGAGCGATTATTTCCGAAATTATTAACGTAATAAGAAATATTGATTAAAAACCTTAGTGTTTTTAAAACAACTGCTAAAGTATATATCACACGTTAATGTTTGTTGGAAATCTTTTTTTTCAGTTTCTGTTACATATATGGCGTCCGCCCCAAGAAAAACTGATTATTGTTATTTAACTACCAAATTAAATAGTGGCTTATACAAGACACGTACACTATTAATTTCATTCAATATACGTCTTGTAGTTTTTGAACAAAATGCCTATGACATGAACGAACGGACGGACATGGACCAACTTATAACGGTTCCGTTTTTGCCATCGGCTCGGAACCCTAATAATACTGTTGACCTTCATGGTCTTTTTATAGTACATAATTATGTATTTTCCGATCTGATGAAAAAATTGTGATTCCTTTATTTAAAAGAAAAAGTAGCTACATCAAGTCCCATGAACTTTAGCGCTGTCATATTTCAGAAAAAAATATTTTGAATCAATCACAATTTTTTAGGGCCTGCGAGAATTTATGTGATGCAGTTCGACATGACGGCACGGACAGAAATTGATCGTGGCCAAAGTGGATCTTAAGACAATTTCAATAAGCTCAAACACGGTTAGAATACGTTCTTCTGTTATGGAATTCCACTGTCTACCTTCCAGCTTCAGCATTGCTAAAGGGCATCTCAAGTCAATTTCAATAAACACAAAAAATGGCTAGGATATGTTGTTTCATTATAAAGTTCCAGTGCTAAACATTCAGCTGAGTCATCAGTCCTTGAAAACCAATCATGACCAGAGTATCTCAAGACAATTCCAACAAACCCCAACACAGCTAGAATACGTTGTTCTGCTATGGAGTTCTAGTACCTACGAGTAACTTCTAGTTCCGTCATCAGACTCAGAAAACTAATCATAGTCAAAGTGCATCTCAAGACAATTCCAAGAAGCCCAAACATAGGACATTGTTTCCACATGTTTGATACAACAAAACTGCAAAGTTTCATGATGATGCAACAATTAGGAATGTGTGAAATTAAGAATAACTTTACGTCTCACTTTTTTAGATGTGCGTCAAAATGGCGGTACAAGGTCAACATTTAGGGTCGTGATAAGATATAGATTTAGTACCTTATTAGTACCTACCTATTTTCAAGGATATTCAAGATTGAAAAAGAAAACAGTATGTCGGATATACGACGTGAAGTGAAACTTCTTTGGCAAAATAGACAGGAATAGAATTTAGGGTTAAACGAGTGGTGTCGTGGGACACCAGGTAGGAACGAAGTTCCTTCGGCTAATGTAGAATCGACACAATTTGCACAAAAAAAATATAATGTACTTTAAGTGTTATAACAGGAATATGTTTTATTATAAGATGCTACTTAAATCGTTTGGTGATCGTTCTAGTGGAATTATGACATTTACTCCTTACTATCTGTTCTTCAATCATTTTCATTTTCTGTTCTTATTGTTAATTCTATTTTCTAAAAAATTTACGATTATTATGATTTATTTCTTATATTTTACCGACATATATTTGTTAATGGAAAATAACCCCGACCGATTCTCGGTAATCGCGCGAAGTCGTAAACAAGTCGCGCGGCCTCATGCCAGCCGTGCCCGGTGTGATCCACCAATCAGCGCTCGCCGTTCGCCGAGCTCCTTGCGCCAATAAACGCGCAGTAAAATAACGACATATCTAAAAATATACGATTGTCGCGCCTGCGCACGTCTCATTTAACGGTTTTATTCCACGGACTTTTTCTTATTCTTACGGTTTTATTCCACGGACTTTTTCTTACGGTTTTATTATCACATTTTTTTCAGTTCGGTCGCGCAGCAAAATCCCTATCTCCTCCAAGCCCGCCGTAAGGAACTTCGTTCCAAAAAATTAAAGAGAAAATAAATTATTATATTATTAATTCGTGGTTACAAGATTCTTTTCATGACCAACTATTGCAAAAAACGAAAATAAAAGTGTTTTTCGTTTTCGTCACTATATTCCATTTATTGCATGTAGGTATTTTAAATGCATTCTTCAATTTCACAATGAATAATAACCGCGCGTATCTAAAATAGTCGCGATCAACTGCAATTAATTGTTTGGACGCGTGGAACAAGCGGGCCTGCTGGGCCGAGCCGAAAAGAGCCTTAAACTATAAGAATAAAATGTCTCGCCATGCTGACGTTAGAATGTCAGGGTATATTCAATCTTAGATATCTCTGAAAACAGGCAGGTGTTAAATCTAGGACGAAAGGTACTAAATCTATATCTTGGTCACGATCTTAAATGCTGAACTAGTACCGCTATTCTGACAGACACCTTTTTTAGTTAACACTTGATTTTCCATATTTTCGTACCTCAGGGTATACATGAAAATCGGTTCTTAAGGATTAAACTCCAAAAATAAACTGTGTTTACATGTCAGGTGAATACATAAATGCATGAACTCATTTATGGGGCTCTGTGTATGCATGTTCTTTAAGGTCCTCGTGTGTATATATATTTAATAAAAAAGGTATTATAAAATTTCCAATTACTTACAGGACGTATATCCATAGACACGGCTAGCTCGGCTTCTTATTTCTGGTTGTTTCTTTCAATTACAATTTTATATTTGATTGTAATATACAATAAGGATATTTAAAAAGAGCTTCCTATAAGTTTATTTCTAGTTTCTTTGGAGGGAACACTACCTTCTAAACGAATGGTAAATATATAACGACGTGTTTCGAACGTCATGTCCAACCTATAAAACAATATTTGATATTTTTGAATTCGAACTTGATCAGAATCAAAAGCGGGACCAGACCGGAAGGGAAATGTTAGGAGGGGGGGGATCCTAAAGAATCAAGAGCGGGACCGCGACTGGGATTGACAGCATGATCGACCGATTAAAAAAACAAAGGAATTCATTCTGTTAAGCTAGTAATTAAAAGAAAGCTAATAATCGATAAAATGAATGATGGTGATCAAGATCAGAACCGAATTAAGGATCATAAACGAAAGGAAGATCGCTTGATGTAAAAGATGGAGCAATTCATTTTATGATCATGCGAACGCGAATTATTTGAGACATAAAAAGTGCACATGGTAACTAACAAAAGTATCGTGTAATTATTAATTAATATATGTTAATTAAAAGGTACAGCACCTTTCAAATTAATTTTAGCATTGCAGCTTTAAAATAATTTTCTTATTATAAAGAATTCCTTGCCCTACACTTGTATAATATTTAATGTTTTTTTTTCTCCTTAAACAAGTCGGTTTTATGCTTTATACACAATACTCCTTGTTTAAATTTTAAATACTTTTCCATGATATCTATTTCAAATATGTAAAAACCTATTAAAAATATCGCCAGATTATAAATTCTAGTTACAAGTTTATCACGAAGTTTATAATTTTTCCAAATTACATTTTGGATACCTAAACAGTATCCGTGCCTTATAGACAAGATTTGAAATTTCAATTACGCCTATGGAGATAGTTACAACTTTTATATAATTTAGTCGGTTAAAATCATTATTAAGACTATTAAATCTGCCTTATACCACTTTTATTGGTTTTGTACGGTCACCTAACAACTTTTAGTCACTAAAATAAGAGTACATAAAAAGATTGAGTTTCTTTCCCCTTTTTTTCCAGATGAGTCAGCATTCGGTATGGGTGGTAATGTTAATGTCGAAAAGAATCCATAAATTATGTATTTAAAGTGTAATTCTATTATTACCTAAGAAATAAATACATTTTTGATTTGATTTGAGCTATTTGGGAGTCATAAAAGGAATAGAGGGAGCTCAATCGCTAATTTGTAAACTATTACACCATTTAAGGTGTTTACGAAAAATCTTATTAAAGTTCTATGCCTAGCGCTCAACTTACCACCAAAATATTCGAAGGGTTTATCAGTGCAATTTCGCGCGCACTCGGCTTATGCGCATGGGATTACGATGTTCATGTGATATGACGACATTTTATTAAGTTTTAAGATGAATAAAAATTTGTTTTTATATATATACTGTATAATTACACTTAGTTAAACTAAATTTTGTAGTGCTTGAATCTTAACAAAGAATACTTGAATTCATAAAAAAGAAAACCGCTAGTGTTATTAAAAAAAAAAAACATTTATATATTTTATATCACAATTTATTGTAGTATTCTGAGCACATTTAATCTTTTTACAATGTAGATTTAGGCAGCGCTGACAGATGAATATAAAAGTTTAGCTGGATATTCAAAAAATCATTTGAAGTAATTTCATCAACATACTGACACATTTGAAAATAAAATTACAAATAAATTACTATTCAAAAAATAGTCAGGTACGTCTTACAATCCACTTATCGCTATACACTAAAATTCAGCTCTGACTCGTGTTATTATGGAGAGAAGTACATTTGTGAAGTATTATAAGTTTAGAACGAACTTCTGCTACCTGAAATAAGAAAAAGAGTTATAATACAAATCGTCTTACTGAATAAGTCGCATTAATTAATAAAGCATGATATGAAAAGTGATTCGTTAATATATATCTTAAACAGCCAGCAAAGAGCGATGCTGATGTTAATTGCAATACATGTAAAAATTTTGTGATTGATATCTGAAAACACTGCCCTTCGCTTTTGTCTCTCCTTACCTTTTTCGATATTTCGTTACAGAACAACGCACGAATCTTTGCCGCTGTGAATTTGGCAACGAAAGCGTCGCGCTGGCGTAAAATAAGGAGAGAGGGATCGGGGAGGCGCATCGCATCATTCGCAGGCAGTTCAGAGCGGCAAAGATTCACGCGTTATACTTTAGATGTCTTAGTAATCATTGTATGTAACTTGGAATAGAAAATGTCTTTAGTTGTACGATAAAGTGTGCAGTTTACGGCTGTCTATGCATACACATATTCCGTATATGAATGCATTGTCATAATGTTATCCTGGTAATATGTAAGTGTTACATGACGTTATGCTTCATAACTGCAAATCTCTTAGGGTGTGAGTGCATGCATTATACGTTTTCTTATGGAACTGAATGTAAAATTATAAAAATATACATACATTAAATATCTTCAAAATACAAATATAATATGAAGAATAAGTAACTTTTTTATTTAATAAAAAGCGTGAAAAAAATTTATATACTGATTATATATAATGTATTACGTATAAGCATATTATCAATTCCATAAGTTTGTAAATTGCCTAAGAAGTTAGCAGTTAATATTAAAAAGAAAATTCAAATATTACATAATTTACAAAGTTCAGATCTCTAGCCAGTTCTAACAATGTAGACCAAATTGTAAACGTAACTGGCATTTAATGTATTTTGATTGTCACAATATATTGCACAATAGGAGTAGACAAAGGGGGCGTTCCTTCAGATCTTAAAGCAATGGGGCAGTTTACAACTAAAAAAGAAAAGATCAATTAAAGTAATAGAACATAAAGTAACCAAAACCACTGTTTAAGATAAATATTTTTTTAAATTAAAAAAATGAAAAGCAAGAAAGCAAGAAAAAAAGATATAAATTGTTAGGCAGCTATAGAAGCATTTTAGTGAGGATAACTGTTAATTTGTTATTGAAGTAAAAAGGTGCGACACTACATAGTGAAAAATTAATATTATTAAATATTTTACAAGCGCGTATTGTATTAAAAGTTATAGAGGTTCCGTAGTGTTTTTACAAATTCGAGATTTATGGCGTGTTCTTATTTTAATATTAATCTTTTTTTTTTGTTTATAATTTTAATTGCATAAAAAATATTAAAAAAACTACTAACTTTCAACCGCAGCTCTGCCCGTATGGTCATAGAATAAATACGTTTATATTTTGCATCGACTAATCACGTTATTGACCATGATTCCATTCCGGTCTCGCCCTCAATTCCGGTTACGCTCTCTATTCAATTTCTATTAAATGGTCCAAAAAGAACGCATACTGTTATACAGAAAACAAACGTAGGTACTGTCGCTAGATTACTTCATTATGAACACAATCCATTCCCATTTCCGATCCCGATCCCGATCCTGTTGCTCATAATTTCGAACTCGGACTGATGTTAATCTTAATTGTCCCTTGGACATTGCTATTGCTAATAGCCAACCAGTATAAAAAAGTAAGGGATTCGTTGCAAAAACCAGTTCTTTATAAATTATACCTTATAGTAATGTATGACCAAAACTACTTATAAAGTTTCATCAAAATCCGTCTCATAATTTTTGCGCGAAACAATAATAAACATCCATCAATCCCCACAAAATTTTCGCGTTTAGTGTTAGTAAGTTTCATAAAAAATATAATTGTTTATTAAATTTTAGTAAATTTCGACATGTTTTTTTTATATATTATGATATATTTCCTATTTTTCAATTATACAACTGATAAGCAACTGCAATATAAATAGGTTTCTATGATACAATAAAGCTGAGTTCAACAAATGTCTATGTGGCTAAATTTACTTATTGCATTTCTCTCCCAACCAAATATTTTCAGCACATAAGCACAAAATTGAATTCTTATAGTTTTTCAATCGCCACAAATATAGCAAGTCTATCAATTTATATTGAAATTTAAGCATAACTTATTTTAACTTTGACTGCTTAACAAAAATGCTATATATTTTATTCAAACTCAACTGTTACAATCTATTATAATAGCACTTAAATGACCAAGTTTTGCAGGCATACATTTTATATGTATCATCAGAGGTACGGTATATCAGTTATGCCTCCTAAGAAGATAGCACACGAGTTAGCAGGTGTTGAGTGAAAAGGGTTATGCAATCAAACGGTTTGGCAGGGATATATAGCGCATAAACGAAGTTCAAAAGAACATAAATTTTTCTGAGACATTAAACTTGTTTCTCGAGAAAAAAAAACCCATTCATTACATCCCTCTTACCAAATAATCGCAATAACTTAATTTGTATGAGAACACTAAAAGTACACGCTTAAAAAAAGGGAAGAAAAATTCATGTAAACTGTTACGCTAAACCGCGGGCATGCAATACGCTACGAAACCTCAAAAATACCTAAAATTATTTGAAATATATACAGTTTTTTTATCGCTTTTGATCTATGTAGCATTGCAATGAATGTTTTATACATAAGGCGATTATATACATAAAATTAAAGAATTCCAGCGACGCATGCCTATTGCAATTAGTACTTAAAGTATAATGATGTAACTCCTAAAAAATAATATAAAACGCCTTATGTATAACCTGAACCAGCACCGTATAATGAAGTAAGTATGTTATAGTACAAAATGAACGTTTTGCGTACGTGCCAGAAGCTCGAGTTAGATAGCTCTGCCCCTCCGTACTACATACACGTTCACACACTGAAGACAAAAGAGAAACACTCATTCATGCGCTCTCGTTTGGGCATGAACTAGGACAGCCAATGTTCTTTTCAAGAAATTATAAAAATGAAGCAGCTTAGTTTTGATAGTATTATAATGATTTACATTAAAACAGAAACTGGTCATGGCTATATCAGAAAAACTGTTTACTCATTAAACTATTTTTTTATAAAAAATAATTATTCTAATTTTTTTCTTATCGGGACTTGTCCCTTTCAATCATTGCGACTGGCTGAAGGTTGAGCGATGATGATGATGATGCATTTAACATCCCATTCAAACATCTTCTATTTTTTGAAGAAAATCTTTAATTATCTATATTGGATGACGAAATTTGGCCAATTATGAATGTAAAGCTTAAATGGATTACAGTTCAATTTTTGAGAATACATTTTGACAGACAGACCCTATAATTGTTCATTATAAGATATTGACATATATTAGAGTTTTTTTTCAATAAATTCATGTACAAGAAATTAAGTTTATTGTATCAACATAGCTGATCTCACAGCTGTGATATTGACCATAATGTTATATTGATTATGACTCAATGATATATTGATGATGTAATGTTTAAAATACAATTGTACTTTATATAGGTACAATTCATTAGATTATTATTCATAATGTCTTCACTTAGAAAACTATCATAAATACAATATTGTTTAGATTCAGGAATTTATTTTCAATTTTGAATTCTATTGTAATATTTTTACAATAATAATCTATTGTGTTATACATATACCTGATATTATTATAAATTGGCTGCTGAAGAGAGTATAAAGGAATTTCATATTTTTAGGAAAATATAATTAAAAATTTATAAAAATAATAAATAAAAATAGAAATCAATATTACAAACAATAAAGAACTTAAACATATAATTATTTAAAACTTGAGAAAACTGTATTAAATTGAATATTACATATTGGTATATGAATTTTCTCACCATTTCGCACGTTTTGACCAATCTTTAGGAGTCCAATGCAAGCATTTGGGATCTATTCGTAAATGCCGTTTTTCCATCGCCCGCTCGTGTTGTTGCATCGTCTCCTAGGCAAAGTGTACCCTCATAGTCACTCTTCATCAACAGTAAATAATTACATAAAGCACAAGTTCCAGAATGTACATTTTAATCAATATTCTAATACTGAATAATACAGAAGGTTTATAAAATTTTATGTTACTTTAAAAAATAATGCTCTGTTACATATTGGCAGGTCTTCAAAGGGAAAGTCAAAACCGTTTAGCACAAATTGATCGCAGTGTTTTGGTATGAATCACCTAAGAAACTTTTCTTGTTGGAAATAATCACATCAGCTATCGAGTTTTGCAATTGTGACAATTCTTAATATTATATTTATTTTTAGTTCATTCACTTGCTACTCCATCTTTACTCTTTGGGCATAAAGGAATATGTGCTATGCAAATTACAATGTAACATAATGCAACTTGCATATATATATAAACATTTTTTTTCAAAGTATAAATTCTCATAAAAGCCATCTAACTGACTGACTAATGACAAATATTGGGAGGATTTTTTAAAAATCACCAGCTTGTAAAAAAAACATCACCTGGTTGACAGATATTATATATTGTCCCTTGTAATAATTGATGAGGTTTAAATTTTGGAGTGTACTAATAACATCTTCTTTCTTTATGCTGGTCATTTCGCATATTTCACTGAAAATGTAAAAGGCAAAAATGTTACAACTCTTCTTATGTATACAAATTTGAGCTAGAGTTGTTTGTTTATACTTTTATTACATAATATAATAATACATTGATCGACATTGGTATCTCGGTCAATGTGTGAATACAACAATGTTAAAAATATATCTGCGTCTCCTTGCGACATATGAGCAAACAGTGTGTACGCTGCGTGGTTCGGCACGAAGTGGCAGCGAAGCACAGGGAGAGTGTCATTCGCAATGAACGCAAATTTTCATACCTATGTTATACACACATGCGACTTGTTTTTGTGACGATGAATTTACATATATTTAATTCATTTACCTACATTCATATGAACATAGACATGTTAAGCTGTGTTGCTATTGCATTGGTATGTGTCAGTCGGTGTAGGAAAATGGCGATATAACATTCGCAAGATTTCATTGCAGGTGGGGTTACAAATCCTGTTTTGCGTAGTGATATGCACTTCAAACAGATTATAGACAATTGTTTTAATTTAAGACTATATTAAACCTAAAGGTGTGTATAAGAATCAACAAGAGTGCGTCGAAATCAATATTTTGACATTTTCAACTGAAACTAAACAAGATTCAGTAAAATTTTAAGGAAGTTGATTTAATGTTTCGTTTAATTTTTTTATAAAGATTTTCGATAACATTATGACAGCAATGTACGTCATTACTCACTGCCATAAAACCGAAATTCTGAGGGAGCGAGATTACATCCACCACTCTACCTACATGCTTTATTACCATGTTTGCAGTGAGATGTTGCCTATAATGTAGAAGCGAAGCCCGCAGGGCCACTGCGCACGAAAAAATGTCATTGGGATAGATTTAATATCTATACTACCATAATAATAAACGAAAGACATACCCGGCAATGAGAAAATATAACAGCCAAAACATTAAACTTAACAAACGTGGACCAAACACTCAATCATATATGTTCATATGTTTATAATTTAAGGGATTACAGTTTAATAATTATGTTATTTTTATTAGTAGCAGCATTAGAATTCTCATGCGCGGTGTCATCACTGTGAAGGACAGTAGTCGAAAATACTCTAGGGCATGGTTTTAAGTGAGTTTCAAATTAGCCATGAGTTGCTTCGGCTATATACAAAGGTGGAATTTTCAGGATTACGAAGATGAATCTTTGTATTTGGTGCTATACTATATTTGTTACTGTAAAAATGAGTATGATTAATATGTATGGTGAAGCCTTTTCTTTGTAAATACACAAAACATAAACAGTAGTTCATCTACAACGCCTCATTTATTTGGGCTAACATGGTTGAGAATGTTTAATCGAGTTAGTCTAATACACGGATAGCTTAATGCGGTTGTTTAATCACGCCCTTAAAAAGGTAAACAATAAAAACACAAACACTCTCTAGCCTATCTCAAATTAAACCATTCACTCCATGTATTGAAAAAGACATTAATCAACATTCAGCCCAATGGGAACAAGTCCGTCAAACTTATAGGCTGTTCACTGAATTTTAATGGATGCTGATATTGATAACAGGATGGACGAGAGTTCATTGTTTTCTGCCTCTACCATCCTAGAGGTAACATGAATATGTTTGAATTATATTTTCACACATCATAAGAGAGAAATGAGAGTAAAATTTTAACTTACCCACGTGTATGTCATGTGAAAGCAATATGATGAAGTTAGTCACAGAGATATCAGCTACGATCACTTATATGATGAAATCATCAACAAATCACTATCAAACAAATATAATTCCAATAGTTTTATTTGTAAGCTTGTGAAAATATACAATAATAGGTGTGGAACATAAAAGAATGCTACTATATAATTTCACGTCTTGATCAATAGACCATATTGTTCGGATTCTATACCTCCAAATGAAAAAAACAGAATTCTTATAAGATCGTTCATGGGTTTGCCCGTTTGTTACAGCCAATTTGCTCTGAATCTACTGGACCAACTAAATTAACATTTGGCAGACAAATGTATGTCAGTGACCTAAATATGGACGTGTAACATTTTCTGCTTAAATATTACAAGAAAACCTATAATAGGTTCAAAGTACATTTCGTTTCAGTGTTCAATATAAACTGACACTCACTAAGTAAGCAAATGCATATGTATGCATACCTAGTGCATATCAGATTATAGTGGACTTTACCTTTCATTTTGTTTCAATGTTCAATATAAACTGATATTCACTAAGTATGTACTCACATACTTAGTGAATGTAAGTTCATAGTTAGCTTTCCGTTATTGCGATGCAATATAAATTTTAAAGACAAATCAAAATAATCACTCCCGTCTTAGTTCACATATTTAAAAATATTAGAAGTTCTAATATTCTAATTTAGAACCCTCTCCTTATTTCTCCATAAGAAGTTAGCAGTGACGATAAAGGTGAATCAAGTGGGAAAAACGCTTTTGGGACGTTCAATCAACTTACAGTGAATAAACCATAAGACATATTAAATGAATGTACTACATAATTGAAGAACTTAGAAAAAGTGGAGACCTACAAAAAAAGAAGGTCGCGATAGCTTATATGTGTCTATTTTCTAAGGATGAATTACAATAAACTTTAGTCTTTAAAATAACATCCATCGCTCGACGGCGAGCAACCACCAGATGGCGGGTGGTAGCACGATTCGAAAAAAAGATCTAAATAATTATTAATATACCATAATTCTGTAGTCCACGTCAGTGGAGCCGCGAACACAGCTAGTTTATGGCATTATTGAAGTTAAATTTCTTTCTATATACGCGTTGATGGCGTAATCAGGCAACTTGCAGTGATTTATGTAAGGGAGTGCACTCTCAGTTTTATTGATATATTTTATTAAACATCTCAAAATATCATATTTACTAATAACATATACAGGTAATGTTATTACAAATGAAACTTTATTATTCATTTTGCATGCAATTGAGGCAAAAACAATTACATCCAAAAAATAGTGATTTTAATACTTTTACATAATGCACACACAATTTGTGATGATGTTCTATTAGCAATTTTGAAATATATATAAGAAAGAACACATTAGTTCATAATATAAAATATTTCATTTGTTGTCTCTGCAATACTCACTTAATGGTAATAACAGGTTTTTCATTGTCGCCGACTGGCTTGATTGTCATCAATATATCTAAAATTGTTTGTGCCCAATAGCTTCTATATGACAGCAAGCCAAGATCTGACAATGGTTTTTCTGGGGATCCTGTTTTTCCTTCAAATTTTGACAATTCATAACCTAAAAATAATTTGGAATTTAAAGACTATTAAAGAAAAAACTGTTATTATAGTATTTAATAAAATGTTATTAATGATTTGTAACATAAAAAAATATATGTTTATTCAGAATTTCATCAACAGACTTTATAAAATACTTACTAAATTCTATGAGTAATTTTCCGTAACCCATTCTCTGGTATGGAGGTAATGTCAGAATACAGGCTACATTATAATCTTCCGTACTCTCTTTCTCCTTTGAAAAGTACCCAACTATGTGGAATCCTACAAGAGTTAGTAAACCATGCTTGAGCAAGTAAAATTACTCATTTACATCATTCGCTTGAAGTGTATATTAATAAATCACACATGATAATTTTTGCAATTCCATCAAACATCAATTTAAAGTTATAATTTGTTCTATTACAATATTGATTATATCAGGTAAACAAAAAATATGAATTGAATAAAAAAAAAATACTTATCTGTATTACAGTTTAATTTAGTTATTTATCTCTAATATTGTGTGCAAGCCAAAACAAACCAAAACTTACCTCTAGAATCAAACTCACTCATCACATAAAATAAAAAAGGATCGGTATCATAATATAGTGTTTTGTGATCTAAAAACAGCTTAGCTAATAAACAGAGGTTCTGTGCGTAGACTTTGTTCTTTCGCCCATCTATCTCAAAGAACGATATGGTACCCTTGCGATATATTTCATTGCCCGGCGGGTGTTTTAGCTTACATTTAACCTGAAATATATATACAACCTGATTGGAGAAACAATATAAAGTTTTAAATTTGAGATAAATAAGGTCATTTGGCATCATATCAACCACATTTATTTTACAGTGCAAAATTTAACAGATTTCGAGGTAATTAAAATTACAGTAATTTTTTTTATTTTCGTCGTAATTTTGTCATTAAACAAAAAATAACTTTCTTTAATATTATGTTATGACTTTACAGATTACGTTTTATGAAAGTTTAATGCATATTCATATAAAAACAGGCAATAAATGAAGACTCGTAGGTTATTTAAAAAAAAATATGGGTCTACATATATCAACTTAAGGAAATTTAAAAATTATAATTCTGAAGTTATGGTTAATTTTTTTATTCTTAATATATACACTTTCAACCTTCAAATTATTTTAAAACCTACCTCATTTTATGTCCTTTTGAACTGTGTCTTGAATGAAGCTAAAACTATGCCCAAAAAACCAACCTAAACAATAACGATACCCCAAATCAGTATGGATAAAAAAATAGAGACGGCTATCTGTGCCACTCTTAACCGCTACCGCTCTTTGTCTAACATAATTCTTTCTCGCTCACTCTCATAGGATATCTTCTTTACGATAGTCATTCATTCATGAAGATTAACTTATCGAGACTAGCCCACTAGTTGAGTCATGTCTGTCTCTGCTATTTAATGTGTTCGCGGCGCTTGAGTTAATTTTAGTCTAATGACAGTTTTGTTGTTATTATTACTCTTTTTTTAAGTACGTATCATTGTTAGTTTCCATTATATTTGTTATTATGGCTACATATAACAACAAAGAATACACAGACATTCTGGTATGGTCGTGCAAATTGCGTAGCAGTGGCAGCGCGACGGCTGTATGGACAATTATATCCACGAAGAATATTACCCAATCACCAAGTTTTTATACACATATTGTCGTTTGCGTGAAACGGGAAGCGTTTACCATAAAATAAACGGGTAAAATTAGTTCATTAATCTCTACATTGTCTCTGACCGCCAATTTGAGGTTCGCGGTGTGTAATCATTTAATGCGATTCTTGTAATGAACTAACTAGACAGACAATCTTTAACAGAAAAACGCACAGAGATGATCGCTATGAAGCATTACCTCTCATTAGCACTAGTTACATCAATTAGGAGATCTAAGCTGGTGTCATCTTAAGTGTTTTATATGCTACCTCCGTATTATGTATCTAGATGCGAGAAGGATAATGAAGGTTAATTGACACAATTAAAAAGGTGTATGTCACATGCAAATAAAAGTTGACAAAAGTAAGAATATTTTGCAGATGTCAAACTGAAGTTATATTTTCCTATTACCTATTTCTATCAAATGAAAACTATACTTTGAGTAACTCGATATCAATTTCAATGTTTTGTATCTTGTATCAGGTTTTATCCGTCACACTACTGAGCATACTCTCTCACAAATTTTTATTTCAGATTAAAGGACCTTGACCTTAAGCCCTTCATACTGGTCTAGCATGGATTGGATGCTCAATTTTTTAACTATCTATAAATATTGATCTTATTGACATTTATTATTAAAACAAAACTGATTTTGCTATAATGATTCACTCCCATAAGCATTTACTAAAATAAGAACACTATCTATTATAGCGATTTCTAAGATACCCAATTTGATAAATTTGCTCATTTCAATTTATTAGATTTGTATAAACATTTAAATATATTACATCTATTTGTAGCATATGAACAGATATTAAGCCATCAACAATGATATATGTTTTGTCAAATTGCAAAGAAAATGAATGAATAAAAAACATCATCATTAAAAATATTTCATCCTATGGCGGCTACTGATTTAAGCTATATGTGTATGAAGACTGACACATAATATGATAAGGGAGAAAAGGAGTAGTACATTTTGGACATACATACAAAATATTTATATAAAATTTCAATATTCATACAAAATTTATCTTACCATATGGCGTTCTAGGCACTTTTTACTTTTTCTATATTTCAAACAAAATTCGCAGATGTAGATGCAAGGTAGATTCACCATTTCCTGGAATATATAAAAAAAATATTTGTCCAATAATACATTTGTCAATCTTTATACCTTCTTCTAAATTATTGTCATTTTGTAGATATTATTTTTATTTCAAATTTATATACATGGTCATTTGTATTCATGAATATAATTATACAAATAATTGAATAATAAATATATTGTCACCAGCATGTCTATATGATGTTATATTTTTATAGTTAAATTTGGTATCATTGTAAAGATCTTGGCTTAAATCCTTTTTTATCATATTTTATAAATCTATAGTTGATTTTAGTTTTAATTTTTGACGGTCACATATTGACTATCGGTTGCTAGTTAAATCAATGTAACATTAGATTTTTGCATGAATAATAATAGGAAAGCATTTTAGAGCACTTTAGGCTCAAAACTTTTTTGTCACCTCTTGTCAACAACTATTTGCATCACTGTATCTCGTTAGTACATGAAAATAGGAAAATTTGCATACCATTGTACAGATAATTTAATGAAAATTAATTTTGTCAGTTTCAAATAATGATTTAATGTTTTAAAGATTAAATTAAAAAAAAAAATAGCAATTTAAAAACCGGTCCTATCAATCAGCTCTACAAGACTTAAAAATAAGACCACTCCATTAATTCAACTTTTTTTACTATTTACTAGTTTACAATTTGGTTAAACCATTCCTTACTCTAATGTTTGTTAACTTTCCACAATATCAATTAAGAAAAGAGAAATAATGAAAAAATAAAATATTTATGCAAATTGTTTTTGGGCTAAAAACTAATTGGAATTTTTATTGTGTGCTCTTTAAATTTCCGAAAATACGGTTTTAACATTAAAATGGTATAGAGCTGATATCCTACCAACCTATTTCTAACAACATCACTAAATAGATAAGATGGTAGTAATCCACGGTGATGAACCAATCATATTACAGCCATATGCATATAAACTTTATGGTTCTATATTGTTTTTATTATTCATATGGTCTCAGTCCAGTGACAATATTTTTTACACTATAAATAAATATTATTTATAATATATATAAATATTTTAAAATTAATTTGCCTGTTCATGAAAAAATACACAAATTTACTTAAATACTGTATATTTCCACTCAACAATTATAAATGCATTTGCATTTAACCCTGGAAAAAATCTTTAATGTATCATGTGAGACCTATGAAAGGACTATTTTGAGAGATTCTAAAAATAACTTGTTATTGAATTCAAATTCAGTGGTTTTAGTGATGTAAATCAGATTGTGTTAAATTACTGTTCTCTAAGATCTAGATTTCTAAAGGTTGATTTTTATTTTAAGAGTTATTACATACTGAGTACTAGATTCTCACAAAAGTTCATATTGTTATTAAGATTTTTTTCAAAATAGGTTTTCACTTTTTGTAAGGTTTTCTACCTTAATGAATCAAATACTTTAGTTACCATCTAGAACCAACAAAATTCATCTTTTAAATCATTTCATTTAGATTATATTTCAGAATCAAGTATACCACTTATGGAAAAGTTGAAAGGAGAGCAAACGCAGGAAACAAAGTGAATGGGGCCATGTTTGCTGTTATGGACTATCTGTGATGGAGTTCTGATTCCTACACTTAGGTAGAGCACTGAAACTTGACAGTAAAAATATAAAAGCAGAGTCAATACAATACAGGTGTGATTCCAATGTAGTAAGTATGGAGTGTTTTTGAAGGAAGATATAATGGCAAAATTAGAAAAAGACATTTTGAGGTTGTTTGGCCATTTGAAAAGGATCAATGGAGGTAGAGTGATGGAAGAAATCTAAAAGCGAATGTGTATGATGGAAGGATCAGCAAGAGGAGTTTTCAAAAACCTAATGTTGACAAAGCTGGTAGTATATTAAAAACAGACCAAATTTCAAGCATCAAACTTGCATGAAATGATTGATGGAGGTCAAGTCTCTTCATACTTTTTTGAGAAATAGGTATGAGATTCAAAATAAATGAAATAAAAACAGTACAGATTTATTTGATTATCAAAAATAATTCAGAAAAAGTTCGACATGCTCTTGACTGATTTTTTTCTATATCACTATTACTTAGTATATAAACCTGTACTAAATAATAAAAAAAGGAAATGCTTAATACTTCTGTTTTAGTAATACGGATATTATTTTACCTGAGGGTAAGGTGCAAAGTACCATGGCCTTATTCTGTGCCTGCCCAGTTCTATCATTTCAATGTTTTTCATGCGAGTAATCAGGTCATCGTGTCCATGAGCGACTAAACTACCAGACTGACGGGGGCGAGCTGCGGTCGGAGTCGCCGTGCCGCTCAAAGTCAACTCGGGCCCTTCTATTATACTATCATGAAGCGGAAGACAATCTTGCTGTTTGGTGCATTCATGAAAATGTCAAATTACATATTTATTTTCTTTAATACCATTATAACTTCCATGCACTGTAGATTATTGTAGTATAAAATTTTACACAACTACTTTTGCAAATATTTTTTGTTATTTTACTTTTGTCCGTTATTTATAACGCTTCATTGTAAATTTCTTTTTATATACATATTTTTACATGAAAACTAGGGTTTGTATGAAACAACAATAATGAGAAACATCCATCCAACGATCCTATGTAATTCAAAGGGGTGAACAAAACTTGCATTGTCTATGACTTAATGACTTCAAAGTAATTTTCTTTCACAGCATAACAAGGTTGCCGTGAATTTCCTTAACACTAAGTAAATAAAATAAGTATTTCCTCAGTGTGAAGTAGATAAAAAAAAACTTAACATTGAAATTCCTCATCAGAAAAAATATGATAAAAATCTCATTTGCCTTATTAAATTTTACCTATGTATTTGAAGAAAATAATGTTTTCCTTAGACTATGTCTGATCTTCTACAAAGACAATTCTTACAAAATTTTAATTTCGCATTTTGAATTAGTTTAAAGCTCATTATTATCAATAGCAATTTATTCCAAGGATGTTTCATATCCAGTCTCCACTTTGTACATATCTTACAAACTGGAATAAAATCAATAGGTCATTGGAAAAATAATAAAACTGCAACTTTTGAAGTACTTTTTTTTTGTATATAAGTATTAGGTAATAATATGTTGTTACAAATTTGTGATTAACAACTGTTAATAACAAATTATACTTCATACCAAAATAATAATGGAAAAACCTTATCACCCCAGAATTAGTTTACAAGTTAAAAATATACAAGTATTTATAAAAACTGCTTTTTATGTGTCCTTTTCTGTTTGTTTTTTGTTTTTTTTTTTTTTGTTCTTTTGGTTTTTTGAATGTGTTTTGAATTTTATATTTAAAATTTTGAATGTTCTTCGAAAGTTCAATATGCTTCAATTAACATAAAGCCTATATTCACATGTGAACATGACAGACGGACAGAAAGGGATGCAGTCATACAAAGAAAAAGAATATACTGCTATCATCTTTTTCGCTCTAATGACTTTATCCAGTGGTGGATTTTTTTTTATAAGTGTAGGCCACTTTATTTCCGCCGCCCCATGTACCTTTCTAAAATAATAATTTTCTGAAATATTCCGCCCCTAGGCCGTGGCTTACACGGCCTATTGACAAATTCAGAACTGACTCTGTCTCTCTGTGTCAGCCGAATTTATTCGCCCATGAATATTTATTATGCCATTGACGCCATCTTTATTTTTTAAATAAATTATTGCATATAATTAATTATGTGTTCAATAGCTTTGTACAAAAAAACTAAGCTAAAATACACCAAAATGGTAATTATAACAATATCAATTTTAAACCAGTTATGTATAAATGTTCAGGCCGGAGCTTTATTTATACATTCATGAAATGTCTCTTTTTTAATTTCTACAAAAAATATAATCTCTAATCGGCTGTTACAAAATCAACCGAATGTAGCAAATGTGCCTTACTTTACTAAATTATATACAGGACATAAAAATTTGTATGGCCTTACTTGGTAAGTGATATTATCAGTTTCAAATCTGTACTCACTAATATTTCTGATAAAACATTTGGTACACATTTGTCATTTAACAAAAAATTATTATTTAAATATATGTATAACCTGTATGGGTGTTCCATGATGGTCTCCTATATGTGGGGCAGGGTGACTACCACTATCATTCTCTATAGAGTTAATTTTTCGTTTCCTAATAAATTTCTTCTGCAAAGCTGCAGCAAGTACTGCTCCTCCATTAACGAGAGGTGGTTGTTCATGAGTAATAAGTGTAGGACTTGCTGGACGTGACACCAACTGTTTAGGTTCACCTTTTGCAAAAGAAAAATGTGTTAGAAAATTAATTTCATCCCATAAATAAAAGTTTTTAAACTTAATAAATTTCTTAAAAAAAAAATGGAGCAGAAGATGCGCAGATCAGTAAAACATGTTTTGCATAAAAATTACTTACTTTATATTAATTACACGACAAACACCATATTTGACATACAATAACATAAAACTAGTAGCGCCATCAGCGCATATTTTATATCATGCTACCAGAGTGCATATTTTATTCATAACAAAATTGAACAAACAACTTTACAATATAACAGTATTATATTTATAGCTATAACTGACTTCAATAGCATTTTTAATTTATGACTTAACGGAAAAGATAAATTACCTTGAACATACAATTTTAATATTAAAATGCATGAGAAACTAGTAACTGTATAAGTATATGAGATAAAGATAGATGTGAAATTAGAAGAAAAAAATACTTGATTTTGTGAAAAATTTTAACTTTAATGTAAAATAAATTAAAACATTTTATAATCTCGATTAATTTTCAAAGCACTTGGGGATCATAAAAGATAGTTTTAATCTGTGGCTTTGCTAATATGTGAACATTGGGTAAATTCCTACACCTTCCATTCATGTGAGCAAATGAGACATTCAAAAAGGGATTAAAATTCATCCACCTTCATATATTTCAAATGAAATCTAGTAATAATCATTTAGATTGATTCATTTGAAAGTAGGCAAATTATTCATATAACCACTGGAAACCACGCATGCGCGTTTGCGCATGTGTTTGTGCGTGCGTCGATGTAAACACGCATACATCGACGCACGCACAAACACAAGAATTTGCTATGTACTAGGTGACATACTTTACACATAAGATGATGTAATGATATACATTATTTTTAAACAATTTGTTTATTACTCATACGGGAGAAACAGTATCTTCTAAACAGAATCAGTATCAGTTCTCTAAATAGCACAATTACAACGTGAGTTTTACGTTTTGTCGCGTTCGACAAGTACAACTTGTAGCACGCAAATATACTTGGCGCACGCGTGTTTTGTTTTCAAAACTCCTCACCGGGACTTTAACACTGGATCCCGATTTTGTATAATCTCTGCTTCCATAATAAAAAATAATATACGTAATTCATGCGCTGTTGTCGGTATGCCATTTGATCATTTAAACGCACTTGCTTCGCTCGTGCGCTCAACTTCACTCTCATGGGCGATTGACAACTTATCGCACTTGTTGCACAACATACTATTAGGTACTACACTGTCTAGTAATACATAACTGACATTGTAAATATTAAGAGGACCAATGATTGGAATCAAAATCTAAATAGAGTTCAGGAGCAGGAATAGAATGGAATTACACAAAACAGGAATGAATTTACTTTACATCCATGCTGGTGTAAGGCAGGCAGAGCTAAGTTCTACTATAATATAACAAATTGAAAATATAACACAATAGATTCCATCCTACAACATGGTCAATATTTGGCCAATAGTTTCAGATTGGCCAAAAGGGAAATGCCAGATTGTAGCCAGAAATGCACAACATATAATGTTTACTTAATATTCTTTATTCTTTATAAAATTTGGGTGACATTTGTTTATCACTACTAGTTAGGCTTATTAAGCAAGAAATAAATAGTACTTAGACTGACACAATTATCTTTTGATGGCAGCAGTAGTGTTACCATTAATCACCAGGAAAGAAATCGAGAATTAATAGATGATACGTGGAGGAATAATAGACGATTATTATCAATTTTTCAAATTTTTAATGTAAGCAGAAATTTTTAATGATAAAAGAATTATTACAAATGATACGTCTCTCATTTCTTTAATAGTTTTTTTAAATAAAATATTGAATAATGATTCCTAGGAATAACAATATCTGATAACCTTTGGATAAATGTTGATATCGATTTATCAAGTTTTGCATGAGAAATGGCAACAAGTCGCAAGCTAAATCAAAAAAAAAAACAGACAGTTGACATTGGTTGACAGTGACAGTTAACTGCATAGAGAAGTATGAATATAAAGGTATGAACTGCTTACGAGTTTTATGTCAAGTTGTTTTGCTGTTTAGTTTTTTTTTTAATCTAACAACTTGGTATTGTAAATGGATATCGATAGCATCAAATCTGACTACAGCTTGAATATGAATACCGTTTCGACAAGGCCAGCGCGAACTTGTAATCAACATATTAATGATGTATCTAATAAGTCACATCATTCACACTGATGGCATTTTAAGACATTTGCAAAAATTGTAATGCCTATGTCGCATTTACGAAGCAAATTTTATTGTAAAAGTGTTTTTGTAAAAACCAAAACTTCTTATAATTTTAAAACACTGACTTTTTGAAACAAATTCTTTAACCTAATAGTTATTGACATTGCACAGTATTTGTTTGGATACTAATTTCAATGTGTGCATCTATGGTCAGAACAACTATGGTGGCTTGGCATTCCCCTTTATTGCCATGGCTAACACTTGTTATATTATATAAGAAATGTTAGCAATAAATTCATCAATTTTTTTGTAGTTTTTTCATGGACAACAATAAATTTAGAAAATACATGCACTTTTCTTGTAAATAACTTATTACAATAAAGACATTTATGAGACTAAGCAAAATGTGAAAGAAAATTTACTAAGACTAAAAATTTGAAGAATAACTAAAAATAAAATAAAAAAAACACACATACTAATAACATTAGGCATTATGCCACCTCCAGATCCAATGTGTGTTTTCTTGGGGGTTGTGGTACCGCCTGTCGCTGTTGTAGTTGATGATGTTCCATCTCTTCTTGGAAACTGTACTTTTCTGGTGTCCAACCATGATTCACCAACCCACTCGTCCAAACGTTTGTTAACTGGAATTAAATTATACATATTATTCATATATATGTCTAAGACTTTAGTGTAGGTCAGTGTAGAGAAGGCCCCTAAAATTATTATAAGTGTAGGAAGTACAATTACATTATAGATAGTGAAATGCACTTCTAAGACATTTTTACTCTTTAATCTTTACGAAAAATTAAAAAGATTTTTGAATAATTCGTGCATTTTTCAAAGAATAGACTACATCAATCAATCAATGAATTTTTAAAAAATTGAATAATTTATCGATTACATCTTTTAATTATATTTTAATTCTTAGAACAAAAAAAATATTTTTAATTGTTATGAAAGTATATAATACATAATAAATTTTCTGAAATATTTTAGTTATTTTATTTTTTAAAAAACAAAGTCTTGAAATTATAACTTTAAGTAAAATTTCAGTATTGGGTGGCATTTTCTACAATGCCCAGGGGCGGCACTAAGTTTAAATCTGGCGCTGCTCTTTATAAAAATAAATAAGGACCCATTCACTTTATTTCCCGCATTTACTCTTTTTTCAATGTATCTATTATGTTTGCTACCATTTTAAAAAATAGTTCGCAAGTAGATATTCTTTTTTACTTTGCACAGTTTTATACATATACCACATTTAATGATGGCTTTTCACAGCACTTCGATTTTAGTTTTGCTGACGACGATTACTTTCACACCCATTTTCACCACAGAATCATTCATTTTAATTTAGTTAACATTTGTTAACATTGACTATAACTTGCACACTATCGAGCAAGTGATGCTTACATTTGGATGTATTTGATTGATAGCTCATCCATCCTTAGTCGCCTTAGCCACCCATCATACTCTTTCAAATTATATTGAACAAATTGAATAGCTGGACAGAAGCTACACATCCCCATTTGACACCTATACAGATGTCAAACCAATCAGTCAATTAAGTTAAATATTATTAAATTAAATACTATATAACCATACAAAATTTCATAAAATTAAAATGTTTTATAAATATTAATTATTTATATTCTGGATATATAGCAGTGCCAGAACATTACTTATGAACCCATAACATTTTCTGGAATGATTCCAGTCCATGTTATAAAATGGTTACAAAAATGAAGTTTAACAAACGAATGACGCCCACTATTTAATTATATATGGTTGAAACCAAAGAGAGAAAGTAAAACCAATCATTTCCTTTCAGTATTACTTACACATTTCTATTCATGCATTAAATAACTCAGTTTATGCCTCAGTCAACGCATTTTCTCCTAAATCTCATTTCTACAGCATTTCTTATATTCTCGTACTTCTTCTGCCAGACTTATTATTCACTACCATATGTCAGAGCAGAAATTTAACACAGCATTACACATAACCATGCACGCTTTTTGTAGTATATTTCCAAAGATATTACAATGTTAAAGGCTCCATAACCTG
The DNA here is from genome assembly GCA_005406025.1 of Eumeta japonica. Taxonomy (NCBI): domain Eukaryota; kingdom Metazoa; phylum Arthropoda; class Insecta; order Lepidoptera; family Psychidae; genus Eumeta; species Eumeta japonica. Next base: position 244,070 of record BGZK01000539.1, read on the forward strand.
ATTTACCCTTTAGCATTCTCCTATCAATATCTTTCTCCCATCTGTCATTTCTTGTGAAAATACTACCCAGACATAAAAACTCATTCACTGGTTCAATCTTCTCTCCATTTATATGTTTAGAAAATACTGCCTAGCATTTCTGTCTTCAAAAAACCATTACCTTCAGATCAAACCATCATCTTTTTTGGATTAATTTTCATAAACTTTCCTTCAAATTATTCATTCATGATGGTTAAAATTCTCTCTAACTTTCATTCAAAAATCACTTAGCCATCAGCATATAGGGAGACATTTAATGTTGGTTATACCTATTTTTATACCAAAAACATTTTCTGCAAATCATTTAAACAGTTATCCGTTAATATTGTATTGGTATCAGAGAGTCAACCCATAATAATAGAGAAAAAAATTCTAATAATAAAAAATGTATAATCAATCTGGTGCATCAAAATATACAAAGAATGCTAAGTAAAGAACTAGAAATTGAATTATTCTTGAATTATAATGAAATTGATATATTATATATTACAAAACATTGGCTTAAAGTCACCAGTTCATGTGTAACTTCAGTATGCACAAGGTAAGTTCATTCCGCAGAGAAAATACTGTACATAATGACTACCTAATACTCATTAAGAATAATATACAATACAAAGAACGCACAAATATTGTAAGCCTGTATATTGAGCAAACTTTTGAAGTAGCCTGCAAAGAACTACAGCAGTTTACTATATTAAGTATATATAGACGTCAATCATCATGTTATCAAAAATATAATGGATATTTAGTTTAAAAATTTTTTACAACTATTTGAAATAATTTTGTCCTGTTCTTTTATCTTTCAGTCTTACAACTTTAATCCTTTCAAACTTTTTAGCTGCTATGTTTGACTGATAGTGTCAACCCATAAATAAATATGCCTTTAAATTATGTGCTACTATGAGAAATTGGTCTGCCCCTACATTTATGCCCAGAAACCATAGAATCGAATATCATGAAACCATTTTTGCCATTTTCTTTTTGCTGTGTATAAATATGAATTTCCTTTAATGAAGATTCCTTTCCAAACATGCATTTATCAGATTGATCATTTCCTTCATTCTACAATCTTCATATTACACAAGAATTAAGGAAATACCTGTGCTGGCAGTGTTTTTAAATAAATTAAAATCGGCTGCTTTTTAGACATTATCTTTTGAGGGAATAATTAAACTGATTAATGAAGGGTTTTACATTTATACTGTATTCTGCCATTAATGACAAAGTATATGTACATAGTAGGTGAAATAATGCAAATCATCTGAACATGAATATATATTTTTTATATTTAATACTATACTATCTGCCATAAGTACGCTGGAAGTTATACTGCATCAATCGAGCCCACTCTTGGAATGGAAGCTCCATCATCAGATTCCATAGTAGGGTGAAAATAAACGAGCAAATCTTTATCTGTGAAGCATGATGATTATAATTTCTTTATATTTCAATATATACAATAATATAGTAAACAAAATCAAACGAAAACTCGATGGGTGCGTTTAATTACGGAGTTCGCACCTTCAGATCATCACTGATCCATATAGTATCAAAGGTCAAGAAAACGAGCCCAAACTCGATGGGGTTGCGTCGTTTAATTACGGAGTTCCTATGGCCACCTTCTAGCTCCATCATCAGACGCTGATTACCATATAGTATCAAAGTATTCGTCAAGACGAATCAAACGAGCCCAAACTCGATAGGATTGCGTCGTTTAATTACGGAGTTCCTATGGCCATCTTCCAGCTCCATCATCAGACGCTGATTACCATATAGTATCAAAGTACTCGTCAAGACGAATCAAACGAGCCCAAACTCGATGGGGTTGCGTCGTTTAATTACGGAGTTCCTATGGCCATCTTCCAGCTCCATCATCAGACCCTGGTTACCATATAGTATCAAAGTACTCGTCAAGACGAATCAAACGAGCCCAAACTCGATGGGGTTGCGTCGTTTAATTACGGAGTTCCTATGGCCACCATTATCCATCATCAGAGCGCTGATTACCATAGAGTATCAAAGTACTGCCAACACAGTCAATAAAGTTCAGTTTAAATTTTAAAAATTAAATAAATAATTTTTATTTTCTTATATTAAATGTACATAAATTCTCTCATTCAAATTCAATTCTAAGCGGCAGCTTCAATCTGTTAATTTTGTCCACACAATCTTAAAATTTCACTCTCATCATTTTTTCATAACGCGCCTAAAGAAGTATAACTTCAATAATGTAGCAATTTCATTTACAACATATGAATTATTTTTTTTAAAATATGTTTAGTAATATTTTCTGAGATAGACATTTTGCATGAAATATTGTAGAAAAAAACTAGTTGTTAGTTTGTTTACTATATCAGAAAAATAAAAAGGTTTCAAGTTTCATAGAACTGTGCAGAACTAAATTGTTATCAATTATAATTGTTTTCAAATCCGATTGCAAAATACCTAAAAGAAAAAGCGGTATTGATTATGTTCAATTCATATAAGTGCATGTTTTACGAGCTATAGACAATGTTTTGTATGAGTGTCATAGTCACTACAAAAATTTAAAAGATTTGAAGTTTGTTAACCTACTGTTAATTTTACTTGCTTTTGAAAACTTTTCGTCCTGGAATTTTTCTGAAAAATTGTATGAATTATCCAAAAGAATCTGTTCTACAGTAAAAGTCACGTTGTGTAAGTAGCCACCATCAATGGGCCAACAACCAAAACAGTGCTAAAACTGATAAGTTTTTTAACTTCGCATATCCTGTCTGAAATCTTTGTGCACACAACTTTGAAAGAGACTGATGGTTCTCTAACTATAATCACACAAAAAGTACAAATAAAACTGGCTAAGAGCATGTCAGACCATGCTCATTATAGGGTTCTGAAACCATTATTAAAAAGAAATGCATTCAGATGAAAAAAGTACATTGTTACACCTTTTCCATGTTTCCTGCATATAATAGTTATAAGTACTTTAGTCGCCTATAACAAGAAAAACAAATAGATATGTCAACTGATATTATTAAACTAGTGTAAACTAAAGTGCATCAGCAAAAAAATGTATTTTTATAGCACTTACGTCCTTTTTTTGTGAAATGCAGTTTTTGGTAATAACTTAAAAACAGTTATATTCCACTATGTTCAAAATTATTTTCATTGAAGGTAGGTATTTCTTAAGCGTTACCTTCATTACTTTTTTCATATTTTTCAGACTTAGAAAATAGACGAGGGGGATACAATTTCTACAAATTTCGGGATGATTATTCCCAAAATAATTCACGTAATCAGAAAAATTTATTAGAAACCTTAAAGTGTTTTTAAAAGAACTGTAGAAGTATGTATCATACGTTGAAGTTTGCTGGAAAAAAATTTTTTTAGCTTCTGTTAGATGTATGGGGTGCCCCTCTTAGAAACATTTATTTATGTTATTTAACCATCAAACTCAGTAGCGGCTTATAGAAGAACTTACACTATAAATTTCTTCAATACAGTGTAAACTCTTTATAACGTTATCCTTTATAACGATAAACTCCCTATAACGTTGGAGTGAGCCCAAGTTGGTTGGTTTGCGTTAAAACTCACATATTGAAACACTCTTTATAGCGATATGCCATTCTCTATTACGAAGAATTACGAAGAAATGTGTTCATATTTTTAGACAGTAAATATTTATTATCGGTATTATTGTTTATGTTATGTTATCAGGTAACAAAAGACTTTGAAGCTCGAAACATCCGAGGTCGGTCTAGCTTTTGTTATCCTTAATTGCCTTGAATGCGTGCAGTATGACGCATTGTTTTCGAAGTGATGGTCTTCACCAAGCATACTGGGTACCTATCATTATTATCAGTCGTAAATCTATATGTGTAAACAATAATTTATATGTATAAGCATTTATTATCTAAGACATACATACATATTAAAAATTCTTGTTAATTTGGTTTTTTTTTTGTTCACTCCATATAACGATAACTCTATAACGACAAAAAATGCTCAGTCCCTTGAGTTTCGTTATAAAGAGTTTACACTGTATATGATTTGTAGTTTTTGAATAAAATCCCTGTGACATACGGATGGACAGACATGGCGAAACAATAAGTGTTCAGTTTTTGCCATTTTGGCTCGGAACCCCAAAAACAGACAGAAAGGTGTTTTATAACATGTAAGGATATAAAATTTATATAAAAATATCACATTTAGACTTACTGAATTGGTACAAAAACATTTTGATATCAAATTGTTCAGTAAAATACACCATTATGGTATGCTATAACAGAATGTTATGAGAATATAACATTCATTTTACATTGTTAACAGCACTTAAATCAGTTTAATTGACTAGGAATATTTTTTCAAGATATCTAGATAAAATCCATTTACAGAAAATCAAATTAGACTAACAAGTGTATTCTAAAAGTAGCAATAACAACAATACAACAATGATAAAAAATAATAATACAATCATACTTACAATCAACGTAATGGACGTAATACCCTTTTTGACCACGAATTTCTTTAATACTGATTATTTCTGCAAGAGGCCAATCGTTTCCACCTTGCATTCGCACTGGCAAACGACATCCTTCCACCAAGGAAGCCTGTAAATAACAATTTATGGTATCGTGGTATAACATATTTCAACAACATCTATGTAAAGTAGACATCGTAAATCCCACCGTAGAATCACAAAAAGTAGTCAGGTCGTCTTCGCTTTCGTTCATATTTATTTTAAAATATGATTTAGTTTTAAGACATTTGTCAACTTCTCGTAATCAATCGCTTATTCAATCAGTTGCTACATTGATCAATCAGATGTAGTATGTTTAGAATTTGTACGTGCCGTGTTTGGCTCGTCTACACGCGTCGTCTCGCTTGCACAGTTACACAGTTAAAACCGAATAAAAAGCGGAATATTAAACAGTATCCTCACAGTGCAAGTAAGCTTGTGTATAATAACTGTGCGAACTTCACTATGTTTTGAGAGCTGTAGCCTGCTATATGGTCAACAGAATAATTCTTTTTTATTGGAAGCATGATTAAAAAGCTTCGGTGTTTTGTTCTTGTAGAAATATTCCTTGCATTTAATTTTCCATGATATAATATCATAAACAAGCAAAGATTGGTATAATTCTTTAAACTGATAGAAATTCTGTTGTATATGCAAACCAAGAACTATGCAGTCAACTTTTTAGCAAGTCAACGATTACACGAGCCTCGCTTTTGAGCCTGTGCGAGCTACCGTGTTTTTCAATCTACACTAAGCGCTTGCCTGCGCAAATTAGTCTGCACAAATAAACACGTATGCAAGTCGCTGCGCGTAGACGGACCTTTAGGGTAGTTGCATGTTGTTCCCTTATATTATGTTATAATTAAAAGAAAAAAAATTGTATGTAACAACAATTCCTTTTTTTTTCAAATTTCTATTTTTCTAATGAGATTTTGTATAAGATGGAGTTTCTTCCTGATTATATCACATTCAAAAATATAAAATGGCGTGTTAAATTTTTAAAATCACCGCATTACTGAGGTATCCCAGTACCTTTTTATTTTAAATGAGGCCGTAGCAGTTCTAAAGTTATTAACATTATAAAAAATAGTCCCCAAAACTTCAAATGTGATGAGCTTCACGCATATGTGATCAAAGTTCTATATGAAATATAGGAAAATAAACTTCAAAATACCTAATGTAATTAATGTCCCAAATTCATTAAAGAATAGATGGTCGTAATGATATATTATGGGTAACAATTTGTAACTATTTCGAATGTGATTCAAATGTCAATAACCTTAAATATCATCCATAACCACAGTCAAAATGGTTACCAAGTTTCTAAAGATAACACGAATTAAAACTCGACATTTTTGAAATTACTTTGACAGGACGTAAATAATTGTACATTTTTCAGAGGCTAGTTTTCGTTGTTTTTACTATTTTAATGCACCATCTGGGCCGGTCAAATAAAGCTCCGCAAAGTTATTTTAACCAATACTAACTTTGTGTAAAATCGGGTTAAGGTTTTAATTTTTTTTCTAAGATTTTTTTTTGTGTTAAACCAACAAGTCCTGTACCATTTTGAAATCCTGATGAAAGGCGCCAACTTTTAATATCATTTGCCAAAGTGCTCTAGTACATTTTTTAAAAGAGGTCCTGTCAAAGTGGAGAAATTTCAAAAATGTCGAGCTCTTAGTTCGGAAAAAAGTGGTAACTTTAGAAAACTTGGAATAATTATGTTACTATTTTTGACTGTTTTTATGGATTTGATATTTAGGGTTATGGTAACAACATTTGAATGGACAAAAACAACATACATCAACCACAGTAATCGAAAAATGGTTACATTAACGGATAAATTAAATGTTTTTTTGGGACGAAATTCCTGATGGGGCATTGCGGAGGGGTACCCTAGCCGGCAAAAAACGTCCGTGATATTAAAAAAAAAGCGTAAGATTTTTATGTGTAGTCCATATATAATGGCTAATGTATAGTCTACGTGATGACTTATTATTATTGCAGTTCACCATTATTATTATATCATTCCATTAATGTTTCATGATCTAAGCGTGTCTTGTGTTTTTTATTACTTAATTTTGTTCTATTTATGAGATTATTGAGTATAATTAAATTTTGTTTGAAGTAACAATATTTAATTTCTTTGAGATCAATTTAATTATTGCTGTTATTAATTATACGATTAAAATAATTGATAACTAATTTCATTCATTTTTATTTTAATCAATAAATTATTTATAAATAAATACTTTTACAATTGTTGATTATTGTTAAACAATGTCAAAGTTAGATAGTATATTTTACTGTTTCCTTTTTTTCAGAAATATACATATAATTCAGACAATGTACAAGATAAACAACGAGAAGAAATAACCGCGATACATGATGTTATGTCGGTGAACAATATCCAGCAATCAATAATACAATATGTTTTTCAAAAACTGAAAATTTAATTTTATGCAATGTATCGATTATATTTCTAGTCATTGAGTTTAATGAATAAATGATTATTCATTATTTTTTTATTTTTATCGATTAAAAAATCATAATAAAAAATGAATACCCGGTTAATTATTTTCTTTATACCTCGAGTAGAACTTGAAATTAATATTTTTATAATAAGGAACTTCGTTCTTATCTGGTGTTCCACAACACCACTCGTTTTTTTTAATGCCTCTAATTTCTAGGGATCGTGGTATGGATTTTTAATATTTTTGACGACTATCATCTAACCTATCGTTCCGTTTCAGCTTATCGTTGAGTTTTGGGACTATCTGTATATCCCGTGCACAGTATACTTATACGTGCAATGTATGCCTATATGTCGCTCGTGTAACACTTTGTCGTTATGCTTCACGATCACCACGAATCATTCATTTCGAGTTATTGCGCTGGCGCACCGTATAGATGTTTCAAGCCACATCAATTACTCTACAGGAGATTCACTAACAATTTTCAAATAACTATTAACATCCGCGACATTTATGTTAAAATGAAAATGTATATATAATCAAAAAGTGTCTATTTCATAATTCAAGGAAGGGTTTCATCATAGATTATGGGTTGTGTTCTGTAACTTGAATTGGTCTGTGGTTTTAATTTATTATAACCTCAAAGGTAAAATAATAGTCGTGAATTTTGAATTAAATTCTCAACTGCACTCAATGGTACTACTGCTAACTTAAATAAAACCTTTGAGTAGTTTTTCTCGTGCACAACTGCAGCTATTAACAGAAAATATGGCTGCTATGCAGGAAATTAGTGAAGCTGATCAGATCAAAACAGTTAAGTGGTTTTGGCATTGAAATATAAAATGTTTATTTAATTTTAGTTACGTTTTCAAACTTAACGTTCATATGTTAATTGTTTTTAGTTCAAAGACTTTCTTGTCCAGTACAATAAGTTGTCGGAATTATGTTTTAATGACTGCGTTCATGATTTTACTTCTCGCACTTTACGGAGTTCAGAGGTGAGATATTCTTTCGGTTTTTGTAATTTGTACACTTTTAATAATTGCACGTATTTCTGATCACCTCCTTTACAATCTTTCAGGACAAATGTGCTGTCAATTGTATGGAAAAATATCTTAGAGCTAATCAACGTGTTTCTCAAAGGTTCCATGAATTTCAAATGATTGCAAACGAAAATATGCTGGCTTTATCTCAGAAGTCAGGCAATCCAAGCTAATAGTAGCAAATATATGTAGATTTATTTTGTTATTAGAGTATTTATTAAAATGTTGAAAATAAATATGACCTTACCTCACTCTACTTTTGTCATTTCCCAACGTTAAAATGTTATAATAGAAATAGTAAAATATGTATTTAGTTTATAAGGACTATATGTGTGTAATAATACAGGGAGTCCAGAAAACCTTGGAGGTCCTTTTAATTTCAAATAGATTTGAATATATGCCACCATAATATTAATGATTATGAGATATTCAACAGTTTGGAAAAATTCTTGGTGTAAATTGTATGCATAGATTAAAGCAACGAGAAGTCTTTTTGCATACTCGCAGTAATAAAACAATTTAAAAATGTTTAACACTATTTTCATTAGCCATATTTTAGAACCTGAATGAAAAGACAAGTGGTAATTGCTCAGAAATAGAACTCTGCTTCAATGAAATGCATTTCCTGTTGTGCTGTAAATGAAATCTAAACATCTTACAGTACAACACATAAAATTGCTGCTGTGAAGTTCGACACGAAAGCGTTGTAATGGCGTAAAATACAAAGCGGAGAAGAATAAATGGTCAGGGATTGTTATACCTGTGCCATACATCATTCACAGGCAATTCATAGGGGCAAAGTTTAGTGCATTGTACTGTACATGCATATCAATTCAGTTTCTGTATAAAATGTGTAAGTTTTTATTAATTATTGTAAGTCAACTCTTATATAACACATTTTTTAATAGTATTTGAGTTAATGTAAAGTTCATGTAATTTCATGTACTAATGAAAAGCATAGAAACAGAATCTAGGTACATTATTATAAAATTGCAACATATGTTTTTCTGTGCATTGACAATATTAATTAAAAATGTTACAATATGGCATTTAGGTTTCGTCCTCAGAATAACCATGTCTTTTATTATTTGTCTGTACTTTCACTAGGCAAAAACTTTCACTGGAATTTCTCAATGATAATGAATAATAATATTTCACGGGTGGCGATAAGACACCTCATTAAGATAATTAATTATTACAGAGCAAATTTCAATTTTAATGTATGTTCTGCTATAAATTCGTCAATTGTGGACCAAATTCAATTTTTTTTTATATATTAATATATGTAATAATTATATAAAGAAAAATAATAATTTATATTATTTGTATAAGAATAATATGATACTTGCTCTCCAACTATGAATGTAAAGACCCTGAAATTATTACTAAAGAACAATAGATTCAGGATTGGAACTGCTTTTCCATTTGTTGGGTACAAAAGTAAAGGAGATGCCTGGACAATTTCAATAATCATGGTTTAATCTAAATGCAAAGTAACTCAATTACAAAGATATAATTGCTTTTAACAATAAAATGTGAAATATAATAAGGTGTATAAAATAAAGAAAAACTGCCTTCAAAAACATATTTAATAATATGTTTAATAATAATAATAAGTAATTTTTTAAACAGACCTCAAAAACAATTAATTAGTTGCTTTTGGAATTGGTTTCAGCAAAAAACGGTAAAAGAACATATAATCTATAAACATGAATATTAAACTATAATATTGAGTCAGAAAGGAGATCTAAGGAGGGAACTATAACTGATTTATCTTTAGCTGAAATCAACTTCAAAAAGGGGGTTTTATTTATTTTTTTATTTCTAAGAGTGTATTCCAAAAATAAAGAAAAACAAAAGTATTCAATATAATTAGCACATTGAACTAAAATGGTCTTACTACAAATTTTTCAAGAATACAAGAAACTTGCATTGTTAACAAATAACCTTATCATTGCCGTGATTTTGTCTTAGCAATTTGCTTGAAGTTAACCACAGTATAGCTACCAAATATATATTTTATTATTCAAATATACTAAAATGATAGTTTTTTGATTTGATTAATCTATACACCTAAATAAAATTGATATGTCTGCCTGTTGTTGGAAATAACTGCATGTTTGAAGTCCATAATGTTATCTGTATGTATCAAACACTCAAACAACCTTTTAAATTTATTATCTCCATCTTATTTGTCTGGGGTAATCTTTAAACGGCTAATCAATTTAAAAGAATTTTCACAAAGCTTATTGAGCTATTCATAAAGTAGGTACTCTGTGACTGGAAATATTTTCGGTTCCTCTGTGAAAATTGAAAAACTCTTAAAAATGGGTTAATTTGATCAGAATTGAATCGTAGCTGGAACCAGGAACGCGATCGATATCGGACCCCGTTGATGAGGACCAGGATTGTGATCATAGTGGACATAGCTTTATCAGCCGCACGAAACTCTGCCGCTGTGAAGTTAGTCACGAAAATATCGCAATGGCGTAAAATAGGAACGCGAGAGAGAAGAAAGAGTCGGAGAGCATTAGCCTGCGCATTGTATCATTCGCAGGCAATTCAAGGCAGCAGTTTCATACGTTGTACTTTAACTAATCGCTTGCACTTTCCAAGTTCAATTTAATTTGTTAGATGGAGATCTATTTAATACTTCATTAAATTTAAACAAGGTATAATTTCTTATTGTATATTATGGTACTTGTCAGAAAGTAGAGAGAATTTCGATGAGTGTTCATAATAAAACGATATGGTTATGATTAGAATGCTGTATTGAAGATGTACCTATCTGAATTCTTGTCGTAACACTGTTAACATGGTAGTTGGCACTTTGTTTCCGGAGGTGTAAAATCCAGTACAAATGAAGCTTGTGAACAAGTGTAATCGAAACAGTAATCATTGTATTTGGCTTCCACGCTATATTTGCCTTTTAATTTTCCATATTCTTCATCTTCCGTGTTTAGTACATATTTCAGAGGATAAGGGCCGTACGGGCTATTGTCAATGTTAGACGGTTTTGTGCTGATAGTGTACTGGCCTCCGTGACGTATGATTCGAATCAAAGGTTTATCTTGAGACGGCGAGTCTTTGCATGACGTAAAACATTGGTCTGTGCAACAGACGGCAAGGCAGGGCTCTGCACAACAAGATTTGCAGGTTGAACATTGTCGTGCTTTCCAGCAGTTGTGTTTTTCAATCATTCTCAATACCGGGCAAGCTATGTGCCCTGGACGCCAGCCGCATCGAAGCTGTTAAAGAGAAATTCAAATGGTTATTAAAATAGAAATCGCATACATTGAGACTTATGTAGACAGCAGTGACTACTAAATTTTCTAACGTCTATACTTGAATTTTTTCCCTTGATTATATTCTCTATATGTATTTGGATATGTTCTGCGGGTGTCTTAGAAAAATTTGAATTTAGATCATCATAAAAGGTGTAATTATAAAGACGTAATCATTATTTATTATTAGGTACATAATATTTAGCTATCATGAAAAAATGAATGAATTCTTTGATTATGAATGACAGTTACAATCTCAATAACACTATTTACATATACAGTATGTAAATGAACAGCACCGCCCCAATTTTTCCTGATAGAGTATCCATCTTATATATACAATATAAGTAATGATTAATATTACCAGTAAAATAAATAACTCTTTAAAAATTACTAATGAACCGATGTGTATAATTTTTCCATTTTATTTTTTGCGATGTTGCCGCTACTTACCCGTCAGTAAGTTCCTTTCGACTTGCGTGTCTTTTTATGCGCGAATTCAATGCGACGTTAAAGCGCACGCGCATGTAGTTTAGAAAAAAAATTTCACGACGCAATGTGAATGATAAGTTTGTTTTGGTGCTAGTATACGACCTGGTAGAAATATTTATTTATAGTCTGAAATCTCAAAGTGTATTTGATTTTTTCAGAGCATGTCCGTGTTTTTCGAACTTATTAACACTTTTTTTTAGAATATTTTTTTCTTAAAAGAAATGTCAAATATTCTTTGAGGTTTAGGACTGTAAATAGATATTTCCACCAAGGCGCTCAGTGTAGATATGATACCGATGGTAAATAATATGGATTTTGTACCTAAGTTCTATTATCGTTATGATTTGACGTTCAAGGTCGTTAAGGTGATCAACTGTACTTATTTACAGAGTTTTGTACCCTTTTTTCGCAAACCGTACTCTTTTCAAATCCTGTACTCTGAAAGTACTCATTTGTATAATTTTATACTCATTTGTATTTCTAAAACATTTTTTTAGATTATTTTATTTCAATTTTATTAATTAAATATTTAAAATTATTTTGACAGTGATTTGAATTTCACGCGCGCATATTGCTTGCCGTTTCCGATACGTCAGAGGACAGGGCAAACACCAGACACGAGTTTGACAGTGATTTGAATTTCGCGCGCACATATCGCTGCCGTTTCCTTGCTACTTGCAAAGTGTACTCTTTTTGAACAAAAAATAGTTGGTCACCTTAAAGGTCATTGACGCGCATACGATTTAGTTATATATTGTTGCCAAAACGCGTACACAATCAAGTGACATTGACGACACACTGTGTTTAATATATTTTATATACTAAATTATTTATATTTTATTTTATGAACTAGACTACCTTTTCATAACGAAATAATTGAGTTAAAATAGAAATATTATGTACTATTTTGGAGACATGTGACGCGGTGCTGTTCATTTACATACAGTATAGATGTTTGCGCTGAAAGAAAATCTTACTGCTAGGCGTGTGTGCCGGCCGCAGCTTGAATATGAAATGGAAATGGGCTCTTTGATTTTTAAAAATTAAAATCAGTAGGTATATAAAAAAGTGCATTACCTACTGGTTTGGGAATCGATCACGAGTATAATAAATAATTGCAACATTCATTTAGGGAACATGTGGGACACAGAACAAACGTGAATACCAATAATAGAAAGCTTGAAGTAAATGTACCTTTTTAAAAAATCTTTGTTATTGTAGAAGTATTCTTGTATATCAATACTAAGTATGCAAAAGACCGGTTAAGTGTGAGTCGGACTCGTACATGAAGGGTTCCGTACCTCCCTACAATTTCTTAAAAATAGCGTACATTTATTATATAAATGGAGCAACAAAAGCCTAAAAACACGTTTCTTCTATGGGACCCCCTTTTAATATTTTTAACTTTATTTTATTTTTGTTATTTGTTGTAATAGTGGCTACAGCAATATATTTTGCAAATTTTCAAGTATCTGCTTAAAACCATTATAAAGATTGAGTTAAAAACATAGAAAAACATGTTTCTTGTATGACGACTCCCTTTATTTTTTAACTTTATTTAATTTTTAATATTTGGTATAGCGGCCACAGTAATACATAACCGGCAAAAAATTTCAAATATATTTTAATGCCATTATAAAGATCGAGTTAAAAACGCTAAAAAAACACGTTTATTCCATGACGACCCCCTTTAATTTATAACTTCATTTTATTTTCAGTATTTGTTGTAGTAGCGGCCACAGAAATATATAATCGGTGAAAACATCAAGGGTCTAGCAGAAAAAAAATTGGTAAATACGTCAGTTATTTGGAATTATAAATTATTGGCAATATTAAAGAATGGTTTCAAATACTGAATCTAAAAATTTAAATAATAGCTTATAACTTACGCCACCAAAATATTTTTAGAAACTACTATAAAGCTTAGAATTTATTGTCAAGGAAGTATGTATTAAGGCTATTCGAATTTAAAAACATTAAAAAAATAACTTGATGTTGTGGTGAACTTTTTGCATTATACAGCCAACCCATATTCCTGGGTATACGTCCCGGTTTGACATCTTCATAATCAAAGCATTCATGTTTAGGCAAATCGCATCGACCTAAGCAGGGGACTATTGATTTATCACCTGCAATGAAAGATTATTTTTAAAAAAAAAAAAACTTCATTTTTGCATTATGATCTTTGCTAAATATCATAAAAAATCTAATCTCATACATATACACAGGCGGAGTAAATTAAAGTAATAACTTAAAAATTATTTACTATTTCATATATTCCAGGTTATTTTGAAACCTTGGTTATTTCATGATATTGATTTTATAATTATGTCTGTATAGATAATAGTCAAAATACTTTTATATGGACTTTATTTGATAATTAGATTTATTAGGCTGGGGGAAAAGATTTTTCGTATTTTATAACTAAAAAAGTGTAAAATGTTTTTGGTTGAGCTGTTTGTACCTGGCTAATTTTGATACCATTAAATAGATGACCTTTTTTTAAAAAAATGAAATTAATAACACTGTCCCACCATTATTTTATTGTTTTTCTGTCCACCAAAATGAGTGAATCTAACGTAGAAATTCGATATATTTCGAAGTTTTATTGGAAAAAAAGGGAAAAATGTAACGAAAGCCGCAAAAAAAAAAAAATTGTGATATTTATGGAAGTATCGGTAAAAGTAGCACAAAACTGGTTCAAGCGTCTTTAGCCCAGTAATTTTGATGTCAAACATGAACTTTCCTCTGACGACCTATTACGGATATTAAGTCCATGCCATTCTAAAATAAGTAGAGCAAGATCGGCATATTAGTTTTTACAACATAGTTGAAGAACTGGAAATTGACCACAAAATAGTTTTAATTCTTTTGGAAAAAGCTGAATATACAAAAAAGCTAGACACTTGGAGCCCACACGAGTTCAATGAAAGAAATCTAATGAACTGTGTACTCTTTAGCGCTTCTCTATTGTAACGTAGTTAATTCGAATCGTTTTTGAAAAGATTGATCACTGGTGATTAACAGTGGATTACTCACGACAAGAACGTGCGAAAAATATCATGGTCAAAAGGCAAGCAAGCTCCACAGACTATACTGAAATCCGGATTAACTCGCAATAAGTTGATGATATACATACGGTGGGAGTAGAATGGCATTATTAATTATGAACTTTTACCGCCGGGCAAAACCTTTAATTCGTATCCAACATCTGATGAGACTTAAGCAAGAAGTAAAGAAAAACGGCCGGAATTGATCAACAGAATTGGTGTTGTTTTTCACTATGACAATGCTAGACCACAAATATTTTAACCACTCAGCAAATATAGAGAGAGTACGGTTGGGAAGTGTTAATACATGCACTATATAACCCTGACCTTGCACCTTTAGATTTTCACCTGTTTCGGTCTCTTCAGAATTTTTTAGGTAGTGTTACGTTAACATCAATAGAAGAACGTCAAAACTACTTGTAGCAGTTTTTTGACTTCAAATGTAAATACAATATTATGAAAAATTATATTGAATTTTGATATGAAATACGAAAAAACTTTTTCTTCAACCTAATATGTACGCCGTATGCAATGTGCTGTCAGAAACGCTATAAGGTTTTTGTACATATCAATTCGAAATTGTATAAAACTGTACATAATAGCAATACCTAAAAGGAAGGTGTAATGACGACATCACTAACGTTCTTGCTAGAAACATAAAAATTAAAAACGTATTTCATACGAAGTTCTTATAGTGAGATGTAGGTACATGGATTTGTTTTAATAAAATAAATGAAAATGGATATTATCAAAGTGTTTCTAATTCGGGTTTTTAAAAAAAGTTGAAGTTTTTTCAAATAAAGGAAGCTTTGTCTTGTAGGGAAAGCTATTAGCTTTTGCTACAATATAAAGGTTCTTTTGAGAGAAGGGCTATAAATAATTGATATCATTTCCTTGAAAAATTTTCAGTTTAATACTCGTATCACATGGAGTTAAGTAAATTTATATTCAAGTAGGTTTTAAGTTTTAATTGCGATAAAAAATGATTATTGGTGCCCTGAACATTTTTTTGTTATTATCAAAACTTACTTGTTTTGCAGCAGCACGCCATTTTGATTTAAATGACCAAAATTATGGATATCAGTAATTATGCATCTAAAGTGAAAAAATAAATGAATTTGTTTAGTTATTTATAGAATGAGTTTTAACATCAATATTTGTACTACATCATTGTTCATCTTTTGATATTTTTCTTGAATTAACTGCCTACATTTTATTTTTTTCCTTTTTTTATGTAAAACGAAAGCGTAAAATATTATTTTATACAAATTTACTGTTTTGACATTTCAGATCTAAATCATGGTAGACATGAAAGTGTCATAATAAAATTGATTGAATTGTCGAAAATTAAAACCAAACTAAATAACCTGACCTCTACGTTATACTAGTATTATGGAGGTATTATACCAAGGACATTAAATTAATACAACTTCTTTGAATATTACGTACTTACTAAATTTTAGGTTGATAAACAGTTAGATGAAAGTAAAACGTAAAGGAATACGGTAGGTATTTCACACACGACGTAATCTTTTATTTAATGAAACTATAACACTGACGGACTGGCAATACAACCTAAATCGGCAGGTCTAAAAGCATGAAATTTTGCACAGGAATTCCCTGAATAACGTAGGCGAGCATTAAGAAACAATTTTTGTAAAATAATTCCCTGAGGTGGTTAAATAGATAGGAAATGAAATAATAGAAAAAAATAGGAGATCAAAATTCTTGAAGTAAAAAATACGAAAACTGGTGTTAAGCTTCTGTTATATAAAGAATAAAGTTTCGGCTATTTAACTACTACGGAACCGGACACGTAATCGGAATAAAGAGCAGGTTCGAGATCGGAATCCAGAGCAAGTTGGGGCTTGAAAGAAGGAAAGAGAACGAGATCGTGATCAAGGGGGACTGACATTGAGGTCAAAATTGGAATCGGAATTGAGAGCAGATGGATGTCAGAATTGATAGCGAGATTTCAATCGAAATCGAGATAGAGACTGAGGTCTGACTTGAAGATTAGATCGGATTAGAATCGAGAGTGAGATCGGAAGCGAAATGAAGACCTACACAGGGACTATAGTTGACAACGCGACTGAAATTGGAGTATGGATCGGAGTCAGGATTCGATTCGGGAGCGGACCGAAATCAAGAACCGAATCGAAGTCGGAATCGAGAGTGAGACAAGGTCGAGAGCGAGATTGTGATTGCTTATAAAATACAAAACTATTTTACTTATCATATGTGTTGTTTCTCTAATCATATGAAAGCAGAAGAAGAACTTCTTATGTAGGTAGACGAACACAAATATTCTATTTTTTTAATAAACTATGTAAAAGTGTTACTGGAAATTTAGAATTTACAATCTAGAAAATCAAAGTCTAGTGGATATATGTATATATATATCCACTAGACTTTGATTTTCTAGACTACATATATATATATATATATATATATATATATATATACTTGTGCAGCAGCGACTACTGCTTCATCACCTTCGAATCTCTGTCCTTTCAGATACTGTTTCAACATTGGAAACAGATAGACAGAAATCACTAGGGCCAAGGTCCGGTAAATATGGAGGATGCTCGAGTATTTCGAAGCCATCATCTCGAATTGTAACCATAGCAACGGCGGACCTGTGAGCCGAGGCATTATCTTGATGGAATAAAACAATTTTTACTAGTTTGCCTCGCCGTTTTTTTCGGATTTCGTTACGGATTTTTTTCATTTGTTCTGCATACAAGAGTCCATAATAGAAGCTCCATGGTCGAGATATTCTATCATGACCATCCTTTTGCTATCTCGGAAAATAGAGCTCATGATGTCTGTGACTCGCCTTAAATGTCTTAGGAGTTAGATATGATGGTCCTTTCTAAGTCATAGATTGTAATTTTGTTTCTAAATCCTAATGGTGAAGCCAAGTTTCATCCGTGGTTGTAAATCAAGCTAAAAAAGCCAAAATGTTTGTTGTAGTAATTCTAAAGAAGGTCGAGAAATGTTCAACCTGGTTTGCTTTTGTGTATCGGTAAGCATTACTCTCTAAAACTGAATAAGTTGAAAACCACTAATTAATAGTCAATAGTTACTATTTTAAGATGTCCAAAGTATACGACCAGCAATAAGTGGTTATCCACTCTTTCAATTAGTAGAAATGATTACAAATTAAAATTGTAAATTTTCTACTAATTAAAAAGTATAATTCTACTATTATAAAAGTGATTATTTTACTAATTGTCAAGTGACTACTAATTCAGAACTACTAATTCAGTAGTGAAGTTGGGCCATATTACTTTTTCAATTAGTGAAAAATTACTAATTGCAAAGTAACGCTTACAAACTTAGTAAATCTGTAGTAGATTGATGATTTTCATCAAAAATCTTCTTTTTTTATTTTTAATTTTCAGATACTTTTATAGTAAACTTGAATCGAAAAAAGGATAGGTAATTTATTCATATTTGTTAGACATCATGATGCAAAATTATATGTGTAGTTTAATGAATGTTTTTTTTTCATTTTTAACGAGAATATTTTATTTTACTACTGCCATCTGTTGGCAATTACAAAAAACTCATGCTCAATTTATTTTTGTAATTGCCAACAGATGGCGGTAAAATTATAAAACATTTATCTCAACTTCTATTTTAGATATGTAAGCGAAATGGCGGATTAAAACATGAATAACTGCCAGTTAAAAAATCAATTATAGCTAATCAGTACTATATCAAGTTGTGATTCTCAATACAGTTGTTCCCGATCGATTAAAGAGATTGAAAAAGAAATTAAGTATAAAAGTTAAACAGTTTTTTAGTTATCGTGGTCACATCCAGTGTGGACGGGATTTTCAGACGACAGTAGAAGTATACCTACGCTCGCGCTTTGCAATGACATTTAAAACTGTATATTATTTTTTTATCAATATTTGTGGTAAATAATCCTTTTATGACTCACTGTTCCCGATTCTGCGATTTTTAGTGTTCATGAGTCAAACAGGAATCCTTGTAGTTTCGCCGTGTCCCTCTGTTCGCCCGTCTGTCTGTCTGAGTGTTTGTTCACGTCTTAGCTCAGAGACTCTTTGTACTAGAAAGCAATAATTGGTATGGATAAAATTAAATGTTTTTGGGAGGTACTTCTTCCATAATATATAAATTAGGAATGAACATTTTCTCATCTATGTCATGATGTAGGGTATCGTTGGATAGCTTATTCAAAAAATTGCAATCTTAGAAATCCAATTTTCGATTTAGGCATTCTTTTGCGAAATATTAGGCTTTAAAGTATTATTTTTTGTTATAGTCAAGGGTACCAGCTACCGGGTAAACGTTTATTAAAGCGTATGTGCAAAAAATCACATCACTGGCATATAAGTATAACGCAGTTAAAAGGAAAAGTATCACAGCTAACTAGGCTTTAAAATTGAATGAGTAATATTCGACCCACTTATAAAAGTATAGTTTGAGCAGTAAAAATCAAAACTTCTTGCAAATTCCATTAAAATTTATCTAGATGACATAGTCGGTTGTGTAAAATAAATATAAGTTTATAAACTATGTAAACATAACTATGGAAATATAAAACTACAAAATCCTTAACCGTCCTATGTGGGTCCATTCCAGACGTTATTAGCCATTAAATCGTGAACTTAATCAATAGGTTCTATAGTATTAAACAAAAAAAAAATGCCCTCTCCTACGTGAGTATACAATGACGAGCAACTACGAAACGATACAATGCACGTGGCTCGATGCGCACTTGACCGGTTTTTTATTATTTATGCATGTTTGTTTGTCTGTTAGTGTGTCTTTTTACAACTTAAAAACGATTTTATCTCATTTTGATGGCAATTGGCACAAAGGAACAACACGTAATTAAGCAGATGATAAACTATGCACGACTTCGATAAAAGGTCTGTCTGTTTATTTGTACGGGTTAACGGTTTAACGATTTAACAGATTTGAATCAAATTTTGAGTAGAAGCAGGTTAACTTTTGGAATAAGGAATATTTTTTTTATATATCTAAGCTAACATGTAAAATTGTACATACGATATATTTTTGTAAAATTTCTTCTTACATATTTATTATACGAGGCAGTTATTTTGCATAGGGATAGACTATCTTTAATGAGTGTCTATTTATTTGTTGCCTTTGCGCGCCTAAAATATTTATTATTTAATACCAAACTTGGTTGTATATACCTATATGTTACACGCGCGAACGGGAAGGTATCTGAAAAAAAGTAAGATTTGTACTGAACTTCCTCTGCTATTTGTAGTATCGAATCGAACTATTGAACCGATTTTAAAACTTCTTTGACTAATAAGAAGCTCTCTAAAAAAATGGACTATTGACCCGGTTTCGTTCAAATTGTAACCGTGATCTGTAGCTTAATCGATATCGTAAGCGGGACTGGGAGCAGAATCGGGAGTCGAGACCGGGAGGGATAGAAATCGAGAATAGTATTAAGGTCGGAATCGAGTGTGGTAATAAAATTGGAATCAATAACGAACTGAAATCGGAATGAAGAGCAGTACCGAAATTCGAATTACGAGCGGGACTGGGATCAAGAGTGGGACTAGAATCGGAATCTACATAAATCGAGCCTGAGGTCGGAATCAATAGCGAGGTCGCGATTGAAGTACAGAGTGAGACAAGTCCGCATTGATGACACCACCGTTCAGAATCGAGAACTGGATAACGATTGGGATCATGATTGAAAGCGTGTTCGATATGCAAGATGGAGAAATTTATTTTATGTCCACTCGGGCGAAGCCGCGGGCGAAACTAGTGATATATATAATTTAATGTAAAAAATCGTTATTTAGTACGTCATAGCCGTCCATTTCGAAATTTTCATGAAGTATACATTTTAGCATAACTGTTTTATTTATTTTAATAATTGGGTAGTTTACAGATGCTTAAAATGTTATATTTATTGATAAATTATATAACTGACTATATTTGATGGCCACAAATGAAATCAAAATTTAAATTGGTTGAAAAACAATGAACTATATGCCAACAAAAATCTCTTTCTTGCAAAACTGAGTTTATCATTATTCTATATGGCGCTGGGAAACAATGACGTCAATAGTTACAAATGCTTACTTTGTCAAATTAGCAATTTTGACATATCCAGCACTCAAGTATATTTAAAGTTATCAACAAAACTTACTATACTCTTACTCAAAGAAAAAAGTTTTAAATACAGGAATACAAAAAAAGAAAGTTAATTACCCCATTATAATAAAAGTATTTTTATTTATTTATGCGTCAGTTAACTTTTAGAATTTCACAACTATTATTTTAAACAATTGAGTACAGAAATAAGCGAAAGGTAAATAACAAGAATGAGCATAATCCACGGAAGCACAATAATCTCTTGATGTTTAGTTTGTTGCGCCCGACCGTAGTGCATAGACGTGTTTTTATTTGACCTTCTTTGTTTATTCGTTTCAATTGTAAGCCACTGCTATGGCCTATTTATCGATACATTTTCTTGTTATTATGATTATTTCAATGCGTGAGTGTTATCCTGTGAAAATTTTAGCTCTATTCCCATACAACGGTAGAAGTCATCACATATATTTTTCGACGTTTGTGGAGGAACTCGCCGCAAGGAAACATAGCGTTGTCGTCGTGAATTATTTTCCATTAAAAAATGACAGTAATTTAAGACAAATATCTTTGCAAGAGGGGGGAATCACGAGAGACACGGTGGAGATCGAAGACTCAGACGGTGCATCGGGGATTTTTAAAGAGTTCTCTTTTGCGTACGACACCGCGAAGGCGTTCAAGCATATCGCTAACGATAATTGCCGGAGATTGGTCAACAACAGGCATATAAAAGAGATGATCGATTCAGAAGAGAGATTCGACGTGATAATAGTGGAACAATTCGTCACCGACTGCGGCTTCGCCATAGCTAATAGATTTAAGGCCCCG
Source organism: Eumeta japonica (assembly GCA_005406025.1). Taxonomy (NCBI): domain Eukaryota; kingdom Metazoa; phylum Arthropoda; class Insecta; order Lepidoptera; family Psychidae; genus Eumeta; species Eumeta japonica. The sequence continues at coordinate 265,892 of BGZK01000539.1, forward strand.
ATAGTCGGAATGGCCGCTCACGTTATGTTTCCATGGACTTATTCAAGGTTAGGCGCGGACGATCACCCGGCGTTCGTGCCCAATCATTTCACAGGAGCCGGTCCGACGCCCGATCTGTGGGAGCGTATAAAAAGCACTTTGATCAACTTGTTTTTCAACGTCTATCATAGACATTTTATACAGAGAAGCGACAATGAAATCGTTCGAGAAGCTTTCCCCGACACGCCAAATTTAGTAACGTTGGTTAACAACATGTCGCTCTTGATGCTCAATCAGTATTTTCCTTTGACCGGATCGAGAGTGTACGGCGCCAACGTCGTCGAAATCGGTGGAATGCACGTGAAGCGTCAAGGAATACGCGATAGAGTATGCAATATTTCAACCGCTCTGTATTCCGAACTAATAATCTCATTCGCTTATTTCTATGCAGTAAAGCTGTTTTTAATATTTATTCTGAGGAGACACTTAAAATAAACAATTTAATTACGGCGAATAAATATCTACCCTTGCCTAAAAAATATAATTAATATAATTCCGTCGTTCATTATCGTTTAAAAGATTATTTTCTTCGTGCAATTTTTCAGAATCTACAATCTTTTCTGGATTCGGCGAAAAATGGCGTAATATACATAAGTTTCGGCAGTGTCGCGTCTGATTTGCCTAAACGAAAAATGGAAGTGATTTTGAATGTCATTAAACATTCCGAGTTACGGTTTATTTGGAAGATCGAGAATACTGACGATTTTACAATTCCTAGCAACGTATTGACGAGGAAATGGTTACCGCAAGTTGATATATTGTGTACGTAAATGCATTTTAGCCTTATTACTCATATTTCACCCGAAATGAGTATTTGCAGTTAATATCGTAGTAACTTTGTTAATTTATTTAAAAAAAGATTTAATTTAATTACAAAGTATATAATAAATCTTTCATGTGGCTACCTTGAATTTTAGAAACAATTTTTAACTTAATTACCAATAGGAAAAATGTACTTGGATGATAAAAAACCAATAATTATACTTATTAAACAGGTACCTATTAATATATTTATTTTGTTAATTATATTAATATGTATAATATAACGTTGGAAATATTGTTATAAACTTTATTCATAAATATTTTAAAAAATGATTTGGGCGGTTTTTAAGAATGACATGGTATTTAATTTTAATAAATAACGTTTATTGTAATTACTTTTTGAAAGGAAATTGTTTCCTAATTTCAAAAAAAATATTTGGGTGGTTTTAAAGGGTGAAGCGGTATGTAATTTTAATCAATAATGTTTAATACTTATATAAATAGATAGCAAAAAAGTTTATAATTTTTTTTTTATGTATACTTAGGTCACGAGAATGTCCTAGGTTTCATCAGTCATTCTGGAATGCTGAGTAGTTCTGAAGCCATGCACTGCGGCGTGCCCGTGGTGAGCGTACCACTGTTCGGAGACCAGTTCGCTAATGCTGCGTCGGCGCGCGCAGTGGGCTTAGGAGTGACGATTCATCTTGAAGATCTTGAGGAAAATACGCTTGATGTTGCTCTAAAAACTATACTGAGAGAAAGGTAGGTTGCGCCCACGAGTGGTGATTTTTTAAATCTCTCATGCGGCGAAACAAATTACTTACCTTTATTTAATATAATATACAATTTGATTGAGTCGCTATTTGAAGTTTTTTTTAGAAACTTTAAGCCCGTTACGTATATTTCAATAGCATTGATCGATTTCATTTACTTTTGTATGAACGGCGTTCGTTCAGTGATTGTTGCTTTCGAACTAAAAGTCTGACTGACTGTGACCGTTCTGACGATGCTGATCACCGGCGAATGAATTTTTACAAGTCAAATTAATCCACTCGCTCCTTGCTTCGGAATGAATGTTAAGTCGTCGGTCTCGGACGTGTTCATCGCATTGGTGATGGCGGATGTAGGTTAGAGTGGAAGGTATAAGATCCAGCAAGTCAATCTGAAAAAAAAAAAAGATTGTGAGAGAGTATGCCTTGAGGTAGTATGCAGTGAGGTGATTAAAAGCTGACAACAATCTTAAATTGATTGATTTTTTGCAGTAAATAGAAGAATAAACGTTGGTAGCTGGTTTCTTTTTGTTCGCGACGAAATGTTCCTGCGCACCCCGACGTACACAGGGCGTGAATATATTCAATATTTTATTCTTGAGTCATACTGTTTGTATAGACTAGTTTAGAATTCGTAAGTCATTCAAAGAAAATATCGCTTTTTCAGTGCGATTTATAGTAAAATGTACACATAATATAATAGTTTTTGTACATACAGGCTTATTTGTAAATAAAGATATAAGTGAATGAATTTTACTTCCGAAATGCATCGAAAATGTATGCAGTTTAGTACCACGATAATTCTTCAGAGGGCTGATCACGTGAGATAGACATCGGTGGCCCTCACGACGGCAGGGCCGCCTACCGCTGACGGTAGTCCTTCATGGGCGTCAGATAGCGGCGCCCGCTACGGTACGGCCCAGAATCGATGTCAGAAAATAACAAGCTGTACCTACGGTATGGCTTCCGATCGAGGACAGATTTTGAGATCCGGGCCGCTTTGAACATACAGTGGCAGATATAGCTAGATATGATAGCCGTCGGACGTGGTGATAACAACCCTAAGGACAACCACCGCTCCCGTGAGTGCGATCGACGTCACAAATATCTCCGGCATCTTGAAATGAAAAGGTGCCGTAGAGGTCGCGCCCGCCGCCCACGGGGGCAAACGCAGGCCGCCATGCACGCGTACGTGCTGCTGAACGACGGGCGCGCTTCGGACCGGTCTACTATCAATGACTACCCTAAAATTTAAGATCACCCGAATAACACAACAGCAAATGCCGATGTCGCCACAACTTTAATTACTAGTGTTGGTCCACATGGCACTACGACCATCACGAACGTGCAAATGAAGCGCACTGGTACGGCCGCCCTCCGCGCTCGACAGACGCTAAATGCGACCGCCGTCGCGCGCCTACCATGTTGCTGACGACGAGGCGCCCGCCCGAACGTCGTGGGAGCGATATTTTATCGCGAACTGACGCTTCGGGAGATTCCTCGTCGATTGGATTGACCACCCTGACTTAGAGCCCTATGCAGCCGGATTCCACTCATCGGAAACTTGAACACCAACCATGAAGAATACCGCAGCGGAACGAGAGGTATGGAAGCAACGGATCGCTTGACGAGTGCTGCCTTGACTGCTGCTGTTGTATACATGGATAGCCTGACCGGCAGTCGGTGACGTGCTCGGTTAGATCTGCGTGGAGCGAATCACTGATGCGTGCTGCCTTGATTGCTGTTGTCAGCGATCCACTGGCGTCCGACGGGCGGCGGTCGGCGGCGTGCGCGGCTCAAACTGTATGGGGCGGACTGCTGACGTGTGTTGCTAGCCGTAGCTGGGCGGTCGGCGACGTGCGTAGCCGGGTTTGCTCCCGAATCGTCGATTGCCACTTCATGCCAGGCGCTCGCCATCCTCCACCTGCCAGAGTCAGCATGCGCAATGGTGCGTGCCTGCTGTTATGTTGGTACTGCGCTTGCGTCCGCCATTGAAACTCTCACGTACGACTTCCAAACAAGTGTGAACTCCGTAAGAGAAAAGTGACATTGTATATTAAGAAGAACACTACACCTCGAAAGGAAGATTAGAGCGAAGATGTCTGGAATGCCATCGTGTCGTCGAGATAGCTGTTATTGGATGTCTCCTCTCTTGCCGCACGGATCGCCGATGACCGACACACACCCAAGCGGCACAGCGGGCTATATTACGTTCGCCTTTCCGCCGACTAACACAACTCAACCTCGGAGGAAACCCGATGGCGCGTGGTTATTTTCAACCGTGCATGCTAGTCTGTGCCTGCAACTCACTTAATAGCAGATTACATCAGGCGCCGACCCAATGACCTGCAAGGACGGTGTCTTCTGCGAGAACAAGCCCGGGTCCAAGCCATAGGCTAATGCTTGTACCTGCATCTCTAACAAGGTGTAGAAGATCCACGAACGAACGGCCGCTTTGATTTAATTGGTCTAAATTCAACCCGTTTAATTGGTCGCTCTCTGAAGGACGAATCAGGAAATTGCAAGAAATAGTATAAGAATGCAGCATTCAGTCTGCACTATCTCAATATTGCACCTAGTCTACAGTCTACTATAGTACATAGCATACGTGTCAGCATATCGGAAGTGAAGTTCTGTACCTCTATAGACACCTATTGTTCAGAGGTATTATTTCGACGACCTAAGTTGTCGAAGCGTCGCTCCTGCAAAATAGTTAGCAAATTAGCAGAAATAAAAATCGGTCGTTAAGCATATGGCCCGTCCTTCACATTTTTTGGATTGTAGTTCAAATTTGTTAACCGACCATGATGAACACAATGAATGTAAACTAAATGCAAAAACGCTGTCAATAGTTTTTATAGGTTTACGAATAAAGATACATTAATATCTGTTTCGCATTCTATTGAGAAAAGATTTTCTGTTGTCTTTTGACTATTTTTCTGTGGGGAAAGTCTTTTACAGAAATAGTTAAAAAGCCTTGTTAATTCATCTCTTTTTGATGAAAAAATTGCTTACTTTTAACATTGCATTAACAGATACACCAAATATCCTAAAGCTCTATGAGAAAACCTTAAATTAAATGTTTTACCTCTTAAAATTGATAAAGTCTCGACCATCTCTGTTCTGTCAAGTTTATTAATAATCATTTTCTTAATTTATCGGGATCTAATAGTCTATATTTTTCAAACATGTCTTATTATAAAACCCGTAGTCATAGTTCTTCCACCTTTATTTTAAATTGTGTTCAGCAACGGATTATTTTTGAGACAATTACATCTCTTAAATCACACGCATAGGGCGTAGACGCCTAACTTTCTGGATGTTATAACGTCCATTATTAACCGGTCAGTTATTACATGTTTTTTTCCTGATCCGTGAAAAATTGCCATTTTTCTGCCAGTTCCTAAAAACCCAAACATTCTAGGATCTACGAACCATTAGCATACCATGTATTACAAAGATTATGGAAAGAGTAATATATACGCGGCTTATTGGATATTTGGAGAGTAATGACATTCTCCTCTAGCTACAGTCCGGATTCAACAAAAACAATGCCGCTCCTTTACTACATGTCATTGGTAACGTATCGGAAGCGCTAGATAACGGATTGGGTAAAATATTAGTCCTCTTGGACTTTTCCCGTGCTTTTGATACAATAAATATACCCTTTTTAATATCTAAATTAATATTTTATTTTGATGAGTCTACTTTAAATTGTTTTATAGTTTAGTGATCGTTACCAGTACGTTCAGTTGCGTAACAGCGACGGCAAAGTATTATCTTCTTTTTCTACTGTTAAGTAGTGTGTTCCGAAGGGATCCATTTTGGGGCCTTTGTTATTTATTCTGTATAGTACGGACATCGTAAACTGTGTAAAGAACTGCACCTTTCATTTATATGCTGATGACTTACAACTTTATTTGTCCTGTCGCCCTGATAATGTAAAAACGCTAGTAGATAGAATAAATGAAGATTTAGATAGAATCTCGGCCTGATCTAGCAGTAATTGCTTAAGCCTAGTAAGTTCAACTACATAGTTTGAGGTTCGAAGCAACAAATAAGCGGTATAAAATCCCGATCACCAACGATTATGTTAATTGGTGAACCAGTTTTCTGTGTGTCGGAAGCACGTAATTTGGGGTTGGTCATCGATTCTGATTTAAAATTCGAGAAACACATTCACGAATTGGTGCGAAATTGCCTCTATCGTCTAAAAGTGATGTAGAGAATCCGAAACTTTTTATCTCTCAACCTTTGAATAAAACTCGTTGAAGCTTTTATTCTATCAAAATTTACTTATGCAGATATTGTATATGGACCTAGACTATTATCTAAAACAAAAAAACATAATATAGCGAGTGTAAAACGCATTTGCTCGATTTTGCTTTGAAATCCCCACTCACGTATCACCTTTATTAATCAATCTCGTGTTTTAAGTATGTCCACTTGTTCATTTTGCCACTCTTCTCTTTGACATTATTAAGACTTGTAAGTCTCTCTACCTCTACAGGAAACTTGCATTTTCTCCTTGAATCCATCTCGCTCAACTTATCGTCAATCATCACTCTAGATAAAACCTTTACACTTAAGAGAACTTTCAAATATACTGATTCCAAAATTGGGAATAATATTCCTCCTCGTCTTTGCAGTCTGTCAAGTACATGCAAATTTTAGAAAACAATAAAATTATTTTATTTCAAAACTCATCTACGCGGAAATAATCCCAACAAGTATTGATTATTTATAAATGTTCCGATAATGAGGTTGTATTATAAGCAACATTTGCAATTATCACTTTAATGCTACCGTTCCTCTTTATTCATTATTGATATTGGTTTTTTTCCATTATTTAAGTATAGGTTACTCTTTAATTTTGTATTGTTTAAATATCGTTTTACGTTTTAAGTTAAACACTGCGTTCAGTGTAAGGAACCGCGCAAATCCTAAACGGCTCCAGCTGAAAATCAGCGCCAAAGCCCCGATAGTGGTATTACGCTGAGCTGGAACCGATTCGGCATTGATCCAATTAACCATGTAACCATGTGTTTTTTACTTCTGCATTGTTCTCGTGCCGAATGCAACATTTATTCTCTTTTTTTTTTCAAATATTTTTTTTATCAGTTCGCAGAAAAGAGCAAAGCAGTTGTCTTTATTATGGAACGACAGGCCCGTGTCTGCAATGGACACCGCAATCTACTGGGTGGAGTACGTGGCTAAACATGAGGCAGTGCTCCAGCTGCGACCGGCCAGTATCTCGGTGCCGTTCTATCAGTACATTTTGATTGATGTATGGTTGACGTTAGGTATTGCCCTAATGATTATCTGGTATATGTTAATGAAGTTTTTTTCTCTTTTTATAACTTACATCAGAAAGTGGCGCTGCACTAAAACTAAAATAGGCAAAAATAAATAAGAGGTCTATAATAAAATTAATTTAGAAAGTGACAAAAGTATATTGATAGTATAAGACCTGTTTGAAAATTAAGATTAAACATAATTTTATACTTTTTTAAACGAAAATAAAATTTTTGTAGTGATTTATGCCTTATTATTTTATTATTGCATGTCGATGAAACGTTGGTCAAATCAAAACACAATATTAATTTTAATATTGTGTTTTGCTTAGTTACTGTTGTATAAAACATACTTATGCAATTAAATGAGAATATTACAATAGTGTATATATAAATTCAAATGGTTCATAAATTTCATAGTTTAGTACATAGTGAAACTAATTTTGGTGAAAAAAAATAAATTAAGACTACAAATTAGGCCAACGATACATTTGAACATCTTCAAATGTCCTTATAATCAAGGTTACACGAATCGGGGAAACTGACGTCACACCGCAAGGTCGGCACTACAATGCAACGATTGGAACCGGACGTGCAGTAGGAGATTTGACGCGGCTTGTAGCAATTGTGCTTGTTAACTTTCTTCATCACGCCGTCAGCGATGAATCCAGGTCGCCAGCCGCATTTAAGCTGTCGATAAAATTCGAGAAACTTCAGTTGAAATTACATATTTGTTAATTAAATTAACATTATTGAAACGCCATCACTTGCAAATTCATTTGAGAAAATTCAACTTTATGTGAAATATTGTCAAATCACATTATGGGAATGGAACTAAATTAATAAAATCCTTATTGTAGTACGATGAAGGTTTATGAAATAATATAATTAAATGATATTAAATTAAAATAAAACTCATAAAAACAATATATTGTTGTGTTAATAACATTTAAATCACCCTAATACCGCAAAGTACAAAATAAAAAACAGACTTTAAAAAGGTTTTTATCAGTTCTTGTGTGGTACTTTGGAACTGTTAATAATTACATTTTCATTTGTAAAAAGTGTTTAATACTTTTTTTACGAATAGTAAATAAAATTTGGTTTTAACAAAACATGTCGAAACATATAATAACACTAGCTTCTACCGGCGGATTTGCTATCGTTGACACAACAATGCATTACAGGCTTTCTCTCGCTAGATCTCGCTTCTGCTTTTGCATCCTTCCCGCTGCCTATTATCATTTCTGTTAGACACTTTTCGTTTTACGGGATATGGTGACTATGTGCTGAAGAAAACCGCCAAGTAAATGAATCAGAGCACAGAAATAAGTCACTGTGGTTCCGATTCGAAAAAAAAAAAATTAAAATGTGCCCTGTTTTTTATTTCATTTTGTTAAACATGTTTTGAAAATGCTCCATCTATTATAACACACTAACACGTGTCTCGTGATTGCTCTGCTTAGTGTCCTTCAAGCACTATATAACGTATTTTTATTTGTATTAAAAATTACATGTTTGTTACAATAATCTCAAAATGTTATTTATAATATTAGAGAACGTCGTTTCATTTATAATTTAGAACATATCTATGTAGGTGACGCTTGGTTTAGCAACGGCAATGTGTGTATTTTGTCATGCAGTGTATATACGAATGTCGTTCTTCCTGCTTTATTGTTATTATTTTTATAAATTCACGCCTATGTCCCAGAAGGACAGGCAGAGACCACAGACTTACATGGTACGATTTTTCCTTGTTTTTTTATTTTACTGTTATCCATTAATTGCTTCGTACAAACTCGTCAGTTTCAGATGTTAAAAATCGGCCTATTTCTAATATGCCGCCAATTTGGTAGGTGTACGATTTTTTAAGATAACCCTTCCATCATACACATTTGTTCCGTAAATCTGTTTTGTGGTTTTCTTTCATTCATTCTCTCCAGATAGCCTAATTGCATCAATATAATCAACTTTTTCTACTCTAGTCACTACATCTTCTTTCAGACCTCATCCCTCTATGCCATCATTATTCCTACATCTATCTCTTCAAGATACTATACACTAGGCAAGGATCACATCTCCACTGCAATGATCTTCTTTCATTTTCCTTCTGTCATACCCATATTTTACATAAGCGTAGGGACTAGGACTCTATTATGAACAGACAAACGCGCTTGTCGTGAGACACGTTTACCACTCATAGTATCAAACAGGACCTCATTTACCTTATTTTCAGCAATCGCTCTCATTTCATAAGGTTTATCATGTTTAAGGTCATCCGCAAACAAACTAACCAAGTGCGTAAATTCTTTTACTTCTTGAATTCTTTCATCTCCAATACATATATCGCATTCCGTCATGCTTTAACTTTTTTTAAACACAATGACGTTAGCTATACTAACATTTATTTTCATACTTCTTTTCATTTATATTAGTTAGCGATATTTATATTAATTACCATCCCTTGCAAATTTGCTTGCCGACAGCGTAACGCTCACTTGAAATGCGTACAGGAGGCATTTGACAGACAACTCAACTATTCTTAGTCTATACTCATGGTGCGAGTTTTAGTATAATATATACTTCTTTATGAGTATAATACTCGTCCAAGTCGCTAATATGCCTTCGCTTATTCCGAGTTCAAATTCCTAACAAATATTTTCTCTTATTTTATAGGTGAATAAAAACTATATAAAACTAAATGTTTGTTTACAGATAAATGTACAACATTAAAAGACGATTTTGTAATTAATCTATAAAAAATTACAGTGCAAATTTTTCATCGATTATAATGGTGCATAGCGCTATTGCTTCGGTATCAATTCATTCAAGCATGTATCCATACATCTATTTGATTATCCGACCTAAATAGCTACCTTGTTTTTTGTTACATTATAATAAGACATATCTCAAGTCTTCAATTTTAATGGGATAGACATAATTTACAAATACACAGACGACAATACTAGTTTAAACATATTTATATTAAATGTTAGAGTAAACTAAGACAAATATTTAAAACAACGATCTATATTGGAGAGACATCACAAAACTTATAAATACATGGGTAAAATCGAAAATAAATGTTACTGAAACAAATACTCAAATCTAATCTGGGCCCGTTTTCAATACATCTCAAAAAACCACATCTAAATTAGTTAAACCGTTGTCGAAATTAGAGTGCACAAACGCGCAGATGAATATACAAAATTTGCTTAACAATTTACTATACCAATAAGTATAGATGACACCTTCATAAAAGTAGGTAGGTTATATAATATATTTACTTTTGTGGGCAAAATACATGTTAATAGATAGAATAGCAGATTGTCTATTTTCTCAAATCTGTAATAAATTCCTTTGTTACCATCTGCTAATTATTTTGTATAATATAGAAAATTTAATGGTATACACATGAAAAAACAGATAATAGTATATGCAGAGAATATATTAGGGGTTTGATGAGAAGTTCATTTGACCCATTTAGCTTTGTAATCATAAAATTCCGACCTGATGTTTCGGGGAGGTTTTCGCTGTGTACAACCAGCCGACATTTTTCGGGATAGGGCCTGGCTTGACTTCTTCGTAGTCGAAGCACTGGTGTTTAGGCACATTGCATGGTCCGATGCACTTTCTGGGTGGAGTTTTACCTTTAAAATATAGGCCACAAATGGAAATACACGTCTCTCGCTATCTTATATTATTATATTATCTCGCTATCTTATATTATTCTATCTTATATTATTTTAATTATTCTAACGGGTTCTATGTATGTTTGATCATAAGCCACAATTTTTAATTGTGCCGTGGAAGAAACACCCTTTCGATACGTGGCACATTTAACGTAACTATTAAAATGTGTTATGGTTCAATTATTGCGAATGTAAATACTGTCATTGGATTTGGAGTTGGATCATAAAATATAACAGATGTAATTTTGAGCGTTTTTCGTTGAAATATTTTATGCGCCTTTCACATGAAAGGCGCATAAAATATTTCAGAAGTCAATCTCGATGGTTCCGAGTTTGATTATCATTGACATGTTATCATTCCGTCTATAGACATTTGGTGGATGCGTAACGTTGCTTTGTATTGGATCGTATTGAAATTTTTAAGTATACATAATATCACTTGCAAAAAACTACAATCATGTACTTACATTGTTTTTTAAAACAGGGTTTGCATGGTGCGCAGCATCCCGCCATTGTGTTCGTTTTATTTAATAATATACCAAAGGGAAGGCGACGATACGGTTGGAGGATCGATGAAGGTTTACATTTGTGGTGAAGTTGATCCTGAATAACGATATCAGTTTAATCTATCATACATTTGTCAATATATAGATATCATAAAGTGATAAGAATATTTCCATATAAATTAAATAGAAGCTAAATATTTTCTAATACTTTGGTTCTCTTAAATAAAAACATACAAAATTACCTCTTGTTCATTTTAACGGTTTTTCAAAATGAAACATGGTGCTAGTATCTGACGGCAAGGATATTCATAATTTTATTAAAAATTGAAAAAAGTCAAAATCGTGGCATAATCACGTCGTCCATTTTTGTGAATGACATATTAATTTACAGCGAAGCTCGTTTCGCAAATGTCTTGGTAGCCTGCATTAGTGGGTAATAAAACCTTTTTGGTTGTCATTTCTTAAAATATATTATTCTGAAAAAAACACAACAAACGTGCTTTTTCTTGAGTTTTTTTTTCTATTTATACAACAGGAGTGAATGAATTTGGAATTAGGTACAAAAAAGCGATGACGTGAGTCTGAAAGATAGATAGGTTCGGCTTATTATATTTGTCCTGTCTGTCTATATCTAACTAGCCGTAGTAGCGTCACTGTTTGTTATAGGTTAACTACGTCTGCAAAATTGTATGCGTGGAATTAATTTTTAAAAATGAATTCATTTTTTAAAAGCAGATTTTAATAAACTAAAACCAGTACGTTGCTTCAAACTAAGCATAAGTTACCAGTGAAAACCGTGAATTTGGTATATATCATATATATATAGTCCAGTATGATACGACACAAAATATTCCTTATTCTCTTAATTATATAGATAATGTTTTGGATTTTTTAGTACATTGGGTCTGCCATTTATTACAGGTTAGTAATTGAAAAATTACGATTATGTTCTATTTAAGGCTCGATAGCATAGACAAACAAGGAAATCTTATAGTTTTATTCTGTTCACCTGTCCCTCTGTAGTTCTGTCTATGTGTCACAGCCTTATATCGATATTTTTGTCACACACGCCCTTGTGTGAGGTGTCGTTGGATATAAGTATTATAGAGTTAGCTCCGAGATAATTTGCTTAGTGAATTGTTCTTTATCCACTTTTTATATTAAATAGACAATATTAATATGTTAAATCAACTCAGCAATATATAGTATACTAGCTTTTACCCGCGGCACCGCCCGCGTGGACATATAATTAATTCCTCATTTTTTATATCGAGTAATATTACTATCATTGGTACCTCCCGAGTCTGTTTTTGATTCGATTCATTTGTGCCTATAAAATTTAAATTTTTAACATTTTTTATTAATATCATTAGGAGTGATACGATAACCGTTTCATTAAAATTTAGTGCAATTAAAAATTTCACATTATTTCGTTTGTCGTACTGGACCGTAAATGTAGAAATCTTACACACATATATTAGAAAATATTCTTTTTTTTTTAATATATGTATGTCAGTATTCGTGTTATAATAGAACATTAAAGTTTAGGACTTACGTAGCTTTCGTACTTTGAGTTCAAGCATTTTACGCAAATATTAACTCCTTATTCACCGCCAGTTATTTTATGACCTGATGTGCGTTGATATATCAGTCAGTCAGTTTACTCTTTTACATAAAAGAGTAAACTGCCTAATTGATATATCAATGCACAGTTTAAACTACTGAGTCTAGGGGCCTGAAATTTTGCAGATAGATTCCCGTTATAGCGCAGGCGAGAACTAAGAAAGGATTTTCAGAAATTCATCCCCTAAAATAAGAAAAAAGAAATGAAGAAAAGATGAAGTAATATATTTTATGTCCACGCAACGGAGTGATGGAGTATTTTAGTTCTGTAGAAGCGGACCGCTCGCACGATTTACAAGCCCGGACCTTGTGGTGCTAACACTCACACTCGTGCAATTGCACTAGACCGGTTTTTAATTTTTTTTTTAATTCGTAATAATTAAAAAACCAAAAAAATGGTCCTTGGAGGTTAATGTAAGTAGTAGGTAATGTTTTAGTCAAATTAAATGAAAAATATGTTTATTTCGTAGGCAATAGAAATTACACTTGCAATGCGTCATAAATAACTGTTTTCGACATTAACATTACCACCCATTTCAAATGTTGATTGACAATGAGAAGAATGGTCAAGAAACTCCAGGTTTGCTCTTTTTTAGTCATCAATACAAAATACTGAATAATTAATAATTTAGTACAACACTTAGTAATAACATGAAGCAACCTGATAGCCGAGCAGTTCAATCCCATGGGTTTTTTTCAGGCACGGCATAATAACAGCCCTTGTCATATAACTTTTTTTTTAAGGAAACGTTAAAATTAAAAAAAATTGCAAATTTTGAATTTCACTTGGGATCTTATTGTAAAAGAGCACACATTGCCCTTTGAATGATTTACTAACTTGGTTTATGTGCAGCAAGATCGTTCTTACGTCTAGCGTTAATGTTATGAATATCATTCCTCTTTTGGAAAAATTCTATGTTTCTTGACATATATCAGGTTTTGTATATGTATAGTGACGCTAAAGTTAAAATATTAATTTCCTTAATTTTTTCTCTGAGAGATGCTATTGGTTTCAAATCATAAACATCAGGACTAGCTCGCTTCTGCAGCACGAACATTGTATCAATATCGGCTGCGTATTAAAGCTAATTAAGACTTCACTAAATCTGATACAGATGTTTTGATATTTGCTTCCGATTTACTTTGATATTGACCTAGGTAGCTTACTTGTATATCAAATTTATCATTTTTAGTTGTATCCTGTTATGTTTATCAACTTAGCGGTTCCCCGAAATGGCGACGCCTGGATCAACACATAGCATAAATAGTCTATACGTATCATTATTGTACTCCATAGAGACATTGTTTATGGAGGGGGATTTTTTATATCTTTCATTTAAGTTTTATTTCCTGCTTTTTAAACTTTAAGTATTACTAGTAGACACCCTACGATGGACAACTTTCCACAAGTTATAAGGGACTACAATAGAAAAAGCTTGTCATGACATATTAGGTTTGGTAGAATAACAAATACTAAGAAGCAGGTTTTCGATACTTTGGTGTTGTATAAGTGTTGTACTTCATCGTTCAAAAATATTTTAGTATTTCAAATATTTTACAAATCTGACTTGAAGTTTCCTATCAGTAATTAAACACAAACACTATTATCATATTTTGCCGTTGTTTTCTCTTAATTTAGCAGATTACACCATTCTTACTTATTGTATTCAGAACCCTACAGTATCTTACCAAATGGTAATCATATATCTTAATCCATCTTAATCCACTTTCATAGTCCGTCTTCCTCATCGTACGCCACCATGCTTACTATATTTAAAGTGGAGACATTGAGGGACCAGAATCGGAATCTACTTAGAACAAGAGCGGGTTCGGAATCGAAAGCGGGATCGTCGAATCGCAGCTAAGAACACTCTTGATCAAGTCAACTTTCAGACAAAAATACTACAACGAAATCGGTTGCATTGAAATTGGAAGCATTGTATCAGATTTATCAAGTCGAAAAATTAATGAAAAAGTCGTACGTGATTCCGATGTGCGTTTCGTGTTGAAAATTGATCCAATATCAATATGTTTAAACCTAATAATTTGTTAGTAAGAAGATGGTTACCTCAAACTGATATTTTATGTGAGTGCTTAACTTATTCGCTTTGTATAAAAAGATAAGTACAGGATCCAGTTTGAGTATGTGAGTATGGCCATGCTATTCGCGTTTGTTAACATATTTGTATAAGATATCGTAAGTCAAATTGAAATATCGCTAGAGGCTCTGTGCTGATAAGACTAATAGTAAACGCAAACGGGCTGTTCTAGTCTTCGTAAGAATATATTAATTTATTTTAGAGCCTCATTCACTTTTAATAGCACGAATAATAAAATTATGATATTTTATCGTGGGACCACCCCCCTATGATAAAATGTCAGAATTTTTTGAAACTTTTGTTAAGCATCGCAATTATGTTTTGGGCGTCCCGAATTGAACATCGGCACATTTTAAAAGGCTATTACTATACTTAGAGGCTGTTCCGTCATCTTCTTTTAAACTGATTATATGTTAAAAAAACAGTTTAAAGGAGATTGTGGAAGAAAGAGGCTCTCAGCAATGTAGATTTATGTCAATTCTTGAACTTTTATTTATTTATAATAACGTATATGAAAAGAAATTCAAAACAACAATAATAAAATAGTCTTTAAAAAATAAGTTACTGTATTTAATAAATAAAATAAAACTATAGTTTTGATTATATATTATTTTGAAAATTTTTACTCTCTTTCCCTTTGTCAGCAAAAGTACCTCTCCTAACTTGTTTACATAACACGAATTCTGCCCATTTCAACCGCAGTCAGTATTCATTTATAACTTTGTTCATAAAACTAGTTACTCACAATTACGTACAACATTCCTAGTATCTAGTACTTGTTACGTGCTCACGATAAGAATTAATGTATACTTAACGTGTTCGTGTTACGGACAATAGAATAAACGGCGGTTTTGCAGGTCACTCGAACGCCGTCGCCTTCGGGAGCCACTCCGGTATGCTGAGCACCTTCAAGCCGGCTTGGCAGTGACCGTAAATCTTGATGAACCCAGTTTGAAGGATGAATTAAATACGGTCTTACAAACGGGGTTAATACCGTTTATTTTTTTCCGTTAAATATGCAATTAAAAAAAAAGTGGTGTGTGTCAGATCTGGACCTGCGACTGGAGTTTATTTCTTAAAAGGTTAAAATAATTATATATTCTTCAGGACACAAAATATATGAAAAAAATCTGTTATCAGTTGATACTGCAGGCCATTCCTGAAACTTTCCGCTATGATGTTTATCGATGTGTTTTTGACCTCCTTGATTTATGAAAATTGTCTATGAGAATTTCAGCTGAAAAATTTGGAATACGGTCGATCCTTCAAGCCAACCCCGAATCTTTGTACTATTTTAGAGCTCAGAGTGTTAAAAATAATAGAACAGTAAATTATCGAGCTCATCTTGCTCAAAAGATCGATTTTATTGCCTTTTCACGCTCTCTGAGCCCAAAAATATGGTTCTATTGCGCTTCTTATAATTCAAAAATTTATATGTATAAAAAAAACTGCTTCTTCTTAAATAGTTTAACTACAATATCTTCGGAACATACTGTATGATTTTAATCTACTTTATAGTATCTTACGCAGTTTTTAAAATAGAAAAAGAGTACCAAACTTCTTTGAAAACATATATTTCTGAAAAAAATCTATTTTTAAATTTATCGTTAACCGTACCTCTCGAAGGAACCAAGCGATTTTGATGCAATTTGCAACAATCGACACTGTTTTTACAGAGAAAATCTAGTTATATTTTAGAATTTGTCGGTACAATAATATAAAAAAATATTCTGTATTTTTTAGGAAAAATTTTTCTACACGAAAATCTCTTGATCAAATAAACCGATTTTAATGAATTTAGCAACGATCAACGTTGAATTTATAGGAACATAACTGGATAGATCTTCGAATTTATCTGTAGAGCAATTTACAAAATATTATTAAAAAATAATTTACTCCAATGATATCTCTTGAAAAAGTCAACTGATTTCTATGCAGTTTGCACAGCTGTTAACGCAGCTGCTTGGGGAAAAGAGCTGATTAGATAAAAGTTATTTCACAAAAACAGTTTCCTGAAAACTTTAATTTTGAGATTCCTCAAAATCTACCAGGTGGAATTAGTTCAACGTTTTAGGAAGTTTAAGTTGAGTAGGCTTTTTTTCGAATGTCGCAAATTATGTTTCGATCCGTTAATCAGTTCAAAAGTTATGAGAGGTTTACATACGCGCACACAGACATATCACGTACACTTATGCGCACACTTGCTCGCACTTGCGCACTTATGTGCACACACGCGTACTTACGCACACGCACGCGCGCGTTCTTATACACACACACACGCGCGCATACACGCACGCACAAACGCTTGTACGTACGCCCACACGCTTGTACGTACGCCCCTACGCATGCATGTAAGTAAGCACGCACGCACGCATGCACAGGCACATAGACATACACACACATGCAGACACACACACACACACATACACACACACTCATACATATCACTCGAAAAATTGTTGAAATAGATTCTTAGGGCATATCAAGATCTGATAAAAACTCGATTTACGAATATCGGGGTGAAAACAATAACGTTTCAATTTTCATAATGGAATGTTAAAAAGAAACATGAAATATTTTGGAATATATGTAATAGGGGGCTAATAAACGCATCTCCTATAATATTGAAAGCATATATATGTTTTTATTTACATTGAATTGATAAAATAGACTACATAAAACATGTTACGTAATAAAACTTGGAACCTCCGAAACTTAATATTGGAAACTTCCTTGGCAACAAAATTTGAGGCCATATAGTTATGTAGCAAGCTTAACTTATCTGCGTTAAAAATAAAACATTTCTAAATCAGCAATTGAAGGGAAATACACACGTTCAATATAAGATGAGCAAATCTGTTATGTGAAGGGGTACCGTAACGAATAAATTCACGTTTTGTCAACGCTCGATTTCGCAAACCATCTAATTTGCGTACCGCGGGCCATATAAGAAAGTGGATTCTTGACATGCAAATTTTAAAAATGTGTAATATATTTATTTCATTTTGTATAATTCATCACTGATCCCCCTTTTGATCGATTTCACATTCACAGCTATCGCAATTATGGAACGACAGGCCCACGTCTGCTACGAATATTGCAATTTATTGGGTGGTATATATAGCGAGACACGGAACCCTATTGCAACTGCGGCCAACCAGTGTTGGTGTTCCTTTATATCGAAAGCTCTTGATCGATGTGGAGGTGACATTGGGCCGTTTCTCATTAGTATCATGTTATATGATTGGTAAAGATTGGTACAATATTTACATGCACGTAATACGTATTGAATAATCTGTAGTAAAATTAAACGCCGTAGCTATATGGATCGATTGAGTGAAAGAAAAAAAAAATTAAAAAAAAATAATATTTTAATGAAAAATACAGTGGATTTTGATTACGTTACAACCTTTTGTAAAACCGTACACTTTTAGTTTTGCTAAAAAGGACACCACGACTTTATAATAAATACATACAAACACAAAATCATTCTTTCTTGTTCTTCTTTTTACTTTTACCTCTGACGGGTGCTTTCGCCTCTTCAGATTTACTGCACCAGAACCGGAGCAGAGTTTTGAGTATCATTACGACTGACAATATTAAAAAAGTGAGGATAGCGTATACGTCTAATTGTAAATACTGATATGCCGGCACATCGGCCGCCGCCGTTCTAAATGTGAAGTTCCTGTGCCTCGCTGTGAACTCCGTCCAGAATATAGCCGCATCCATGGGCGGCGTGGGGCGGTCGTGCCAAGCCTTGGAGATGGACTTCACACGTTCACGGAACCTGAAATTTCGATGTTGACAGATCGGTATCGAGGAATTTAAATTTTGTAGATAGCGCGAAGTTTCTTTAAGAACATTTCTAATGTAACACTGGCCGTCACCCGTCCGATTTGCTAGATATTATCGGATAAGCAAGCAAATAAAAAAAAAAAAGGTGAAAGGTGAATAGAATTTAAAAAATAAACAGCTTAAAATCATATGCAAGCGATTCAGCGTCGAATAGTCAAAGTGTAATGGCGATACGTTCAGTAGTTTTTAACCGATGCTATGACATATAAAAACGATTTCCATACGTAATATTTACCAATAAGTGTAGATAGAAAGACCAAACGTACAGAAAAATTTAAACCGTATGAAAATTAAAAATTTACACGTCTTCGATGATTCCGTGTGCAATTTTTAATATTTCCAAACCAATGTAAAAAAGTATAAATGTACTTTAAAATCTTTATCCAACTGTGTTATTCCTTAATATTGATATATCCATTTTTTTCCTGACCATTACAAATATTGACCAACGTTATAAAGTTCATCGCAAATTATTTAGCGGTAAATGTCATTTTAAGCAGTAGGAAGAAGTTAGTATAACATTTTTTTGTATACTCACTTCGGATCAAGAACTTTTTTTAATGCACCCAATAAATTATCTTTAGTGAGATCTCTTATTTGTATTTGAACTCCCAAGCCGCACTCTTCGATAGAAGCCGCATTCGATGGTTGATCACCGATGACGGGCATCGCTACCACGGGTACTCCATGATGTATGGCTTCCGTGGTGCCTAGCATTCCAGCGTGTGAGTAAAACGCCACAGTTTTTGGGTGACCTGCAAAAACGGAATGATGTTTTAGACGATGATAACTATGGGTTTATATTATATAATATGTACTTAAAAAAAACGTAAGAAATGTACGTAATAAAGCTACTGACATCCATGTCGAATATAGAGTTGAAAAAGAATCACCAATACGTATATATTTGATTTTAATAGGTAACATATCTGGCTAATGATGATGATCGGTCTCTGTTAGGAGGATGAAAGGGTCATTTCGCATCTATACAAGATTACTGGAAGTTTGCATTGAATTTGACTACATTGGTATTCCATTGAAAAATTATTTAGAAAAGTACAAATGTTAAATAACTAGATAAAAGCATTAAACTTTGATTATTACAGGACACGCCTAAGTGTTTAGTTTTGAAACGTTAAAACGTTAAAAAATTGGATTACAATTTCTAATAGTGAGTTAAGACAGCCAGGGTTTTGTTATCTCACTGCAGAGGCGATACACTCTTTCCGTTTGTAATTTAAGGTCGAAGACATGGCCCTTGTGCCTTCCGCGTCAGAACAGGAAGGTCTAGGTTTCGGAGCTAGCGTTAACGATTATTGTCACGAATGCTTTAAAAATCTCAGG
This sequence comes from Eumeta japonica, assembly GCA_005406025.1. Lineage (NCBI taxonomy): Eukaryota > Metazoa > Arthropoda > Insecta > Lepidoptera > Psychidae > Eumeta > Eumeta japonica. Next base: position 285,876 of record BGZK01000539.1, read on the forward strand.
GATCAATGGTTTAACGGCTATCGATTCTCGCAAGCAATCTGGTCATAATAATTATTCTGAAACTTTTACTTAATGCTAGTTATTGTTATAGTAGCCAGGTACATTACAGTAAGCACGCAGAAAAGCAGAAGGTTCACCAACATATGCTGAATGTTGCTGAACCTTCTGCTTTTGTGTGTTAATATTCACTACGGAACTGATTTACTATTTTTTAGTTGTTGGCACTTCACTTGTAGACATACTGATGGCAAAAATTAAAATTGATTAGTCAACATTAGAATTCCGATATATCTACTACGACAAGTAGCCTCGGACATTCTACGAATGCAAAAAAAAATATATATAAAAACGAGTCGTAAACATGTCCCTTTCTCCCTTTCTCCATAAACAAACAATATTTATTTCAATTTGGAACATTCTAATCATTTATAATGCGATTATAATGTAAATAACGCGAAGGAGGAAGTCGTTTACATTTTAAAGATAAGATCGACCTGATTTTTTTTTGGGAAATTATTTGTATTTTAATCATTTGGTTTATGAGCGTGGTTAGCAAAAGTATTTAGCATTCATGTTTTTTTGAGTATTATTATTCATCATTGATAGTGGTAATACAAGACCGATGCGATATCAAAATAACTTAGCGATGACCTAAAATGGCTTATCTATGTGCCGTCATTTACGATAAGTAATTTCGCAGTCACGTCTGGTGATATTATTACGTCACCCTATTGTTAAAAAAAGTGCTAAGTCAGTTAGGTGTACGCATTTTCCTTGCTTTGTAACGTACATAAATATCTTTTAGGGTGTTTAGAAATAACATATATTTATAAGAAAGTGTTGTTTATCTTTATGTTCTATATAATTATTTAGTTTCAAAAAGGTTAAGTTAATTATCGTTATGTGATACAACAACAAAAAGATATAAACCCACAATACATTTAAATGATAACATTTATATTAAGTTAGATATAAGTTCTATTGTAATATTGGCGAACAAAAAGGCAAATTCAATGAGTTTTGACTTTCTATGTATATTGTTTTATAGTGTAAATTTTTTCATAAAATAACTTTAATAAATGTAGCCATGATAATCGAGTAGATTGATTTTGATTATGACTTGGCATGTCTAAAATTGGGACTACATTTTATTTAAGAATTGTTGAGTTTAAGTTTTTTGATGGAATATCTGAGGGAAACCGTTTCCACCCTTTACAAGTAGACTTTTACGGTGGGTTGCACGTAAAGTAAAAGCGTAATTCGTAAACGTAACCCGTAATATTTGACAGACCGTCCATACATTACCTATCAAATCTTACGCATTACTTTCACCGTTAGATATAGTTAAGTTTATTTGATAACTTAGAAAATGTCTTCTTCTAAAACGATTTTCGCCTCAAACTTAGTCGTTATTATTGGGACAAATTAAAAGACGTATTATATAAAATAATTGATAACATAAGTCTCCAATTTTTAAATTTTGAAATTTTCAATGGAAGGATTGAAATATTTCAAAAAGGGGGACTACATTTTAGTATGGCTTCGCCTATGTTTCGGATCATCTGTAATGGTTTATTATGTTTCACACTGATCCCTAATATACTCGAACCGTTATCAGGAACAATGTGACACTCACGAGATATGCTAACGAAATGAGACGGCAGTTTCTTTAATAATTGCGCAAGCAATATTTAAAGAGTTAATCAGAAAAATAATAGCATTATGCATTAGTGGAAAATGCGTTTACCCAATATATCGTTTTGCGGCAACCAATCAGATGCGTAGATGTTCTTGTATTTCGCGAGTTGTGCCTCATTTTCCCATTTCCATACAACCCTATGCGGTAGTTCCGCTACGGCGCCTATTATTGCTTCCAATTTGGCTTCTGTAATAGTAGAAGATTTCACGAGACTTCCGAAGCTAATGTATATCACACCGTTTTCGGCTCCTTCCATGAATTTCAGCAAATCCTGAAAATAGTTTTTATACCAAGTGTCAAAACTTTCTGCAAGCTGAGTGATCTTAGACTAAATCGTTTTAATATGTAAGTTCCATATATTTTGATGAATAAATAGAAGAAATAAGAATCTATTTAAAAAAATTTGTGGTAGGATGTATAAGGTACATAAAAAGTCCAGTTAGGGGGCATTTTTCGTAAGGGCACATAAAAAGATTTTTAAAGTCATAAACATTGAACAATACATATAGGTAATCTATATGTTTAAATTAATATGTCATATTAGGAGTGCATATTATTTTTGCCCATATTGTCATTACCTCTTCCTAACTATAAAATATGATAGTAACTTCGTGTTCTAACGTTATATTATGTATTATAATATGTATGCACGTATAATATAAATGAATTTGAAATAAAAACATTTTTATAACTATATACAAGGACATCGCGAACTTATTATTGTTGTGTCAAAACTGCTTGATAAAGTGTTAGGTATTCGTTTTTTACCGTCACAGTCAACGTCTAATGATTGTCATGAAATTTAAAAATGAAGAGAAGAAATACTCAATTACGTCTTTAAAATAAACAGCTTGAAAAGTAAAATTTAATGTAAACTGGTGGAAATTAATTACATAAATAAATCTCTATTCATAATACACACTCAACTTAAGGTATATATCGATATAAATAAAATAAAATATTAATGAAATAATAAAAAAAATAACTTACACCTGTTAGTGGTTTCACTTTTGCGACATGAAATCCTCCAATTTCTTTGACGTTTGCTGGAAACAGTCTAGAACCGGTCAGCACGAAATTATGATATAACAATAAGAATTTCATATTCTCTCGCACTAATTCGTCCAGCGGCGGGATATCGTTAAAGTATTTCGCCAGCGTATTCTGATCGCTCCTCTGAGTAACGAACTGATAGAGGAGGTTGAAGTAGACATCGAACACGGTCCTTTCTATCCTCTGGTACAGGGTGGGCTTGGATCCACCCTCCAAGAAATGGTAAGGCACAAACGAAGGATTGTTCGGTATACCCAGCCGCTTGTACTGCCATGGCATCAACACGTGCGAGGTCATTCCCACCACGGGGGCGTTCAACGCGTGCGCCAATCCGAAAGCGCAATCCGAATTGAAGTGTTCCGTGACCACGACGTCGAATTTCTCTTTGCTCTTCCACAGATTCTGTACTCCTCGGTTTTCCAACATTACCCTACAATTTTCCGCCCCGGTCGTGGTGAGGAACACTCCGACGCCCAATATCGTCAAGTAAGATCGGTCTAGAGGCAGATCGTTCTCGATGATCTTCGCGGCGCCGGCCAAGCTTATGTCGTGGTAGTTTTTAGGTGGTGTCTTTTCCGGAAAATACGAAATGACGGTGACGTCGTGACCCCTTTTCGCGAGCTCTCGCAAGTACGGTTGGAAAACGAAAAAATGGCTTTTACCTTGATACGGAAATATGCCGAGTATCCTTAGCCCTTCGCCGTGTACGGATATCAGGGCGAAAATGAGGAAATATTTAAAAAAACCCATTTGCACGGCTATCGCGTGGGCGCGCACGACTCCGTTGAACCGACTGTATGAGCGCGCGAGTCGAGCGCCGATGCGGAGGTGACTGTGCTACGAGACCGAGCGATCACTGTTATAGCATTTTCACACGTCCCGGTCGCCGGTCAGCCAGCGCCGGCTGACCGGTTTTGTATTGAGCTCCCACACTTTTGCACTTCTCTATGCTGTAGCGCACTGCAATCGATATAGGCACGGGTCGCGTATTATCGTAATTTAATTTTTGCACATCTTAAAACAGAATATTGACAGTTAATAATAATGTGGCCCCCGTACCGAAGATAGATAAATAAAGCTAAAAATTTATTAAAATCAATCAACAGGAGCGAAATGAAAACATAGTTTATTCTATATTTTATTACCAGACGTAAAAGTTAGTGAGGAAATAATTTTGAAGTATTTTAGGATTGCTATACTTTTTTATGTCCAGAAGCGCAACCCCTTGAAAAAAAAAATGTTTACAATAGCAGACTTTAAAGTAAAAGATTGTATCGAGTATATTGAGATATTAAAAAAATTCGGTGATTAAGTTAAAGCAATTTTAAATATTCTGAGCATTTAAGATGCGTTTCCATTGCTATTTTTTGTAGATGATTTTTTGTTGGAATATGAAAAATTATGTAACAATCTGTAATATTTGCAATTAATGAAAGTAAAAAGCTTAACCCTGCAGGCCATCCCTGAAACTTCTTACTATTTTGAAGGACAAAATTTTAAAAATGAAAGAGCAGTAAATTATTGAGCTCTCCATGATCAAAAGATCGATTTTATTGTTTTTTACAAGCTCTCCGAACTCAAAAATGTTTTATTACGTTTTGAGCTTTTTCAATTAAAAACTCTAAATGTACTAAAAATCGATTTTTTTTCTAGTTCTCAAAATATCTTTGGAATACATTAACTGATTTTGATCTGTTTTAATGGTATCCGACGCAGTTTTTAAACAGAAAAAGATTACCGAGTACCTAACATCTTTGAAAAACAAAATTTTTTGGAAAAATCCTTTTTTCGAATTTTTATTAACCGTATCGTTCGAACTAACCAACCGATATTGATACAATTTACAACGGTCGACGCTGTTCTTTTAAGAAAACAACTGGTTATATTTTAGAGCTTATCAGAAGAGCAATTTGAAAAATATTCTAAGAAAACACTTCTTGACAAATTTTTCTCTAACATTATCTCTTGAACAAATTAACAGATTTTAATGAACTTAGCAACGATCGACAATGTTTTTCAAAGAGAACAACTAAATAGATATTAGAATCTTAGATACAGCGATTTACAAAATATTGTAAAAAACTAAATTTAAAAAAATTTTCTTCAATAATATCTGGTACACAAATCACCCGATTTTTATATAGTTTGCAGCCGTCGATGCAACTGCTTTGGGAAAACAGATGATTGAGATTTTTGTATTGATCGGTTAAGTAGTTTGAAAGTTATTTCAAAAAAACAACTTTCTTAAAACTCTAGAGTTTTCTCAAAATTTACAGAGCGAAACTAGTCGACGTTTAACGATGTTGATGTTGAGAGAACTCCTTTCGAAAATCGCCAATTACGTTTTGATCAGTTAATCCGTTCAAAATTATGAAAGGTTTACACACACACACCCATATACCCGCTCACGCGCACGCACGTACCCACACTGACACAGACACAGACACACAGCACGCAGGTGTACAGACATCACTCGGTAAATTGTCGAAATATATTCATAGGACTCTAAAACATCAAGATCTGGTGAAAATCAAATTGAAATCAGTAACTTTCTAATTTTATGAAATTTTTCAATTTTCGAAGCGGAAAGGAAAAAAAATTTGGTTGCCTGTAAAGTCGGTATACGGGCGAAAGTTTTACGTGACAACGACTTTGAATGGTAAAATCATTTTAATGTGAATATTCATTCGTATAGTAGGAAGAAGGATGAAATAATAGTAACAATTTAAAACATTTATTTATACAAAGAATTATATTTAAAACATTAATTTATACAAAGAATCTCGCACTGAATTTCATATTAACAAAATTTTATTTTACCTTTACACATACATACGTATTTATATACAAATATACATACAATAACTTGCAATACATTTGCAAGCTATGCACTAATTCTCTAGTGCTGCGCGCGGCAGACCGATCATAGTTGAGTGGGAGAGAGACGCAAGGCATTCGGCGGGCTCTCTCTCGTTCGGTGACTCATCGTTACGTTACCGAGCGTTACACCTTTTCATAAGTGACTCCCAGCCGCAACCTAATTTAAGACGTTGTCACGTCAAAAACCGGCTTGTATGAAAGGATCATGTTCGTACATTAATATCTAACAATCATTTAAATGTTGAAAAAATTTAAATACACGATTGTTATTCCATTTAAATATTTGTTAAAGTGCTAATTGAGGTATTGCGCAATTTCATATTCGTTTAAAGGTTTAAAGGCGTCAAAGCTCAAAATCAAAAGTTGGCAAAATTGAAGAAATATAAAAGTTATGGACTTGATGGTTTCTTTAAAAGCAAATATACCCTAAGATTTTTAAATAACTGAAGTTTTAAACAAATGGTTAAACTTTGACTACCTAACTTACGGGTAAAGTTAAGAATTCGAAATCCAGCGGTAACCAACCAGCAACCGGAATGTAATAAAAGGTTCTTAGGAAGGTCAAACAATTATATTTTATATAACATTTGTTAGTGCTGATAATGAGTGATAAGATTTGTTTAATTTTGTATAAATGGTATGTTTCTTATATCATTTACATTAAGTATACATTTATAGATAAGTTATATTAATAAACATTTTTCATAGGGATCCTTTACATTTTTTCGTTGCACAGTTAAATACAAATATTTATATTTATTTTGTTTAATTAAAAATGCTCAACTAGATTATGTAATTTGTATTTTTTTCTGTATCGTGTAATTATCTATTTCATTATAAAGAAATATTTAAATTATTTCTATGGAAAATAAATTCAACCTTTATATTAACATATAAAATAAATGTATGAGTTTTTAACCACATGAGTACGACTTACAAATATGGAAAATCATACACCAAAGTATCTTACAGAATTTATCGCCTTTAACTCCTGTTATGCGTTGGTTAAAAACAGTAGAAAAGTATATTGATATTGTTATGGTTCCTCACCACATTCATAAATCCAGATACGGTTATCGGTTTTTACCATCCATATACACACATACTCATTTCATAGTCTCATGGCCTATGGAATTTTATTATGGGGTCATGCAGTCGATGTAAATACAATTTTTCTGCTGCAGAAGAAACGGGCTATTCGTGCCATTTATGACCTGAGACCGACAGCATCTGTCGGAGAAAAATTTAAAGAAATTAATATTTTAACTGTACCGTCACAATACATGTACGAAAACCTGGTATTGCCAAAAGAAATATAAAATCGTTCCAAAAAATGAGCGACATTCATAATATTAACACTAGACATAAGAATGACCTTGCTGCTCATAAAACCAGACTCAGTAAAGTTAACAAACCATTTAAGGGGCAATGTGTGCGCTTTTATAATAAGATCCCAGTTGAAATATAAAATTTGAAATTTCACAAATTTAAAACTTTCACCAAAATAAAATGATATCGTGAGGGTCACTATGCCGTATCTGAATATAAGTTATACGAAAAAACCCGTGGCACTGGACTGCTCAACTATCGGCTGTTTCATGTTATTTTCAAATGTTGTGCTAGTTTTATTGACTATCTGTCATGTAACTGAGCGAAACCGAAACATAAATCAGCATTCGGAATGGGTGTTAATGTTGATACCAAAAGAATGTCATAATGACGTATTTCAAGTGTAATTAATTCTATTACCTATGAAATAAGGATATTTTTGATTTGATTTGATTTCATTAAAAGCAGCATCCAAAACATATGAAATTGTTCCTGTTTAGTTTATGTACTTAGTTTAATTGGCATTATTGCATCGCCAGTGAGAAGGCAATCTTCATAGTGGTTGACTATGCGTTTTTCACGTGGATTTAGATATTGCAAAAATCGTACCAATGAATGTTCCAAAATTTATAAAGTTTCTATTAGGTATATACCTTTAGAAAAACCATATATTTTAAAAGGAAGATATATAATAAAATAAATGTATGTATTATATGCACTGCATATTGTTCAAATGACATAAAAATCATCTATAGAAAGAAATAAGTAATAAATAATATATATTTTATTAAACTGAATTGAGCACTCTAAGAAAAAAAAGGGTTTTTCAAACTCGCTCATGTCATTAAATTAATTCAAGATTTATATTTAAGATTTCGATTTTTTTTTATTTGAAATTTTACCCCATAGTGACCAAGTCAGGATCTCATGACGGAATCCTAGGAAAAGCGAGGGAAATCCTCAAATATTATAGGCACGTATAGTGTATTTGAGTTCTTTTTTTAGTTGTTAACTTTTGGTGTATCATATCATACTGCTGAGCTGATGATGCAAGTTACAGTACTCTTTAACGATTAGGAGTTAAGGGATAATACTGCGATTTGTCGCCAGAAACTACGCTATTAGTAAAAACCTAGTATACACCGAATTAAAATTAATTAGTTATTAACATAATTAGCTATTACCTACATATTTTTATTAATTTTTATAATTCCAACGTGGCAATCGTGGCAGGAACACGTTGGAACTCTTAGCGACAACCGTAGAAGTAGAGTGAATTGATTTAATGTGGAAGTAAATGAGAATGTGATCTGCATGAATTGTTGAACTTTTATATCATAAAGTATGATTATAGTTTATATAAGAATAATTTGGTAGTTGTATCCAACTAAGAATGTAACCACCCTAGAATTACTAGTAGTCGATAATAAAAACGGGATCTGAAGTTATTTTCCACTTGCCCCGTGCAAAAGTAAAGGAGAGATACCTGGTCGATTTTATAAGCCATGGCCTTAATCCACATGGAAAGTGGCTAAATGAATTATAAAGTTATAATTATTCGATAACTAAAAAATGTGTAATTAAGTAAATTAAAAAAAAATGTTAAAAACCGCCTACAAAAACCTCTTTAAATATTTTTTTAAATAGACTTCAAAAACAACTAATCAGGTGTTTATGGAGTCGGTTCCAGCAAAAGATCAATCAGATACAGTTCTTTCTATTCTTTTGTTTTGTTTTAGCTGTAAACGACTCCAAAAACAACTAATTAGTTGTTTTTGAAGTCTGTTTAAAAAAAATATTTAAATAGTTTTGAAGGTGGTTTTATTTTTCTTTACTAATATATACCACGACAGTTTATTTATTTGCATTTTAAATAACAATCATTTTTATTTCGTAGAACTATAGTAAATGTGTGCTTGCATCTCTGACAATTAAATGAACAGCTGATTTGTATTTTACGGTCAAACGGGTATTATTATGTTTTCCAACAGACACATCGAATTAAAAGAAATAATCTCTTTCATAACAGTAATGACGTCAATGTTTGCTGTGGACTTCTTCTTGGAGTCGTAGTAACAAATAATATAATAATCTCTATAATTTGCTAGTCTTTCTAAATATACCTCAACTAATTCAACTATTACACAGCAGTTTGTCTATACATTATTCTTCAATTTCTAAATATATATATATATATATATATATATATATATATATATATATGTGTCTTATTCTGATATTGGTAATTATACTATAGTTATACATAAAATTTATCAAAATTTTTTTTCGCAGTGTGCACTGCGGTCGAATGTAATTCCCCACCATATCCTTCACACAAGCGAATATACATTGTCTTTATTGTTAGTTCTATCAGCGGCTCGACTTGGGAGGCAATAAAATTAATACTTTTATTTTTTATATCAATTAGTTCCTTTTTGAATTATGCTTATTAATAATTATTTCATTACCAATTAGCTGTGGCTGGAACTCCGCCTGGGTGAATATGGGATGCATGCCTTCATTATAAGCTTTTATTTACTTCAACCTGTTCCGATATCTGTAATAAAACCTTGCAAGTGAATTTTTGACCGCTTCCTGGTTTCCAATTCAGGTGAATTTTGCACACATTATGTGTAAATCGGATAACAATGCAATAATATGGTACCACCGCGATGGTCTGATGATGGAGTTAGGAGATGGATAGTGGAACTCTTTAACAGTGGACATGAAATTTTGTATATGCATTTAACACGATAGTTTATCCTAAACATTATTATGACACGGCTGCTGCACTTAGTGTTGGACCCTAATAAATGGATGCAAGCGAATCTATGGGCAAAAGGTTACTTTATAATTATTAATTTAAAGGTGCTATAAGAGTTGAGTAAATATTATCAATTAATAATATTCATAATACTTACTAAGCTAGTTATATTAAAATCATACATTAATAAAAAGAAAAAAAATTATAATTTTTAAAATACATTTATAAGAAGCATTTATATTATTGAAACAAAAGCAAAAAATGAAAAATAAACATACCTAGATTAAAAGATGTTTAAATGTATTGTAGGGCCAAAGCGGTTAGAGCGCAGGGCAAAAGCTATAGTTTTACCCTTATTCAACAGATAAATAAAGTCGTCATTGCAGTCGGGAGACCGTTCTGCGGATGACTTTTTAATGTTAAAAAGTCTTCCACAGAACGATCTCTCGATGATAATAACAAGAATAATGGGAAAATGTAGGAAAATCCCATCTAAGAGGGACCTCTTAAATATGAGGCACCTCGTCGGTTTCAGCTAAGCCAAGGTAAAAGAACGTATTATCTATGAACACGAATACGAAACATTAAATATCTAGTGCGAAACATTAAATAAAAAAAAAAGGTGATCTAAAGAGACAGAACTGCGTCTCATTTATCTTTGGTCGAAACCGACTCCGAAAACAACTAGTTAGTCGTTTTTGAAGTCTGTTTAAACAATTATTTAAATAGATTTTTGTAGGTAGTATTTTTTTTTAATTTCTCTTTATTATATGACGATATTTACCGTACATTCATACGTACCTTCTTATTGTAATTTACGGATTACTTTTGTAATGAAATAAATAATTGACGGATATTTAAATAAATTAAGGATATTATGTGCATAAAATCTTCGTTCATCTTTTCACCTATTTTTGTTATGTTTGTGAATTTTACTATTTTATTTTTATCATTTATTCTATTTTATAAATATGAAAAATATTATAATATAATAGTATAATAACTATTAATAAAGTAAATTGTATAATAACTGCATGCACAATTTACTTTCAGAAGTAATGACACGTATTTGTTTAAGTGTCTGGTGTCGGACCAATGCTAGACATTTAAACAAATAATGAGTGCAAATGTGCAAATGTTCACATCGAAGCGACATTGATGATGTAAGATGGCCGACTGCATCGAAATAAATGTCTGTTACTAGAGAGAAAATTAAATGTATCCAAGCTGACAATTCCTAAATTAAGACAAAACCGGTTTTTTTTTTAAAAAACGCTGTGTTATACGTTTTTAATGTTCATAAATTAATATTTCTAATGTGATAATAGAATTAGAGGACAAATCTATTTAAATTATGCAACATAGGCCATCTCACGAAGGAAGCTCAATATTTTAAGGGATGAGAGTCACGCTCGGGTATTTTTTTAGTAGGTATAGGTATAGTAAAATAAGCCTGAAGCAGAGGAGTTTCTTACTGAATCTTTCTCTTTTGTAGTCTTAAATGGGAGTGTTCAATGTCTTATACAGCTTTTTTTTAATATTATAATTTTAAAAAATTCAAAATCTATGTGGTCATTAAAGAATTTATTTTCCTAAAATAAATAAATATTAATTACTTTTTTTTTATCATCTAAATTACAATATCGAATAACATTCACATTTTGCACCAAACGCAGTTTAGGTACGTAGATAAGTCTCTATGATTTTTTTCATTCAAACTTAACTCTTTTATTTCGTCTCTCTTCAGAATACACTGTGGTGGTTTCTTCTTCATTTCGACAGCAACACGAACAACATAGAGAAAGTATTTTGGATGTAACATAAAACAGCACGTAAACAACGAGTGCCACAAAACACAAGATATCCAGCTGCAGGTGTTGGTACCAGGGTATCTTAACAGATGCCGCTGCTAAATTTGGCGCACCACCATAACGGGCAACGTACTCCGTCCAATAGATGGCGCTTTCTAAGGGCGACATAGGTCTGTCGTGCCAAAGTTTCGATATTCGTTTCGATTGATCTTGCACCCTGAAAATATTAAAGTTGAAACAATTAAATAAAATGTTGCGAGTAAATTGATCTAATAACAAACAGTTTGAATCAAGAAATAGTAGATGTCTTCCGCTTTATTTGACAAGTGTACTCGTACACCTACGCTTTGAACTCGTACATATTTCATTTTTGTTATTTTTGTTTGCAACGAATATATTCATTCGTGCGGTGACAACATACGGGACCCAAGGTTTAACATTCAATACAACCAGCGAACAAGTGATTTTAATTTCACTTCATTTAAATATTTATCAGTCAATCATTATGTCAGAAAAGGAAACCATTAGCTTTCGATTTGAAAACAATGCGCTGACCATTCGACCACTACTAATTATGCAGTTGACACTAGATATATATGTCGAGTGTATTGTTATTCCATTTAATTCTTATGAATACTTAATGCTCTTGTCCATATATGTGTTGGGATGAGGTACTCAATAAAGGATTTACGTACCTTATTGTTTCAACATGTTTTCCATTATTTTATAAAATCCAGTAAAGAAATCGATTTCGTCATGAGTCTGTAATATTTGACTATGAATTTGTTCTACTATAGGGAATTTATCTAGGTAACTACTCAACGATGGCTCAATTCACTCGAATTGAAAACAGGGAATTATAAAGTATAAATCTTTATAATGTTTTAAAATTTCCATAACTTCACTGTAACGTTAATGGTTTTATTATTTTTGACATAGGTGTTTTACCGTTAAGAAATCTTCCGGTTATTATAAATTTCGAGAAATCATTTATAAAACGCAAGTATATTTATTCATGTTAAAAACATTTATTATGTTAGGTATGAAACCTGGTAAATTAAAAGTATGCGAATGTGCTTTATGAGGTTACGCAACTAAACATAGACTATAGAATACATTTCGTCATAGTACTAGAAATCGAATCCAAATTATATAAAATAAATATATTTATCATTAGATTCTTGCCTTACGTGGAGTAAATTTCTTCGTCTGAATGAGTTACAAGTGCTAGATGACGTAAAATAAAACAAAATTTTGATTTGTGACATCTGTGAATACGACTACTGTGCCCATAGAGAAATATTGTGTCAGACGTATCCATAGAAAAGTATGAATAGTATCTAAGACTGAATGCTACACATGGCGCGTACGGGCGCTCTCAAGTTGGCGGGTGAAAATAATTTTTTTATTAAACTTTTTAAACAATTTCGATTGTTCTTTGTTTGTTCTTCATTGTTCGATGAAAAATAATTTTGATGTGAAACATCTATAGGCGCAGGGTAAACCGGATTGTTGGCGTGGCGACGCTTGCCGTGGCAACGGGTCGCCACACTATACAATGGTATATATATAGTCAAAATGTAGTAATGTGTACGGTATGGCGACGGGTCGCCACGCTATATAATAAATATAATCAGTCCACAGGAGTAATGTGTTCGATGTGGCGACGCGTCGCCATGCGTAAGCGACTGTGCGACTCCCTTCTCACTCGTTTCGATGGTGCTGTTTACTACGGTATTCGAAGTCACAGGTTGCAATGAATTAAGTTGTGGCAACTAGAAATTAATATTGAATTTTTGTATTTAATGAAAATAAATTTATTAAATAAATGGTCATCATTTTCTGTAAAAAAATCGTCATATTTAATTTTTCCATTATGCTATATTAGTTCCAGTCGTAATCTTGTCATTAATGTATATTACTTGTACAACTCGATGTTTCACATCTGCCAGGCGTCCCGTGGCGGCTCACATTTTTTTATTTTATCAATTAATTTATTTTATTTTTATAATATCTAACTTTAGGGAATACTTAAATCACAAATAACATTCAAAATTATCTTAACGTGTTTTAAGCAATTAGTAATATAATATAATAATAATTAAATAAAAAATGCTTCCAAAATATTTAACAAAAATTATAAACAATTTATTTTTTTAACTAAGTTGAAGATATTTAATAAAGTATATGAATAAATTAGTATCACTAATAACTAATATTAAATAAAAAATAATTATTTTATTCCTACGTATAGCTATTAGTTTCGAATTCTTACAGTTTATACTTGTCGCCTTCGTCTTTTATATTTGCGACATCAGTTTCTGACTCGACTTCGTAGTCACTCAACTCTTTCTCACGTTCCTTGTAGACCAAAAATTTTATCAGTAGCCAATAACGTGTGATCTTTCCTTGACAATTTTCTTCATCTTGCTTTTTTCGAAGTACTAAGGCTAATCTTTGATATAAAAGACAATTTTAGTACCTTCCTCAGTGGAGGATTTTTTTTATGAATGTAGGCCACTTTATTTCCGCCGCCCCAACTACTTTTCTAAAATAACAATTTTCCGAAATCTGCCGCGCCTAGGCCGCGGCCTATACGGCCTATTGACAAATCCAGGACTGACCTTACTTAATAGATTCAGCCAGCGAATGAACCACCAGTAAACGACCCCCTCAAATATTCCTCCTTTTAGTTGTGTTTTCAGGCAATCAATCGATACCATGTAGATCATTAAAATATCAGCACCAGCCAGCAGTATTGTCTTTAAATATTTTTTACCATATTTATAAACTATTTCTAAATCATTGACTAAGTTTAAGACTTAGTCATATCAATACTGATGTCGATGAAGGTTCTTCCTGCTGAGGTTATAATAGTATTGATGAATACTAATCCTTTTGAGACAGTCCGATTTCGATGAATTAGCTGAAGACTCGTACAGAATCTTGTCTAAAGCAAGAATAGATTAGGAAATCAATATATGAAGAAAAGTTTCCTTGTTGACATAAAAAATATTGGTATTCCATGGCATCAACTGCGCCATCTCTTTTGGAAAACGAAAATCTTGATTTTATTATTTATTTCTTCTTGCATCTTTGCAATGATTTTTTAACAGGAAATATACATATAACCTTGTTAATTAAGAACACGCTTGTACGTTGTTAGATATCAATTAACAATATATTATTGGGTAACTCTATGACTAATATAAAGTGCCCCCTGCTCTTAATAATGAATATTGAATATCTCCTAAAAAACATGACATAAAAAACAATAAATAATAAAAAACATGATATATTACAGTGATATATTAACGCTTACATTTTTACTTTTCGTAATAAAGATGTGTTAATGATGTGTTAAAGATTGTAAGTTACACTTAAATGCTCGGATTTTTTGTAATGTTGTTGGAGACACGGATAAATACTCCTCCAATGCCTCTTTTGTTATTACGAACACAGATATTTCTATATGTATTGTTTGAATCACAGAAATTTTCATGTTAGAGGAAAAATAATTCGTGTCTTTAATTGCAGTCACGAATTAAAAAATTCAATCAGATTTGGGCATTTTCTCAATTTTGCAGGGACATGTATCCTCCGTGTAGTATGCCAAATCCACACCGTTTTCCGATACTAATCCTACGTACAGTTTTAAAAATCATTCCGCATGCGCACTTTTATTAGCGTATGAAAAAAAAGCTTATAATTAAATTAAAACAAAGAGACGTCCGAACAAACGTTAATTTTGATCGAATAATCAATAAATAAGTCGGATATATTAAAAAAAGTCCCAAGATCTATAGTTGGCGCCGACTTGAGGGTTAACGTTTTTTTAATTAAAAAAAAAAACAAAACGCGAACAAAAATCATTTTTGATTGAACAATGAAGAACAAACAACGAACAATTGAAATAGTTAAAGAAATTGATAAAAAAAAATTATTTTCACCCGCCAATTTAAGAGAGGCGCGCGTACGTCTGCAACGCACTATAGGACGCTGGGAAGGGAAATATGCCAAAAATGGTTAAAGTCATTATTCTCCTTTATTCAAAAAAATGACAGAATATTGTTGCCAACATATCAAGATGTATGATTTCAAAAATTATAAGTACCAGAAGTTTATTTAAATTACTTAAAAAAATAATTAAACTTTGATTTACTCCGCTTTTCTGTTTAAGTGTATTTACATGCTACAGCTTCATCGTTATGTAACATAAAAAGTATGCAACCCATAAATTTGAAATTTATTTTAAATAATGTGTGGTTTATCTACTTTAAAACTATTTGTTTTTTTTTACATTTTATTTATAAATTATTTTTCAATCGGAATTTTTATCAAGAAGCAGATTTTTCACGCATTTCTAAATTTCAATTAGAGTTTTAATTGTTATCTCAGTTTGCCTCAGTTGGGAAATTTATTCTGTTTTTTTAGAAATATATGTAGCTACATAATAAAACATTTTTTTTTTGCGAAAACTTGCGAACTAACGATATGCATTCGAAATACTAAATACAGACGCACTCGGTCAACGTCGAAGACACGGCGCGTAGTGACTTTTACATACTTTTAACTACTACTTTGCAATGATTAAAAAAGTTTTTTTTATATTGATTTAGTTTATTAACTCGAAGGCAATTAAGATTAAATTTGTAGATACCTATTTCATTATAGCTAAATAGATTATTAAGGAATATTAGGTTTCTTTGGAAAATTGCTCTATATATAAGGACTACGTGAAGTATGTTATCTCAACGTTTTTTTATTTTATTATGAAACGGTTAGAAATCAATGATACGCTATTAAAGCTATCGAATGCCCACGAAATTGACTGCAATCGTTTGTTTTTGAATGATTGCGTTTTGGTTTAGATACGTTTGATAACATTTAGGTTATCAAACATATCTATTATTGATGGAAATTATGGGAAAATATAAAATTTACATGAAGCCAAACGCTAGAAAAAATGTCAACTTTGATAAATGTGATGAAAAATGGAATTCAGAATTTAATACTTCTCTAATAGTACAAAACGGAATACAAGTATCAGTGAATTATGAGTTGTTTTGACTATGATAGATGAAAAGCCATGTTTTAAAGATACAAATGCAACCTTCGTTTGCGAGGTTTGTGGTGCAAAACCTTCCGAAATGAATAATTTGACGCTAGTGCGAAATATGAAAAGGAAGAAACATTTAGATACGGCTTGCCTACATTATATGCCTGGATTAGGTTTATGGAATTTGTGCTGCACGTGTCCTATGATATGCTTTTCAAAACATGGGCTGCGAAAGGCCTACAAAACCAAAATTAAAAGAAGAAAAGAAACGGTATATACGAAAAGATTCCGAAAAGAAATGGGTTTGATCATCGATAAGCCAAGACAGTTCAGTGGTAATTCTAACAATGGAAATACATCAAGAAGATTTTTCTCTAATCTTACTTGTAGTGCCGAAATAACGGGTTTTGATGAGGATTTAATCAAAAGATTTCATACAATCCTCCAGTCTCATGTGGCATAAAAATTAACCCAGAACAATTCGGAGAATGTGCTTTAGAAATAGCAAAACTGTTATGTAAATCAATATAATTGGTACTACATGCCTTCTTCTATTTACAAAATATTAATGCGTGGTGAAAGCATCATACGATATGATGCTGTTTTACCTTTGGGTCAGTTTTCGGAAATGCACAGGAATCGAGACATAAGGATTATAAAAAAATTAGGCTACGTCAGAGGCGAAAATGTTCTAGAGAAGCTACAAACGAAGATGTTTTTCATACTTTATTATTTATTGTACATTCTAACCTTAAATTTACAGTCTAAGAAAAACTCCTAAAAAGATTACTAAATCTTTAACGGAAGACACAAAATTTATTAGATTTTTCTGACTAACGACTTATTTTGAATAAAATTAGATATAACAATAAATTTAGTTTGATTTAGCTATCTCATTAATGTTTTGATTAGTTTTATATTTTTCTTTTTTTATGTAGGTATACCTTAAAAATAAATATTCGAAATTAAATTTGTAATTTTTGACAATAATTAATTTTTCCATGTTAATTATTATATTAAAATTATTTTATCGAATTGTACTAGTAGTTTATTTATTCTTCTAAATAATCCCAAAATTTCAAAATTTTAGCTCTAAAAACAGTGGAGTTATAGATTTATGACATATGTTTCCCCGCGGTCCATAGTGCAACGCCCCGCACCGGAGATAGCAATGTAGCCGCATTATTTAGAATGTTATTCTACCATGCAACATAAATATTTTGGGACAGATATCAACGGCTGCTATAATATACTTCGCTAAATATTTTTCTGTAAAAGTATTCCACAATTTTCCTAAAACATTACGCTGCTTCTCTTTCGATTTTTATTTTAATCGGTTTACTAGTTTAGTTGTGAAACCTATTGAATAAACACTTCAGCAAATTGCATCAAAAGTAAAGACGTAATACGTAAAAGTAATCGATTTGACAGATAACGCATGGACAATCTGTCAAATCTTATGGATTTTACGAGTTACGTTGCGATTTTTGATAGATTTATTACACTTGTATGGACACAAATACTAATTGTCCCTATTCACATCCACGTATTTTCATATGATTCCCGATCGACAAAGAGATCCCGTGTCTTCGGGCATTGACACTTACCGCGTTTCGAGCATTTCGCCGACGGCATCAATCAAGTGTTCTCTGGTCAGGTCGCTGTACGACACCACGGTGGCCATGCCGGCGTCCCTCAGCGCCGCTGCGTTGCCGTACTGGTCACCAAACAGCGGTATAGCCACCATCGGTATACCGGAGTCCACAGCCTCGATGGTGCTGAGGATTCCGGCGTGGGAGATGAACACTTTTACGTTATCGTGACCTGGAATGTTAAAAAAAAAACTTAAGAAGGGATGAAGCTGTTTAAACTGTAATAAATCACGATTAAAAGGTTAGATTCCTCGTTTCTGGTTATCTCTTAACGCTTTTATTGTATCGTTGGAGTAATAACAATATAATATAGTATGTAATGTAGCACAGTATTCGTTTCTTTGGTTAATTCTAGTAAGAAGTTTACCAATAAAATATCGTAAGTAAATGTGGTATGTACTGCGTATACTTATGTATATGTGTTAAAATAGTTAAACATTAAGAAACAACACCAATATAAAATTCAATTCAAATATAATAGTATTAGTTTTCGCCCGCCGCTCTATCGGCTTGGATGTAGAATTAATTTTTCCATGGACAGCATGAACGGTCTACATAAAGATGTAGACCGTTCATGTTGTCCATGATGATTTCGATCACGTGACTGCTCTTGATTCCAATTTCGGTCTCGAACAAGATAGCCGGTTTTGCCTTCGATTCAATTCTGATGAAATTATCTCCAGGGACCCATAGATACTCTGACACGGAAAAGAAGTGTACTGCCCTTATTTTTTACTATTATGAAATGATCTCGTCACATTTTCGATCCTATTCTGAAACGATCTCGTCACATTGTCGATTCTATTATGAAACGATCTCGACACATTTTCGATCCTATTATGAAACGATCTCGTCACATTTTCGATCCTATTATGAAAACGATCTCGTCACATTCTCGATCCCGATCCCTGACTTCTAGTGGCTCCTATCACAGACCGATGTTTAACTTGACCTTCTCTTATCAATATCCATCGCCATATGTAAAGAATTCTTTCTATGCTCACAGGAACCTAATATTTACGTTAAGAAAAAAATAGATGACCCAAAGTTTACATAATTTACAGGCTTCATACTTTCGATTGGTATATAATTTCTTCGTTAAATTAATGAGTGCAATGTTTAAAAAAATAATTTAAGAATTTCTAATTAAACGTTGTCTGGGCCGGATTTTTTAACCAACCCACTAGCGATATATTTCTTAACATTATTACATTTATATAAAATGTGTTCCGTCCAACAAACAAATGGGTGAAGGTCGTTTCTAATTCGGATTCTCTACTAATATACATGACGAACGAATTTATTCTATGCCTACGCGGGCGGAGTCGCGGGCGAAGGTTGTAATTTTTATAAAGGAAAAATTATATATTTTAGAATGTAATATCAAAACTGTCTTAAAATCAACGGAGCAGCACTCACGCAGTATGTCATATTGCGGCAGCCAGCGCCTGGTCATCACGTTCCTCGGCATGTTGGGGATGTCGTCGCCGTCCCATTTCCATAACACTCTTAATGGTAATTTGGAGAAGAACGATAATAACACGTTCAGCTTTTCTTTCGGCAGCGTGGAATCCTTCACCGTTGAGCCCAGGTTTATGTATATGACCCCGTTTTCCGCTTCGTTTATGAACCTTTCGAGGTCCTGGAGAAAAAACGCGAGAGAATTTTGAGAAAAAAAATACTTTATTAAAAATCGAAAACAAGAAAAGAGCGCGTGTCCAGAGTACACGTGTCAGAAGTGAAACTTCTTTGGCAACATTAATTAAAATCAGTAAGATTGTTCATAAATAATCAGAGATACCAATTAAAGACTAAAATTATAGATAAAAATTGATGAAAGATCAAAAATGAGATATTGTAGATATTTAAAGGATTGAGGCATAGTACTGAAAAGATTTCTATAAAAATTTTAAACTTAAAATTACGATGATATTTTGAATAATGCAGTAATTGATAAATGAATACTAATAAAAAAATATATTGTACAAATAATGTAATATTGTTGTCGGGCAAGAAAATAAAAATTATATGTACTTTTTGTATTTAAAATCATTATGATAAAGGATGTTTGAGCAATGTACATTTTTTTTTTGCGTTTTAAAGAAAAGCTATTTTATTATTATATTCATAGACAATTATGTACAAACATATAATGTACTCAAATTTGGCATTATCATTGTTGTTGTTATAATTATTAGTAAATTTCATTTATAATGATATGATTAACATACTTTTATTTATTTAATAATTAAAGATTTGTAGAAGTTATAATAAGAAATACACGTTTTACATTCAACATAATTCAGGAGCCCCGTAAAAAGAATTCCCTCTACAGCAATAGAGCACAGCATGCTTACTACTTTTGTCTCTTTCTTTCTGGCGATCTGTCCGGTTGCTCTCTCCGTCTTTTAAAGTCTAAAATCGTGACGGCCTCATCATCCCGTTATTATTACGCCGTGACGCGACCCTGAAATTTCACTCTCAACGCGCCCAAAGAAGTTTCACTTCAAAAATCATAGTACGGTTTATACGTATTTAGGTAAACAAATAGACAAATAAAATGAAGTACATCCAGTGTTTATTAAAATTTATAATTTATATTAGGAGAACGTATGGTTGTATATTTCGTGTATTATATGAAAATCCATATTTTTTGTTTTAAAAAACAGAGTGTCAAACAATATCGTCTACGCTGGTCCAATGCGATTTGTCACATTTTCATATCGCTGAAGGTTTTAATGAAACTTCTTTTCACGCAAAGTTTCATCACTATGTTCTTCTCCTTGGCCGTTACAGCGAGTGATAATTGAAGTTTCAATTTGCACACGAGGGCATGAACTTGTTTAGCACCTCCCGCCTCACAGGCGGAAGTCATAACCACTGGACCTATTATTGCTCATGTTATCTATATCTTTCTTCACTTCTATGAATGAACATGAACATAATCCGATTAACAAAACAGTAGAGCGAGAAAATCAGTACATTAAAGATATTTGACAAAAACTACTCTGAGGCGCATTATAAACTTTGACAGAATATATTAAAATGGGTTTTAGAGTTTTTGGCTATCTGTCTGTATATTTGTTCGTGCACTCTGAAAGAACTACTGGACAGAATTTAATGAAATTTGTTATGGTAATAGTTGGTAACCTGGATTATCATATGGGTTATTTTCGTCGTTATTACGTAAGATCATAAAAATGGTTAGTTAATAGATATAGTTTTAAAAAGCGCGCGTTTTCCTCGACACAATAAAGATATGTGGTATCCATAGTAAAATTCTCTTGCCGCCTTGGAGGGAGGGTGGGGTTAGGGGAGAGGAATGTGGGCGCCAATTTGGAGTTTTGCAACATGATTCAAGCAATATATTCAATCAAATCAATATAAATAAATATGAATAAAAGCACCTATATGCTTTCAATATTGTAAGAGATCTTATCGCATATATGCGATATTGGAATATATTCCAGGATATTTCATATATGTTCGGGTGTATTTATTTCAAATATTTTACCCTTAATTCCAATTGCGCTTCGGAGCTGACATACATAACGTGACCATTTATTTATTTTGTCAGACCGGGACACAACTGCGGAAATATATATATAATAAAAAAAGTGTTTTTGTGTTTTACAAGAATTTGGGTGGAAGGGATTTATCTGTCCTGCACACACGCGTCGGTGCAGCACCGCGCGGGCGGGCGGCGCGCTCAGCCGTCATCTGCCTCCCCGTGCGGGGCGTCGGGCCACGCATTTCGAGCGGAAAAAATAAATTTTAAACTATTGTTGGGTCTGCTTGCAAAACCGGGACTATGTTGGCTTCGTTGGGGACATCAGGACAGACTGCCTGAATCCAGGACTGTCCCGCCCAAACCGGGACGTATGGTCACGTAAGACATGCACCACTTTTAAGGTTCCGAGCCAAAATTGGCAAAAACGGAACCCTTATAGTTTCGTCATATCCGTCTGTCCGTATGTCACAAGAATTTTATTCAAAAACGACTAAATGTATATTGATGACATTTGGAGTATATTTGTCTTGTATAAGCCGCTATTTAGTTTGGTAATTAAATAACAAAGACAAATATTTCTAGGGGGACCCTTTATACATGTAACAGAAGCTGAATAAAAAATATTTCAGCAAACATCAACATGTGATATATAGTTCGCCAGTTCTTTTAAAAACATTATGGTTTCTAAGCAATTTTTTTTTATTGAATTTTTTCGGATGTAATCTCTCCGAAATCAGCACAAACTGTGTCCCCTTCCTTTATTTTTTAAATCGTACTTTTAAAAAAATATGATATCAATACAAAGGTAACCCTTAATAAATACTCAATTTCTTTGTAGTAACGATTACGGAACCCTACACTGAGCATGGTACGACATACTCTTAGCCGTTTTTTTTGAATATACGTTTTTCTGTTTAAATTTGAAAATGTGTGAAAAAATTCTATTGTTTTAACTTCAAAGTTTGCAAGAATTAGAAAATAAAATAAAACGTGACTATGCAACTCCCAATCTTTACAGAAAAAATAAAATAAATTGCACAGTTTTTGAAAAAGTGAACAATCATTTAATTTTAAGTTTGTCCGAATTTTGGAGGACCACTATATTAACAGGCTTGATTTAAACTATTTGTAATTATTACATTGTAAAGAATTGTTGGTAACCGCACTTGACACGCATTTAACCGATTTTTTTGTGTATGCTAGTATTAAATTATGACTAATATTAACTTATGTCACATAATTATTTATAGATTTATGAATATCTTAAAAATATTACGCAATACTTGTGATGTCTCGATGAAGTGATTATTAGCGGTAGCAATTTAAGTTTACAGTTGAAATATCTTTGAATAGTCTGTGTTAAGACTTTGTGTGAGATTATTAACATAAATTAGTTCGCTTCTATGTATTTGCTTTTAGATCGCTATAAAAAGAATTTTTAAAGTTCAATCTCATCAAGGCAGTTGTTCAAAAATTTTCGTATTTCGATATACTTAATTTTGGAGTATGGTATATTAATGGGTTTGATACAAAAGCAGAAAGTAAGGCAAAAACGATAGCGACGATCGAATGTAATCGGATATGTTTATAAATCACTTTATACCACTGAAAGAATACAGTGATAAAGAAAGGCTTGTAGGTCGAGGGCGATAAGAAGCGTGTTTGTCAACAAATTAAATGCGGGTTTTTTCTTCTCGTCATCGTGCATAGAATACGAATTGCGTTAAATGCCAAAGCAAAAGTAAAATTGTAAATCAATATGCGTGCTATTTGATAGAAATATCTGACAGTTCGTCGCGGATCGAAATGATACTCAATAGTACTTCAATACTTTGGTAATAAATAACAAAGACGAGATCTAAACCCTTTAACAGTAACATTACAAATAATTTCGCAACTGCTGACGATACGGAGTTCGTTGGAATGAAGTAATGATATTGCGTTTCCGTCCCTTAAGTGGGTCATTGAACTGTCGAGATGCGTAACAAACAAACGCTCGTGCGTCGTGAAGGTAACTTTCACAATTTTTTAATAACTTGTATGTGTATTTGATTTTTTCTATCCTCTGAATGAGTAATAATACTACTTTAGTGTATTTTGGAAGAAATACAATCTGAGTTTTTTCAAATCAATCAAATAGTTTTTTCAAATCAAAGTGATTTGAAATAGTGTTTTCAAATCAAAGTGATTTGAAAAAAACTAAATTACCTTTTAAGATTACTAAACGTTTGATTAAGAAAATTATTAGGGTCAGATATTTAATCCGAATATCTATTGCTTAATAAGATATCGATGTTCAATGTGTTCAGGAGTTTTTATTGATATGCTATTGTTATTTAAATATAAGTAATTATATACTCACTGTTGGTATCACCCTTGGACTTCTAAGATGTATACCTCCAATGTCGATGACGTTATCAGGTCTGGTGAACCCTCCGAATACAGACTGATGCGTGTTGACGAAAGTCAAGCTGGCGTTCGATGCGATGCTCTCCAGGGTCGGCAAATCGTCTCCAAGAAATTTATACAGGAACACGTGATCGGTCACCTGTGATCCTACATAATAAACCCAGTTCGTGGCATGATACAGCACGTAGCTTACGAGCCTTTCCAGAAACCATGGTTCCCGGCCGTAATGCAGACCGGATTGAGAGATGTAGGAAGGATTGAAACTAATGCCCAGCCTGTTGAATTGCCAAGTTTGAACAGGCTGAGGGTTGTACGATATGTACGGTGCACTCAGGTTGGCGGCTAGAGCTAAGCCGCAGTCACTATTAAAAGACTCGACCAGAATAACGTCGAAACGCGGCCGCATCCTCAGCATGTGCAGCACCTGATGGTTGTTCATCAGAGTCTTGCAGTCGTCGTTACCGGATTTCGTGGCCACCAGGGTCTCGAACGGCAGCCGCACCACTTCGTTGTCTATCACCGATTCGAAGGACAGCCCCTTGTACACAAGATTTTCACTGAGGAGCACATCCCTGTACGAGGACGGCGCGTCCTGCATGGGGAAGTGGCTTATCAGGGTCACTTCGTGATTCCTGTTCGCCAGCTCCCTGAACAGGCTGCGATACGTGAGATAATTGTTGCGATCCAGGGATGGAAAGACGCCGAGTATCTTATAGCACTCCCCGACGAGTACGATGCCGGCGAGCTGGATCGCCACCGGTACGAGTCCGATCGGGTACATTTCGCGTGCGTTTCGTGGCGCAGTCGGCAAGTTACTAGGGCGTAAATCGAGTCGTGGTGTCTAATAATAGGTGGAAGTGAGGTAATCGCGCCGACGCCGCCGCTCGTTTCGTCACTGGTAGAAATATTCGGTCGGCGGCGATCGCGCGGCATTGAACGTGACCTCAATTTGCATGCGACGGGTCCTCGCCGGCGCCGGCGACCGGTTCTGAACTTTGTCCCGTGGAATACGAACGTTGACGTCTATGCCGCGTTGTCTATCATTCGTTGACCCCGGTGTACGATTGTTTCTCGCCGTCGAGGATATGATTTAAGGGTACCGTAGCCGAAGTGAAACGTAAACGGGACGCTTCTAGTATCGTCATGTATGTCTGTACCGCGGCTATCCGCTGCGGCATATAATCGATTTTTAATCGCTTCTCATGAAATTCTATTGAAAGGTGTTTCATATCGATCGCTATGTAACCATTTCGTAAAGAAATGAAGAAGAACAAATTGAATGATGGACGATTTTGCTGGTCAATTCCAGAAAGTTCCATATTTTCTAAATTAGAATAGCTGGAAAATACAAAACAAATTTTCGAGTTCCAAAAAAAGAAAAACTAGAACACTTTTTAACTGGTATTACAAATCGATTGATTTATCGGTGTAATCAATCGATTCGTTTACAAGTGGAAGTTATTTTTTTTCCAACAATATGTTTATATTAAATTGACCGATTTTTTTAAGGATTTAAACTGATTCGATATTGCAAATAAAAATATTTTAAAAAGTTATTAAGAAATTACTAAAGATATTGTCAACTAATCAAGCTTAAATTTTGAAAAAATCTGAACCAAATGTTTATTTAGATGTTGTGAGGCTACTTTTATCAGTCGATCGTTTTAAAAGTTGTAAAAACATTTTTTTTAATTCTGCTTTAATTACACCTCTCGATTAAGTTGACCAATATCGATAACCCTTGCATTATTCGATAAAGTTTGTTAAATAATGTGTTTACGAAAATTTATAATCAGTCCATTACAAGTGTTAAAAAAAATAGTCCATTCAAAAATTTCTGTATAACGATTTTTTGGCCAAATTAATCCATTTAATTGGGTTAATGGCATTCGACATAGTATTATGGAAAATAGAGTTAAATTTTACCATTTTATTAGATTAAAAATGATATTAAAAAAAAAATCCATTTTATAAGTTTTGTTTTTGATAATATTCAAACATTTACTTTTCCGATCAGTCTGGCTTTTAGAAATACTAAATTGATTGAAAGCCTTTCGCATACAAGTCGGCAGCAGTTGATCTATTCAAAAGTATTAGATACTAACTAACATATACACCTACGCCTCTCATCCCACGCAGAGCAGCTTTCAACACACACACGCGCAAACAAGCATGAACCCCTTCCTCATTTACGGACAGGAGAGATAAACACATGTAAATCACAGTTAATACTGTCAGAATAAGTTGACTAAATGTTGACTTCTTAAGATCTGCTGAAAATTCAATTTTTTCAATTTTCTTAGCGGGAAGTTACATTGAAAAATGAAAGTTTATTTTTGCGGCTCCATTGCATGGGCCGTCGTTGGAAAAGTGTTTCAAAATGATTTAGAAGTATTTTTAGGTATTTATTAACATTCCAGAAAATATATGCTATTTAATGAATAACATACCGGATCAAACTTGCAACAATATTAAGTGAAAATATTTTTTTAACTGCCTCCGTAGGACAGCAGTATATTAGTGGTAGGAGTCAGAGTAGACGTATTCTGTTACAGATATAAATTGAGCAATCGATGTCAACATCAATTAGTACAACATCCAGTAGGATGTTGTACTAATTGATATTGACAATGAAATATCACCGTATTTTTAAATGGTAAATTGACCGATAGAATTTATATTAGATACAATTTAAATAGGTCTGTATAAAAACTAAAAAGTTATAAAAAATATCTCGGTTATTTTTGTTTTTCCGATTTTAAATTCGTTGCTAGATCTCCAGTCCCTTTTAAATTATTAGTGTTAATGCGTATTTTGTCAAGTGTCAGTTATTTTTAACATTTATGACCAAACGCGTTTTAATGTGTAAACCAAATAAATTATATTCAACTACCTGAAAAATAAGAATATTTAATTTTTTTTTTAATAGAACATGTTTTCAATGTCGATCGGATGTTAATGTATTATTGAAAATAACTGAAAAATTTAGCATATTTTTCTTAAGCTTAATAAGTAATAAGAATTGAAATACAAAAAATAAGTATTATAAAAAATGGATCCATGTCATACTTTATTCTTCTTTTGTTATTAATTTATCCTACATTGTTTATTCAATGAAAACAATATGAATTTCGATGAAACAAAAACATTTTAATGAATGGAGTTACATTTCACCTGTCGTTGCCGACGCCGCGACGAGACACCATTGTAAGTCTTCATGTCAGGGTTCGCAAATGGAAAAAAATGCATGAGAATAAAAAAAAATGTATAGTTACATTCAGTCGGATAATAATTTTTAAGGTCGTGTTTGTTATACAAAAATATTCATTACGAAAATCAAACCTACAATTTTCATAAAATTTGAGTTACTAAAATGACTATCTGTCTTCTCGATTTTGAGCGCTTAAAACGAAAAACGGAGCCATTCACAGGATCGCTTCGTATCGATCAGTTCGTCTGTCACAACGGCTTTTTTTTTTTCCAAAATTATGTAACCTACGAACGTGCAATTATAACATGATGTTAGGTGTCAATAAAACACAGATAATCGCCAATGTCACCAAAAAAAAAAAATGTATATATATTTTGTCGAGCCCAGAAAGCACGAAAGTATTGTTTCTCATATTTTTGAAATCAAGATTATTAATGTATTCTTTCATAATTATCAGAGGTGTAAGAATGATATCTTTTGATCAAGTCAATAAATTTCAACGTGACTTGCCTTGTTCCACGTAGTTTAATTGAACTGAACCTGAAATCTGTAGCTTTTGTCGTAGCCACGGTACATACAAAATTGCCGGATCTCCTTTATTTTATTACGCAGAAAGAAATATTTTTGAACACAGTACGAACATCTTAGCTCCTGAGGCGTTTTTATTTTATTTAAGTTTGATGTATTTCATTAGATGGATGCTATACATATACTGAAAAATGAAGTCTACCCATTAGGCGCATGACGTGAGCGCCGTCTAGTGTCTGCAACTTTGGCGGTTTTGTTAAATAAAAAACGTAATAAAACATAGAAAATTTATTTAAAATACTGATTGTAGTAGTTAATAAGTGCAAATATCTGTTTAATTTTATTGTTAAAAACATATAATTCTTAACTTTATTGATAAAAAGTGAGTATTATCTGTGTATTTATACTATTGTTAGTTGTTTACTTCTTTGTTGTTTCGTTATAAATTAAAAGCATAAAACTATAATTAATGTTTTTATTATATAATAGTGACAAATAATTTCTGTTCTAAGTAGTAGTAGTATTGTACTGCTTCAAGATAATTTGTTTCTATACCAATAAATTGTGTGATACGATTACGAAAATGGGTTTTAAAAACATCATCATTGATACTAAATGCCAATTTTTAACCATAAGCAAAGAAAACTGTTTTTGCACATCACTGAATGAATGTAGAAGACATAAGGTATAACAGTCAAGAGTTATTTGATACGCGCGAAGATAATTAGACAAGCTTCTGTCGCATTAACTCCACTCTAGACACATTTAAATGTAAGTCCATATTTTTCTATTACTTACCCAATTGGGTTAAATTTTTAGCACTACAAATCATAATTACTATTATTAAACAAGCTTTTACTATTTTATCCGGATTTATATCCGAAATTTATTTTCGAATCCTGAAATTATAATTGTATTATGATTATATGACCACTTATGCAATGATAACTTCATCCAACTCAAGGTGAGTTTCAAAGTCAGGACTATCTAGTTACAGACAACTCTCTCGATCTATCACTTTATATAATATAAAAATATTTCTATCTTTTTAGTTTCATCCATTTTCAAGGACTAAATACTTATGAACTTTAAGAACCGAGTTTAGTAATTGAGAACAATGTAGCGAATACAGATCATCAATGATATCAGCGGGCATAGCGATGTTCACCATAGTGAAAATTCTGTGTTCATTTTTCGATTTAGTGTTAAGATTATAATTACCATCGAAAACCTTTTGCTTATGGCGACTAATCTGAAGGGTGAAAACTCGATTAGGCCACACGTTTACTAAAAAGTATATTCTGTGTCCACCTTTGGTTTCCATCATTAGAGCAGCTCCTTAGCACAATATTTTAACAAGATATCGGTTCTCTATAATGTTCATTAAAAAATATATACATATATTCTTATCATAATATGTATAAACTTAACTGTATATAATTAATGACAATAGTAATAATTGAATAATAAGAAGAGCGTAAAATGAATGATCGGTGTGGTGGTTGCCCGTCGATCAAACTAATCCAAAATGAATATTTTACGTACAGTAAAATGATGTAAAGAAGAAGGCGTTGATGGATACTGATCGCATATAAAAAGTGAACCAAGAACCAAGATTATTTTCAGAAGTTTTTAAAATAATTGAATAAATATTTCCCAAGTTCAAATGGTATTATGATGCATTAGAGCTAACATTTTTTTTTGCTACGTAACTCGAGGAATTTCGGTACATTTCAATCGTCCAAAGTTAATTTTCGTACTTATTTGCGATTAATTTTGTTAAAATCGTAAGCCTGAATGTGACAACCCTGACAGTGACGCTTTGTGTCACTGTAAATTTATACGTGTGGATTTGCAAGTATTATGGCGTGTTAGCTTGTTGTCTACCAGTAATGCATTTACTATCTTGTCTCATTAATCTAGGTGAGCTAAATCCCTGTAGGTAATCGAATTTAATAAGCATATTGACCTTCATAATTTTAATTTGCTTGTTTCGTAAATTTAGGTTTTAGATTTATCTTTCAACTTATAAAAATAGTCATTTTTATAATGTCAGAAAAAACAATGTTTAGTTATTGTTATCATTCGTTAGTTATGTTTTAGTCTCGTGACTATTATAAAACAAATAAGAAATAGATATAAATATTTACTGGTCCTTAATGATGGTATATCAAGATTTGAAGAATTATATTTTAAATATTGCGGTACACTTGAATTCAGGCGTTTAAACTGAATCTGCAAAACTTGATATTTTCGCATCAGTTTTACAGCTAATAAACTTGTCCGTCTACGCAAACTAAAAATATCAGTCGCGGGTGTGGGAGTGTAATCGAAAAAAAAAATTGTAGTAATAACTCTTTTATGGGAATCGTATATGAGATTTTTCTGGAGATAAATTATTTTTCCTCAACGTCCCATCGTCGAATCTCCTCGACATTTTAGCCCTAATTCTGAACGATGACAACGAAAATGGAAAAAAAAATCGTAACAGTCGCCCGCCTTTCGAACCAGTGATCACGTCACCGAGCCAGGGCGGGCGGCGGGCGGCGGGCGGTTACGGCCTTCTAAACATTTACTGCCCGTGAGTTACAACAGAATAAACAGAGCGGACGCCGGGAAAGATCTCGTCGAGTGGAAATAGCCGCTCCTCGGGCTCTCTATTATATTCGCATTTGTCGGAGGCATTAGCCGCCGGGAGGCCCGACCCTCGACAACATAAAAATGTAATTACAAGAGGGAAGTTCGCGAGGCACTTAAATATAGATTTACCCTTTGGAGAGCGTTTTGATGGGAGCTCCGGAGGTGTGAGATCCATCATATCTCGATTGTGCCGCCGCTCTCAATTATTCCCTTCTCAGGGCTGATAACTTCATTCATTTTTCAAGCCGCGTCCGGGTGTAGTCGGACTGTGGGTAGTTTCGGAAGCGGCCGGGTTTCGGCCGGCGAGGGGAGCATTAAAATCGGTTTATTACGGTACAAGGGGATGTGACGCGAATTTGAATAATGACTTGAGATTTTATTATTCTCCAATTTTTTCGGAAGCTCCTTTCGTCGAACTGTATTTACGGTTTCATTTATACGGAATATAGAAAATGTTACAAGAGAGCTGTAGTGGTTTAATCGCCAAAGACTTTGGCTTTGAGACTGGAAGTACTGAATTCGATTCTGTATTGTGTGAGGTGTTAATTCGCGGAATTCCATAATAGACGCTTGCCTGCGACATGCATTAACATGCAGCACGCAACCCACCGCTGACCCTCGAATCTGCCTCTCCACTACGAATATCCAAAGAATTGAATATTGATTCGAGAGGATTGACAGATATCGACCACCTAAGCAAGTGTTAATTTTATTTTTTATAATTATCTTAGTCCGCTAATCGTTATAATGATAATTTCTACGTATGTTTCATGCCAACCAGGCACATCCTCAGGAAAGTGCCGACAGTCACATCGACCAGGGTGTAAGGAGAGTTAAAAACAACCGACACAACCTCGTTAAGTGAACCGCTGTCATGTAGTGGTCAAAGAGCCCCCTACCTCGCTTTGGAGCGCCCGGAGGGCTCAAGGTTCAAACCTCACGATCTAAAATAAAATGGTTATGGGAAGCTTTGCTACGGCGGCGAGGTGATTAAAATTTAACACAAAAATAATCACATTCAATTTTAGTGTTTTTGCTTAATAATATTGAAGTATTTTATGAAGTAAAGCGTAAAGATTCATAATTACTAATAATATAAGGTTCTTTAGATTAAACGACTTACAATGAATTTTATCAACAGATATTTATGTGTTACCTAATCTTTATTTCGCTTTTATTGACACTTGACTGTCTTAGGTATTCCCTAAACCTAGGTATATGATGGACCGGCACTGAAACGATTATTTAAGGTAAATTATTGTTTCACACACGTTGATAGTGAACGTTTTTGACTATTTACAATTATACAAGATGTTTCATTATTTATGATTACGTGAAATCTTGAAAATTTCGTGCGAAATTATTGGTTCAGGAATTAAAGGCAAAAATAATTTTATTTCAGTGATTTCGTATGCGAAAATCGACAGCGTTAAATGTTTTGGAAAAAAAATCGAATCAGATTTAGAATTCACAGACAATAAGATAAGCCTATGTAAATTTACATTTAAAAAATTCATACCTTCTTCGGCTACGAAACTAGTCTGCCTTTGTTTGAATTTATTTGCTTTAACCCGAAACGTAAAAAGATATTTACAATTATTATTAGGACAAACAAAATATTAAAATTTAAGACTACAACCGACAACAAATAATTGACATATAATACAATACTATCGATGCAGAAAAACTTTGCTTTTATACGTTTTTCGAGAAACGTTTATCTTCTGTAATCAGTAGGATTATACGTCAATCATGTTTGATAACAGTTTCACCAACTTGCTAATTTTTTACCTAACAAGGAGTCCCTCAGCTAAGAAACCCTTATGTTGATAAAAATTAGATTTTACTAGGTGATTGTTTAACGGATACTTATAGAAAGATAACCTTTTGTTAAGTGTTCATTCAGAGTACGTTGATGAAATTGGATGTTAGTACATATCATATACGAAAGCTAGATGGTGTCAAAGTATAAAGAAGATTTTGCTCATTTTGCATATGAAATTGATTTCGTGTGGACGGAATAATGCATAATAACAGATTTGATCTTCTGCGTTCACGCGAATTTCATAGATATTACCAAAAACTTGTTCTAAACATTTATGCATTATTAATATTAGTAAACAACTTTGACACAGTGCAATGTTGGAAGAAAATTTCAAAACCCCTAACACTCCAGAATAAAATATTTCTCTAAAATGTCCGTGTCCTATTATTTTTATAGTTGAAGTTTAGTTTCATAGATACGTCGTAAACAAGACACATTATACGACCGTCGTAATCGATGCGTTGTACGTTAAGTCCTGAGGTAACGCTTCGTGTGATTTTTCAGTCCTTTGGGACGCTTGGGTTTCACATGAAATACGTGTATGCGCGGAGGGATCGTCTCCGACATACGGTATCGTTGAGTGTAAACGATCGTACACGCGGCCGCTAACGGCATGCGCGACGCGTCGGGCCGGCAGTCGGGCACGACAGTCGCGAGATGTAAAGGCCGTCGAAGCTTGTGCATACTTGGCGTTATAGCGGCACGCGTTAGGCGAGCCACTTTAATTATGAACGGCACTAAGAGCGTCCGCCGCAAAGTGTGGATGCACTTACTGCCGTCGCGGCTGGAGTTCACGTGATGCTTAGCGAAGTTAGCTAATATCTGCCGCGGATTAATATTTGCTGTATTTTATCGTACAAATGGCCTTTTACAGACTGCTATGTTCCTATTAAGGTGCTACAGGACCTGAGACGAACGGTTATTGAACACTTTTGTGTTTACATAAATAGGGAATTTGTACAGTAGAAAATAGTTAATGACGCGCGCTATAAATCGTTCCCACTTTTGATAACAGGTAAAGTCCATTCGTTATTGTACTATTTGATACGCGAAATTAATCTCTTATTCGAATAATCTTCGATAGTTGACCTCATTGCCTGGATGGATGAACTGTTGAATCTATAGCAATAGTATTAGGACGAGCGAAGCGACTGTAACGTGATAAAGTAATTCACAATGTTGAATTCTTCGTTGCAAATGACATGTGAGTAAATTAAAGTGTGTTAATGAATTGCATATTTTGAAATATCGTTGTGTACACTAGTAAATACATTAAATTGTTTGTTGAATATATTTTGTAGTTGTGTCAGTGCCAATATTAGTCCTCAAGTAATCGACAAGACTTGATATCGGAATCAAATAAGCCTGTTTTCTAGAGAAAATATATGGATTATATGTACATGACGAATCAAGGCCGAACTCTTTTTAACGTTGTACGTAAAATTAAGTCCATATCTTCAACAAATTCATTTATTATTAATTTTTATCATTATAATTATCATAAACTTACTCCTACTTTTCAGAAGGGTAGAGACTATAGATTTTAATATGGTGCGATTTTTACGTATCTTTTGCGCTACACATCCATCCATCTTTTCATGCAAGCTCGTTGGTCTCGGGTGCTTAAAATTTGGCTTTTTGTTTTTAATATGCCACCACCTTGATCTGAATAGATTTTTTAAGGCGGCCCTTCCCGACCTTTATGTCACACACATTCGCTCTATAGATTTGTTTTATCAGTCTCCTTTCATTCACCCTTCCCAGATGGCCAAACCACCGCATCATACCTTTTTTTATTAATTACATTTTCTTTCAAACCACACCGCTCTCTGACAATTTATTAATATTTTTTTTCTAAGCCATTGCTCATGTTAGTTTGCCAACCCTTTTCGCACGTCAAAAATATAACCTATTTGATAAAATATTTGAACATTTCTTTTCAGTCTTTTTTTATATTATTTCGAATAGTTTTGAAATGTGAAATAAATTTAGGAGGAATATTAGTAGGATTACGATACTGAAACTGTCTCTATTGGTCAATGCGGTCAATTTCCAATTTTCCAAAAGTTCCAATTTGGACAGTCATCACTACAACGCCCGCAATAATGTCCAATTTTTATATTTCAAAATTTCTTCGAAATAAGAAAAATACCCAAATATAAGAAATATTAGTATATTTATCTTATTAAAAAAAAATTATTCCTAACGTGCCGAGAAGATTGGTAGATGAATGTGGCAGATAGGTAATAAGTGAATAATAATACATCAAAACTGTTCCTTTTGGGCCCATTAGGGTCATTGATAGGTAAGTTGCCATAGGAAAGATGAAATTTTTTACTTCTTTGAATCACATTTTGAAAGCAATTAATACATATATTTTTTTTTGTAAGGTATGAATCAGTGTCTGTAATTTTGATAAAAAAATTGTTGTTTGAATTAAAATCAAAAAACCTTTTAGGTACTTAGATGAAATGCAATTTTTAATCATGCCCATTTAAAAGAAGTGTCAGTCAAGAATGACACTATTGTAAAATTTAACTTCATCTTCTAATCATATTACTGATATTATTTTCAGGACTGATCATCCTTATTCTTAATAATGGTTATATTTAGAAGTTATACAATCACACACAATGAACTAATACCTGTTATCGCTGAAGAGTTTCAATATGTTGCCTTAGTTCCTTAGTTCTTTAGTTCTTTAGTAAGGTTCTACCTTCTTTAGTATTGTAATAATGGAATTGCCCTAATATATATTTTAATTTGATCTATGCATTCGTGCTGTTTGTAGTTAAGGAGTTCTGCTGTACCTATGTCTTCGTATTCCATGTTTCGTTCAGTTCGGTTCATCCTTGACCATAACTAAGGACCTGCCTGTCTTATTGTTTTCGGAAACATAAGAACACCTCAATTGCTTTAGATTTCCTATATGATTTTGAGGAGTTTCTTGATGTATCTTCGAAGTTCAAGATCCAGTACCAATAAAATTTAAACAGGATTACCTTGGAGCTATAATGAACTCTCATACTCAAGAGGCATAATGTAATTCCATTGATAACAAATAAATTATGTTTGAATGTAGATAAAAATATAGATAAAGGATGCGGACCAATTGAGCTTATCTATATTTAAAGTCAAATAAAAGGCACCTCTGATTGTCCTTTTAACCAACTTCAAAAAAAAAAGAAAAGTTTCTAAATTCGTCCCCATCTATTTTTTTTCCATATTCAGGCATAACTTATTTCTTTATCGACTGATTTGAATCATTCCCTTAGAGTTGGGTGAAGAAAAATAGGTGCATCACCTTGTGGCACGTGATTCACTCACTTGTCCTATTTTTTTTTCATACGAACTACGTTTTCAGATACAGAAAATTCTACTAACCGGGCCTGAATGTCGGTTTATGGTAAGAATATATTCCGCCACACACGCACCATCCGTGCAAGACTAATTCTATTTTTTTACCTTCGAAAAAACACACGATTTTACAGGAAAATCACTAGTTCTTAACGTTTCATTTGTTAAAGCTACGTTTATAATATAACGTTAAACAATTACCCTGAAAAATCTGAGTTGGCATTTGAGGTTCACGTTGCATTTTGTCTCAGTTTTAACGATTCTTTAGATATTCAAATGATGTTGCTTTTGACGTATAAACAGGGAAACAAAACCTACCTACAAATCGAATTTCAATACCAATTTTAAGGATAAGGTTTTGGGGAGTTTCACACTTGCATTTACAAAGTTATGATATATGTTAACTCCATTCCTTATGCATAACCTAACATTTCTGTTTTAAGATGAAGCCAAATCTCCAAATCTTCGTCGTAAAAATGCTTCAATTTTAATGATTAGAGTAAAGAATAAAATTTGATCCATACCAGAAACAAATTTGGCTTTATTTAAAATATTATCGATTTTTAAAGTGAAGGGTCGCAAAATACGGTCATATTCATCAAAAGATATACATTTTAATCTTTTTTTTATCTCAATTTCGTCTTAATGTCGACTCATTTAAAATGACTTACTATTTTCGAATACGGCTCAAAACGTTGATTTCATTAAAAAGCTCATCATAAACGTGCTATGATAACTTTTTTTACTCGAGGAGTTCAAAATATCATCCTCAAATTTGCGATTCAGAAATTGTAATTAATTTCTGCATATCGAGTTAAATAAAATTTGATTCTTTTTTAAAATAATAAATTAACGTGAAACCAAAAAAAAAAGTAAACAATTTATTTAATGTATGTAGGTAATATGAATTGGATAACTTGATTTAGAGATGGTTACAAAAACAATGAGATTGTTCACATATCACTTTTTGGTCAAATAATAAAATACTTAAGCTTAGATAATACGTCTAAAAATAATATTGATAAACAATTTTGACAAACCAAAGTGTATTTTTATTAAAAGCTTTTAAAAAAACATTTTAGCTCTTGCCTTTTTATTTTCAAAGAATCGATGTACGTCACTTTAGAATGTCATTTAACAAACCGACTGTGTATGTGTTGCTTTAGAATTGACACTCGGATTTTTAGCTGCTGAGAACGGAGTTGATCCAGTTCAAATAGGATGTGACTCTTGTATAACCCGAAGGGTGACCTCCGTTGCAGCTGTTGACGGCGAAAAATGACGATACGCCGACCTGAAATGAACGTTGCAAACATGCTTGTTATTGATCATTATTTTTGTTAATTTGTACCGCAAATTAGACGAGACTAAATTTGCCTTTTAACATCATTAGCATATTAATTCTTTATATTTTGGAACGAAGTTCCTTACGGCGGGCTTGGAGGAGATAGGGATTTTGCTGCGCGACCGAACTGAAAAAATGTGATAGTAAAACCGTAAGAAAAAGTCCGTGGAATAAAACCGTTAATGAGACGTGCGCAGGCGCGACAGTCGTATACACAAGCGAGTAGTGTATAATACCTTTCTCTTTCTCCCTCTTTCTTTTCGTTCTCTCATCCCTTCTCTCTCTATTACCACTCCACCCCGCCAATGCATAGTATATACTCATGAATTCATGGACAAGCACGTGGCTAATATTCACATTATAGATACATTTTACTCGTGAGTAGTCACGTTTATT
Source organism: Eumeta japonica (assembly GCA_005406025.1). Lineage (NCBI taxonomy): Eukaryota > Metazoa > Arthropoda > Insecta > Lepidoptera > Psychidae > Eumeta > Eumeta japonica. Next base: position 323,345 of record BGZK01000539.1, read on the forward strand.
TATAAATATAAAATATTTTACATTGGTTAATATTGTGTGTACATACTAAAATCTTTGTAAGGTTTTCTAGGTTATCTAGGTTATCTTTCTTGCTGTTTTGAGGGTCATACGGAAAAATTGAGAAAAAAACTACGAAACTTCATAGAGATTATATATATATATATATATATATATATATATATATATATATATATATATATATATAATATATATTCTCTATGAAGTTTCGTAGAAGTTTTGTACATATATATATGTGTGTGTGTGTGTGTGAATATTACTTTTCAAAAGTTTATTCTGTCCTAAATATATATACATGTTATTAGTATTAATAGTTCTATTTATATTTAATCATAATTTGCAAATTGTGTCGATTCTACATTAGTCGAAGGAACTTCGTTCCTACCTGGTGTCCCACGACACCACATTGTTTATATTAAAATGTACAAATTAGAATTTCTTAATGAGTACTTGTTAATTGTAGGTACGAGTACCCATTATCGTTTTTTTTTACTTAGTAATTATTCGTGTGTATTTTCTCAATGAAAATATTGTCAATTGAAAGATAAATGTTCTTGTAAAAATATTTGCTTGATATTTGTTTAGGTATTTTAAAAAAATTTTTCACGATATACACAAAACTATGGTGATTTGTGCCTTGAAATAACGAAATTTCGTTTGTGCAAGTCAAAAGAAAGAAACACTGATTTCTGTACATGAAGCAAAAATATTTAAAAATATACTTGGATATACATTATGTGGTAGCCATAGCGATTTCTCGCATTATCAAGTGGTAAATATGATAAAGATACATATATAGATTCAAGACAAAAATTCGAAATATCGTAAAAGAAACATGGCTTGTTTTATTTTATTGTCGATTTATATTATAACCTATTAGGCTTTGTGCTCATAAGCCTAGTTTTTGTTTTAATTGTTGTTTCTCTGTTTGAATAAATTCATTGTCATTATTCATATGCATGATATCAACGATGAAATTTGTGCGTTATCCTTTTAAAAATCAACGTCATCAGACGATTTATTATGTCAAATTATGCATTTTATTACAGGTTTATCAGGATTAAATGAGCATGAGGAACATCAGAAAGCAGATGGCGAACCGTTGCTCATGGAGATTGGAAACCCTTGAGGAGTGCGGATGTCTGTGTTAAGCGAAGTTCTATTTATTGCATCTTAATTTATCATTAAATGACCACAAACCAAGTACAACCGATTGAAATGTACTATATATCGTACAGAATTCGTAAAAATCTCAAAAAAAAAAATTGAATTTTTCTCAATCTCAGAACGTTTTCTGGAACTTTGACGTTAGCTTAGCGTTGCGCTGTCAAGGGCGTTAATTTAGTTCATATGTTTTTGAGCTAGAAAACGGCTAGAATTGACCTTTCACGGCACATCATCAGTGAAAGGTAATTTGATCTTGATGATCTACTCAAGTCGATACTTATAAGTGAAGGTTTGGAAGAGGCAATGGCTACTTTTAGAAGAAGGTCTTTTGGGTACTCGATATCGGTGGTATTTACCAGGATGCGTTGGTTGTTGCTGTTCAGGGCCAGGGGACCGCCCTCGTCTCCGCCGCAAAGACCCACCCCGCCGGTTCCGCTGGTGCAGATGTTAGTAGACTGAACGACTTGAGAGCCGAAAACGGCAGCGCATTCTTCATTCGTGATGATCTGCACCTGTGTCGCGTGAAGGATCTGCTCTCGGTTTATGATGTCGTCTGTGTGATATCATCAGTTACATTAAGTTAAGAAACTTTTTTGTTACAACCGTATCCGAGAGCTTGGAACGATGAATAAGTGATTTCTTTCAAACATCAATAAATACGTTTGTTTGAATGTGTGAATATATGTTATGTAAACCATTATTTTTTTTTATTTTCAAAGTATTTAATACTTTTTGAACATCAATATGTTAATACGAATTAGCGTCCTTTTATTTGTTTCTGTTTTGTAGTATATAGTAATTTAATGATTGAAGAAATGCTTTTAAGCAGTGACATTTTTTATATTCTCTATAGTAAATAGTATATATGTACCTATGTAGCAATTGTTATATTTTCGTTATTTACGATGATTATACCGTTTTTCCAAGTTCCATTTATTTTGAAATAGTTCCGTACAATAGTTACAATTGTAATGAAGTCATAAAAATAGAATTTTTATAAAAGGCATATGAAAACATATCCGACTATCATCGAAATAAAAATGTTGAAATAATTAAGGAGGGCAATATTTGTGCATTTTTGTCTGTTACACCGGAACGAGTGTAAGTAGTGTATTAACTTTTCTCCTGTGCTAAAAGATTAACGTAGTGGGATCTCGATAAGTCCATAGTTAAGTTGGAATTCTCAGTATGATGAATAAAATTGCCATACCCTTCCGATGAACCGCTAAATACGCGGCATTTTAAATTACCTAGAATTTATGCTTCAAACAAAATATTATTTCTCTATGAGGTATAGATAGTATATATTTTTATTGTATAACTCAATTTCGAAAAACCAGATTCCGTATGTGGAAGCTAGTGAATTATAATGACATCTTACATGAAATTCCCCGAATTTATAGCGTTAAAATTCAAAAGGAACGGCTAGTTCTATTTTGTTCTATTGTTGTTGTATTGCAAACATTTGCAATTGTAAACAAACTTTCAGAGTAACATATTTGTGTATATAACATATTTGTACATATTTGTGTGTTTGTTTATGTTTGGATTCATTGCTAAAAGAGAAGTTAATCACCAATAAACTTTAAGTTGAATTTTAATTTAACTATGTCTAAAAGTCGAAAAATATACTTAAAAATTGTGCTCAAGACGAAATTTTAGCACATAATATAATAATATCTTCGGACATATATACACAGCGCCATCTGGTCCCAAACTAAGCAAAGAGGCTTGTACTATGGGTAGTACCAGACAGTTGATATACTACATACATACTTTTTTTTGTAAATCTATACGTATAATACATAGAAACACCCAGACTCAAGACAAACATTAATTTTTAATCAAATAAATAAATGTTTGTCTTGTGCTGGAATCGAATCCACTCCCCCAGCGCAACAGGTAGGATCACTACCACTGCGCCAATCAGGCAGTCAGTTTGCATAAATAAATTCTTTGGTTTAGCACAAAATTTTTACACAAATTCGAAATCCTTCTCAATTCGAAAACTTTAAAATTTTAAATTTTTAATATTTCCCTTGAAATTCCAGTTATAGAGATACCACTTAATACGACAATTTCGGACTGTGAACATCCTTATGGATACCGTTAGCGTGAAGATGCACTGAATTGATTTTAACACTACTTACTGGTGAATGTACGGCCGTACCCCGAAGCGATAGCCCAGTTCCCCACGAAAAGGGAACTGGCGTCCACGCCGCTGGGCAGCGCTATCGGTTGGATGGCCGCTGCAACAGAATGGCAACAGGAATATATCCACTAACTAAATATTTCCAAGCACATACAGTGTATATTATCGTAAGGGTTCCGTCCACAGTTTTGAAAACGTGTGTTGCGAGAAATCGAATGGAGCGTTCTCGATTTGTTTTTTGTTTTGTAGTAGGAAAATAACGCGCTCTATTGTATTGTATGCGCTGTATTGCATATATATGCAATATAAAGCAAATATGAAACATAAGTTTATCAAAATAAGCGATATAATTTTATGCGTATAATCCTATAAAATGAAAAAAAAAATCCATTATATATTTCATGTAATTATTTCTCTTATTTAGCTCATGCGACTTTTTACATACATGACATCCAAATTTTTTGTATGCAACATAAAAAAAAAAAATTAAAATATGAAAAAAAAAATCGCAATTAGAAGAAATAATTCACTTATAATTCTATACATAAAATATATTCAAAAATTGATACTCATATAAAATAATATAATTACCGAGTTTACTAATTTAAAGCTTATCTCAAAGTATCTATCGTAGCTCTGATGACGTTTCGTTGACTTTTTATGAAGGGTCATTACAGTAAAAGAATCACTAATCAGTAACTATGTAATGGCTTCCTGCGAGAAATCATATGTTGTAATTAAAACTACCGATTCGATAAGGATACTACAAAAAAAAAATCGGGTTCATCTTTATCAATTTATTGTAAATTGATAAAGATGATAAAGATAATGCATAAATTGTATATTAGGGTGCAATTTTATTTCTGATGAAAAGTTATTTAGCTTTTTTACAAATTTCTAATGAAATACTGCCAGTGTAAGAATACTTACGATATATTTAAGACAATAAAAAAAAATGTCAACAAGAATCTGTAAAGGGATCAATGACTTGTCGGTGACAAATCGTCGATAAGCAACAACGGAAAATTCAATTATACACATGTAGCAATAACAGTCGTACCTGTAAATGTGACAGCGGGAATTCTTAGGATGGCCAACTCGTTGACTCTGCTCCCGATGGGCCAGTCCGGGTGAAGGACGACGTCGGTGGTGACGATGCGCACCCCACCATTGAAGAGGTCGTTCGAGCCGAGCACGACGGTGAAGTGTTGGGCTGTGAGCACGTCGTCGGAGTAACAGATCGCCGCCGTCAGCACGTGGGTGCTGGATATGAGACTGCCGCCGCACACCGACGTGAATATCATTATCAACTGGATTATCAGCCCCACCTGAAACGGAAGATTACTGAAGAGTTAAGTTCTTCATGCGCGTCGGGCGATTGTCGGTTGGGTGAAATCTTATGAGTTCAAGTCACCGACACGTTGAGAGTGCGTTTGTATTAAAAATATGTGTGAAAACTTTTTTGTATACATAAAAAAATATATTTTTAAGTTCAATTTAATTTAAACAGAACTTATTGTTGTTTTGTTCAAATTAAAAAGCTTAAACTTTGTGATTACTAAACCTTACTACAGCGATTGCAGAGCTTAATACAGGTATGCACATGGATTTTTATTTCTTTACTAGGCTTACGCAGTCGATCATTTGTTTTGTTTAATAAATAAACATATATAAATATATATAATTTTTGCTCAGAATACCGACAGAAATAAAGACGAAACTAATTTTAATGATTTCAATTAACAAATTATGATAGACTAATCTTTGATATTACGATTAATTTCAAAACCTCAAAAATAAACACTTATTCAATAGTTTTTAATTTCACTTCTGTTATTAGTCCCCAATGACTATTCCATTAATTATTTTTTATTATTATTGTTGTATCATGCTTCTATTTACCCCAAATGTTGAGACATACCCTCCCACAATCTTTTTTTTTTTAATTCAGATTGAGGGAGTTGGATCTTAAAGCCTTCCCGCTCTCCAGCGTGGGTTGGGAGCTGTGTAAAATGCGATGACAACATCCACGACAAACGACTTAATGTACCGTTCGAGGCATACAGAGAATGGTTTAATTTGAATTCATTGGTTAATTCGCCCGCGATCAATATCGAACCAGTTACTTGCTGGTCCGAAGCTAATGGTTTAAATCGGCCACCACTGCTCTTATCAATATAATATTATTGGCAATGCGTAAATGAAAAAAAATCGACTAGCAGGTTTCCCAACCTTATTTGCGTCGAGCATCCTCGGATTTTGTATAATATTTTCATGGTCCCTTCAATTTTTGTGTCGTTTACAGTGCCTGTCGAAAGTTGTTCAACAGTGACGAACGACACAACCGACGTCACGGTGTGAAACGTGTATTTTGTACTCGTATCGATGAATGTGACACTATGTTTATGATGTCATAATTATGCATTAACCTGCATTGAATTGACTTTTTTAATATAATGCACAGCATTCTGCGCCCCTCTTGTCATCTCTCTACTTCCCGCAAAGGAGGCGAGCCCCTCTATGTCTCTTCAATTTGTTGTCTGATTTACTTTTGAAATGATGAAAGTGATGATTTTTGACGATTTTGTTTTAATATGATTCGTTTATTAACCATAATAACCTGGACACGTTCAGCCTTAGAGGCAAGCTTCAAAATTTCCCTCCAATTTTGAGCTTTCCGACGTACAAAAACGTTATTGTTTAAATTTTTGAGCTCATCAAACCTGAAACATCACTTTAAATACCTTGAATTCAAAAACGACAATTTCCTCTTGTGAAACCTTTTCATTAGGATTGAATAAAACTAGCATAGGTTTATTGACAGATCTTAAATTATAAAATATATTTTCTTCGAATATTTTGTCAAAAACGCCTTTTGAAACAAGAAAGATAAAATTTGAAGATAGATTTGTGGCATTTTATATCCGTTGAAACAAAAAATAACTGATTTGAATGAAAAGTGTGGCCTTTAACCAAAATTTTTGAGCATAAGCGGAAAAGATATTAAAAACTTATATCGAAATAATATTTTACAGATAATTTATCGGCAATGATAATTTTTGGATGAATCAACAAAATTCAATGAAGGCAACGTTGTTTGACACAGTTTTTAAACAGAAAAGCATTTCAAAAACCGATTTTCCGGATAGTTTAAAAGTTATTACAAAAAATCATTAAAAAAAATCATTCGCGGTATTTGTCGAATAAATGTACTCATATTAATCCGATTTGCAATATATGATGCAGTTTTATTAAGAATAGGCATGATTAAATTTTAGACACCTTTAGGTTAATGGTTTGGAAATGATATTTATTGAAATTCAAAACTTTATTTTGAAAATTTTCTTAGAAACTTAAAATTAAACGTAAATTATCCATGTTTTGAAATAATAATTAATTTGTTTATATGCTTTTGGCTCTCGTTTGTCTTTATATTAATAATAAATCTTTGTAAATGCTTTCCTGTAATTACTTGTAGAGCAATATGCAACATGCAGCCTACCGCTGACCCTCGAAATTGCTTTTCCACTATAAATTCCTTTCCAACGAATTGAATATGGATTTGAGAGGATTGACGGATATCAAACATTTAAGCAGGTGTTCAATCTTCATTTTGTTGGATTAGGATTCATTGTAGAAGAGCAGAATGATTTGAGGGTCAACATTGAGTTGCATGTTCCATGTTCCTGAATGTTGCAGGCAAATGTCTGATTATGAATTTCCGCAAGGCCACACGCTACGCAATCTAACAGTAAAATCTATCTGTCAACCGTATATTATGATACAATGTTACTTCTGCAAACATTTTTTTTTCTACCGTACCACGAGTGAGTTTTAATTCCTACAGCGTCAAATATATACTAACAACACATACAATTACAACGTTTTCTCATAATGTACCTAGTTGATTATTGAAAATTTTTTAGTAAATGTATAAGTTCGTCTAAGCTCTTTTGAATGACGTACACCCTTCAATCATCTTATTCGAAAAACCGATTGAAAAGAATAATCTTGCGAATTATCCGAAAATTTGTAATGTTCGAGAACACAGATTGTGTAAAGACAACCAGAAAAGGTACTGCTAAGGTTTCTGTTTTTTTTCTGGTGTACATAATATTTAAAAAATAACACATTTTGCCTATTTAAAATATAATTGGTACAATATGGGAGAGGGATTACATCACTCCTTGTATCTGTGTGATGATAATGTGTTTAATTACATTTTAAATTATGGTTTTTAATTTGAGTAACTCTTACACCTATTTCGTGAGTCCGGTAATGTCTAATGTAGTTCAATCAAATTTATATATACTATTCACTCTTAAAAAAGCGACGAGTCTCTTTTATGTGTGACGTAACTTTGCGTAGTCGTTAGAAACGTGGCGATGTCGTCCCTTTACGACATGGTGACTGTTATTAATATTTATTAAAATAATGTATTAAGGCGACAGAGAAAAGCAAACAAGTAAAGTAAGAACTAATTACTGTTCTAGTTAATCTCTCGCTTAGAAGACTTACTTAATTCAAAATGACTACCTGGTACGGTACAACTGACATGTCGGCGTGAACACCGCCGACAATTCTCTGGCCATTCGCTGCGGTACCCTGTTCTTCCATGGCCTTGATCTGTCTCGCTCTGGGGATGCCGATCCGTCTGTGATAGTCGCGAACGAAGACATCTTCGTACGTCTCCCTCTCCTCACAGTAAGCCGAGACGGCAAAAGCTAAAACGACCACCAGTACAGTCACCTTCATTTTCGTCCGATGATTAGCCATAACTAAATCACATTTCATATATATACTAATCCTCTTATCGGACGATTTTCGTTTAATTAACTATCAGCGGTAGAAATAAAGACGTCTTAATTTCTACCGCTGATATGTTGAGTTATCGTGGAACGTGACCGCGATAGACTGATTATAGGACAAGCTTCTGACACATTGTTGCAGAGTGTACGATACCCTTGTGGAAAGTTTTATGTACTCAGATATATAGCAATTGCGTAATCTTTATCTCTTTTTGTTGCTCTGAGTACGTTACTTTCTATTTATACTCTAGTCTACAATTCTTTATATAAAAATTCAGCTTCCGTATGTTTGTGGTCACAAAAGTAGTAGTAAAATAGCAAAAGTAGGTTCTCGATCGACTTCAAATTTGGATTTGACGTTGTATTAGAAAACGTTGTGTTTTTATTATCTCTACTACCATTTGTCTCCGGATTTGTCCGCGTGTTTGTGTTTTAGTAATGCTACTGCACTGATTCTAAAAAGTCTTTCACTCTTAGAAAGCAACATAAACATATTTTATTTTAATACTAGCACTTGCTCTGGTTTTGTTAAATATGAATTCTGACCGGAAGTTATATTGAAATGGAAAACAGGAAGGGAAGCAGAATCGAGAACCCAGATCTCTCCTCTTGCTAATTAATAATTAGAATTGAACTTCATTTTTAACTATAAACGGGAACGGCTTCGTTATAAAGCCCGTCTGTCTGAATTTTAATATACTGTATTATTATTCATTCGAATTCCGTTTACGTCAGAAGTAACATATCTGTCACTAGGGTACAAGAGCGTCAGGGGCGGTTGTGCGTTTGCGTTGTGCGCATTAATATTTTCTATATTTTTGAGCGCTAACTTGTAATATGCCACGCAGTAGTTGTTGCGCATTTAATTACGTGAATTCGGCTCTAACGAATTTTTATTAATCTTGCCAAACAACGACTTTGTTAATCACATACAATAAAATATAAAAAAAACTTCGTAATAATTTTCTATATATATATGTATAATCCCTCTCCATGCTTTGCCAAATAATATTTAAATAAGATTTCATACAAATGAGTATATTTTTTTAATCTATTAAAATTTAATGACAATCCTTTCAAAACAAGTCGCAATAGACAAAAATATTTTTCAAGGTGCAATTTTATATATAATATTAAAACAAACATAATCGTTAGTCTTAAAATCATTGATAACTAGTAAATTTTTATTGAAATTTCATATCGGTTTATTTTTGGGGTTCCGTACCTGAAAAGCAACACATGCAGGATCTCTTTATTGTCCGTCTCTCTGTCGAATTTTTATTTAAATTTAATTATTTCTTTATAGAACGGTACAAGGATAAAAAAAAAACTAATTCTTGAATTACGTAATGTTTTGTCTAGTGTTTTAATAATTTCATCATGTATACATATTTAATTAAATTACATTATAAAAAATTGCCTGTCCACTGATTTAAATTTATTTGATTTGATTACATTTTTGCGTTGCGGCGTCAGCCCGTTTAGTTTAGACGCGGTCACCGATAGTAGGTAAATTTCGCCACCTGGATCAAACAAGTTACTGTGCTTCTATTGTCTGGTATGACTTCAATTATGAGTCACTTTTTTTACATTTGAGATAGTCTCTGGCATATAAGGGAATTAGGAGTTTGGAATAAGGCATTATGAAGTTAGTTCCTCTCTTAGCATGCTGGTGCAAATAAGCAAAGGGCGGTCATTGTAAAATGTTCTAGTGATTTTGTACTGCATATCCGTGTCACATTATAGTTAATTCAAATATTCTGTTTTGTTTTAGTGTTTGCTGTTTCCGTCTCAATCAGCTTTTGTTAAGAAATTTTTGTTTAAAATTATAAAAGTTGAATCAGGCTTAAATCACTCATGTGTGGAGACATACATTCCTACAAACTTTTTATTTCACAATATTCTATTGTGTGAGGTGTTAATTCGCGGAAATCCATAATCAGAGCGTCTGAATAAATCCGCTGAAACTATTTATCGTCCTTTAACAAATCGTTTACGTATGTTGAGCGAAAGAGGCATTCAACACCACTTCCATCACTGTGGCTGTCGAGACAGTCCGATTAGAGTTGCTCCCCGTCCACACGGTCGGCGGTCTCAGTAGTTTACCCATAAAGGTCACGGAGCAAGACTTTGCTGGAGAGAAAGTTAATCAATTTCACCTGCCCCACTCTCATATCAGGTCAAGGGCCGCTTGAAATGGCTTCTCAATTTGAGAAAAGGGCGGCACCTTAATCAGGGTAATCATATCATCCGTTTAGGCCTTGGTATTCACCTCGGCTGGAAATGGGAGAACAGTAAGTTGTCCAGGAACGCGTTTCATAAATTGGGATCCAGAACAGAGCCTTGCGGACAGCCCTTAGTAAAGCTTATCCATATTACCACGGAGTCAGCGCACGAAACAGCAGGGATTTTTGAAAGGTAAACCGATTTCCACCGCGCTAAACAACATACTGGGGGTTAGCGAAGGGATCTGCTGCCAAATACATGTAGCTCATCTTCCTCGACATCTCTGACGCATTCGATAACGCATGGAGAAAGGTCTTGTTAATGGCAAAGGTTAAGCGGGAAAATTTCCGCATAACCTTTATTGACTTCTTTGTTGTTACTTCATGGGTAATATCTGGTATTGCCAAGATATCAGAGAAGAAATTTTTGCATTTGCTGTGATCGTCTTACTGAATGGCGAAGGATTCATTCGCCATTCGCCAATCATTCAGTCTATTATAAAAATTTTAGCAATATATCTATTGCTAAAATTTTTTTAATGCTGAAATTGCTAAATGTAGCATTAAAAAAATTAATAAGCATAGACATTTGTTTATTTGTGTTTGCAAATAAAGTGTTTCAGTAAATTCTTGAAGTTCTTTCTTGAAATTCTTCAAAAATATTACGATTTTTTTGAAGTAACGTATTAAACTATTACATTACATTAATTGCATTTTATTAAAAATAACAATGAAACTAATTAAAACGTTTGAAAGTAATTAAATAAATAAATAAAAAAAACGGAATGCTAGGATGGATTTGAACCCGAGCACCTTACGCGCGCGACGTAATGTACTTTAAACAGCTGAACTAAATCGTATAGCTGATTCTCGAGCGAATTGTGCTATACCTCAAACAAATATACAGTAGTCACAATTTTTCGTAGCGGCTACACTTTTTTCATCTAGCTACTATCCGCTGAGCGCCTGAGTGCAACGTGCGATTAGGAACTTCGTTCCAAAACATTAGCAAAAAAAAGCAAGCTTTTATTTAAAAAATCAGTTGCACTAAAACAAAAATAATAATTTTATGCAAGAGTTGTGTTGATGAATGTTATTTATATAGATGAATATTATGTATATTCATTTTTTCAGTAATTATCCTAACTTCGTACCCATACAAGTAGATAGTTTTATGCAGGATTTCGATAGACTTATTTTATAATGTTCATATATATAAATAACATTCATCAGCACAACGTTTATATAATATTATTATTTTTATTTTAGTACAACTAAATTTTTAAACAAAAGCTTGTTTATATAAAGCTTTTGTTATATCAATAATTTTAATTTCAACATTTTAGTTTTGTATTAACCTGTGAATTTCTAGTGATGCATCGTTATAGTTTTATAAACGCATGTGTTTTGCTTCATATTCTTCTTTAAAAAGTTTCTCGTTACGTTTGTTTTTGGCTTTTTCTAGTCTTTTTTTTATTAGATGGTTCTTTTCTCAGGTAGTTTCCACGAGTATCAGATAATCAAACAGTCCTCCTACCGTTCTCCATCAATCCGAATAGAAGGGTAAGGGCTTAATCACAACAGGGTGCGCCTTGGTGCCCTAAGGCGATTTATTCACGAAAACATATTTTTCTACGCCCCATTGTAATTCAGTGTATCAGCACGGCCTCACCTTCATTTGAGTGCAATACTTTCCGCTGCTTATTTAAGTTGAACCTTACTCGCGTCTGACGACATTTGTAGTCCGGGTTTATATTTTTGACTTTTCCTTCTAGACGGGTGGCAGACCAACGTTAACAATGCCCGTCTAATCGATATCTGTAATTACAAACGAGTCCGAACTTTATAGAGTTGTAACGCTTTATGACAGAGTTCATTTGACTACCTTCCCTCTCCAACTTCAGACCCTGGAATGTCTATAGTACTTGCCAAGCTAAATCAAATAAGCCCAAACACGACGGATCTATCTAGTTTATTTCAGAAGTTGCTTTGTTTACCTTGAGTCTCCATCTTCAAAACCTAAATATCATATAAGACCAGAATGTTTGCCAAGATGACCCCAAACTCGATAAGGATGTGTGGTTTAATTACAAACTTCCTTTGACAACCTTCTGGTTCCATCTTCAGGGTCTGGATATCATGTAGCTCCAGAATGCTGGCAAAGACAAACAAAACGAGTCCAAATATCATGGTTTTGGATCGTCTTTAATTCAGAAGTTTCTATGATAACTTACCTTCTTCATCTTCAGACTCGGGATATAGTGTAGCACCAGAGTGCTTGCCAAAATAAAACAAATGAGTCTAAACCGATGGGTTTATCTGTTTAGTTTAAGAGTTCCTATGGCCATCTCGAGACTCCATAATTAGACCAGCTTCATATCATATTATTACATTGTCATTGAATATACGCAAGTGTATAATTTGAGTCCAATAAAACGTCAAGAAGTGGCTCTAATTTAGCTTCCAAGATTTAACCCACACAATAAAGCAAGTAAAATAAAAGCTTGTAAAAAAGTCTTATTTTAACCTGCTACACTTCTTGCACAAACCTGCAAACGATGTTTGAGAAAGATTTTCAATATGTAGATATAATGATTCTAACGTTTCACTATGCATAAATACTCTAAGGTATATTGTTGAAAAAACAATAATAGAAAACGAAAATTGAATTATTAAAACAGAATTTCACCATGATTGTTTACTAATAATAATATTAAAAATCAAATCTATTTTCCAGAAGAAAAGGTAGAAACTATAAATTTCCACATGCTATAACCTTAAATATGTCTCTTTGATTAATCGTTATCACGTTGCCATGCAATTTCCTTCGTTTCAGGTATTTAAAATTTATTTATTCTTTAATATTTCACCAATTTGGTTTGGATAAGATTTTCTAAAGCGATCCTTGCCGAACTTTTCATTACACATATTCGTTCTATAGATTTGAGTCGTCAGATTTTATTCACACTTTCCTGGTGGTCATACGACCGCAAAATACTTTTTTGTACTCTAGTTAAGAAGATGTCTTATCTGACTTTATTTTAGTTACCAATTGTTGTTCATTGATTAATATCAATTTTAGGAAATGTAAATGAACAATTGTTTTGTGATCCGAACTTAGTGAAATAGGTTTACATATGCAGTATTTATGTATGCAGATAGATTTAATAGTAGAGTTGGGTAATTAGAGTAATGAAACGGGCTGTACTTGGTATCACGTGAGTCATGAATTAAAAATCATGCTTTCATTTAGTTGTGTTTGCGAAGACATTTAATAAAGCATAATAATTTAAACTGTATTATGCACCCTTAACTTTCATTATAACAAACTTTTACATTTTAAATTAGCCACTGCCAAAACTGAATTGCCATTTACAATATATTACTGTGGAACACTAAATGCTTTCATGCTTCAAATATGTTTACAGTAAAAATTATATAAAAAAGAAAACACGATGTTGCAAGTGAAATCATAGATTGAAAAGAAATATATTCAGCGATGCACTTAAGCAGGGACAGAAGCGATCCAAGACAAGAATGAGGTGACTCTCGCGAAGCCTGCCGGCAAACCAATCTCACAACCGTCAGCAGCACCGTACGATGTCACACCGATCTGAAATAACAAATTTTTGCTTAATGACAAAACCATTGACACATTACGAGCACCTAACAATGTTAATACTATGAGCTTATACAGAAAAACATCCTTTTTGCAATTTAAACGCGTCATCCGAAGTCGCTAGGGCTGAAGTGGATGTCATATGCATGTTAAATAAGTGCTAAAATTTCACTAAATTTTTTGTTATTGTACTCTTTTCATTAAAAAAAAAATATCTACCCATATATGTCGAGCATAGTGTTCATACGGTTAATTCTATTCATGAATAAATATGGTACAACTTACTAGGATCCGTTGTCCACCGCTGGTGACGACCAGAGGACCGCCTGAATCGCCGCTGCAAGTTCCCCTGCCGCCCACACCGCTGGTGCACAGGTTCGTGGCGTGCACGAATGGACCGTAGATGGATGCACATTCCTCGTTGGTGATCACCGGAAGTTGGACGGAGCTCAAACGCTGGAGAAAGCCGATACTACCACCTAAAATTGAAAACGATTAGTCATTGTCTACACTTATAGACGGTAATCTTTGTCGGTCATAGATATCATTACTTATGTTATAGCAAATTATAGTAAATTAGTACTTACTAATTTATCAATCCAGCAATTAGCCTAACATAACTGGCTATTCCAGAAATTATTTGATACTTTCGAGCTCTTCAAAAGAGTCTTCAAAAATACATTTACCAGTAAATTAGTAAGTTTGAGCACAAAAATTTCTCCAAGAGAGGCTTTACAAGCTCACCGAACTCAAAAAATTAATTTTGATACGTTTTTGGCTTTTGGAGTTCAAACATCTAAATTTATTTAATATATTTTTTTTGGTTTTAAATATTTTTAACTAAATATCTATCTAATGCGTTGTTCGAATTTGATTTGCTTTGCAGCATTCAAAGCAAAAAAAGTTGATCTATAACAAACATCAATCCACCAAGAACCCTTGGAAGTTATTTTTTTTTAAATTTTTTTTTTGCAAATTTTTTTAACGATATCTCTCGACCAAACTAACTGAAGTGGATGCAGTTTGCAACGATCTATTTTGGTTTTTAAGCAGAAGAGCTTTCGGAAATTTTCTTTTCTTTTCGGATAATTTTCTTTAAGCTCGGAAAATAGTTTAAATAAATTTCTAAGATTCTAAAGCGTCAAGATCTGATGAACATCCAATTTATGAAATTTTTTTAGTTTTCACAGTGGGAAGTTAAAAAACGTTATTTTTCAATGTTTCCATTACGATATCTTAAGAACAAGTAATTCGATTTTAATCTGCTTTTTGGCATTCGACGCAGTGTTCTGAGAAAAAAATTACAAAGTACCAAATATTAAACGATCAAGAATTTCACGTTATTTTGAAAAAGTCCTTTTTTTTGAATTTATCGTTAATCATATCTCTCGATTGAATGGACCAATTTTGATGCAATTTGCGAATATCGACGCTATTTTTTTAAGACAGTAACTGGTTAGATTTTTGTACTATATTTATCTGTGAAGTAGTTTAAGAAATTTGTCTGTAACAATATCTCTTGAACAAATGAACCGATTTTTATGCACTTTATGGCAATCGATGCACTTGTTAAAAGAATAAAAGAGCCGATCAGATTTTGGTATCAATCGCTATAGTAGTCTAAAAGTTATTTCAATAAAACATTTTCCTGAAAATTTCATTTTTGAGATTTTACAAAATATATCAGGCAAAACTAACTTAAAGTTTCAGGATGCCTTTCGAATGTCGCAAACCGTGTTTCGATCGGTTAATTTGTTCAAAAGTTAGGAGAGGTTTACACACACACGCTTGCTCGCACACGTACACACGCACTTCTAAACATCACTCAGAAATCGACTCGACCAATTTTGACCTAAAACGTCAAGGTCTGGCACAAACTCGATTTTCAAAAATCGGTTAATCGGAAAACGTTAAGTTTCCAATTTCATGAAATCTCTCAATTTTCATAGCGGAAATTTAAAAATAAGACTCAGTGTTTTTTTCTTACAAAGACGATAAGTTTACTGTTGGAAATATAACTATTATAGCGTTCGGGGTTTTTTGATGATATTGTTTATTGTGTACTTAAATAGGTAATTTGTGTTGGCTGCAATATTAGATTGGGACATTTTTTTAAAGTTATTTTTTGCAAAATTTTGGCGCCGTTCGCGAAATATCGATGAGATTGTATTTTCAATTTATGAAGAACCCGATGTAACACAATTTATTTATGGTTTGCGTTATCTATCTATTACAAGTAGAATAAAGAATAATACGTATAAGGACAAAAAATAAGTGCATGGCTTAAATCAAATCACCATAAATTTACATGTTTCTAAAGGTATTTATATAAAGAAGTTTTTACTGTTAACTAATATTTATAAAACCTTATTTCTACCTACAGTGTAATATATATATATATATATTATATTACGAGCATTGTGTATCAAAAAAATTGTGTATAAAAACAACGCTTTAGATAACACATGATATATTTTTAATGGTGAATGGTGAAAAACGTCCTGTAAGCCTGGTTAGTTACCTATTACTTACATGCGCAAATTATTGATTACATCGGCAATTTAACTTTCGTATAATATCTTTTTAGACACAAAATATTATTAGATGCGCACAATTCATAGGTACCACTATATAAGGACAAATACGATGAGGACTTAACACCTGAGGAATCTACATTTCCTTTATAAATGAATGATTTCTTATTTAGGATGGTGATCGGTCGTGGCCGAGCACTTGAGAGTGTTGCCTTCCAATCAGAAGATACCAGCTTGGAATCCTGACCACAGGCGAACTGACCGATGACTTTTCAACTTGTCGTATTTCATATTAAACCGCTCGTCTCGTTCTTCGGACGGCACGCCGAGCCGTCCCTTCGTTGTCGTGGCGTTGGCGACGGCGGTATTCGGCCACCTCCAGTCCGTGTCGGGTCAAGTGTTATATTTAGGCTGTGTATTTAAAAGTACGCACCGTCAGCAGTCAGGCCGAATCCGGAAGCGAGGGCCGATTGTCCGACAAACAGTGAACCAGCTTCGCTTCCGCTGGGGAAAGCGATGGGTTGAATGACCACTGTAAATGACAAGGAATTAAATTTTTATTTTGTAATTGATTCGTAAACTACCTTTATGCTTTATATCTTAATAACACTATAATGCTTATCGATTTACTTAGAAAAATAATAAATCATTATATAGGTACTTATAAAATCATTGCTGCAGAAAACTTAGGAATAATGGAAAATATTAAATATTAATCGACTCAGATTAATAGAACTGTCAACGTAAATATGAACAAAAAGCATATTTTTTGGCCAGTGCAACTAAAATAAACTGTATTAATAGACTATGTAAACTATTAGTTATGCCTTTGTTTCTCAAAATCCACGATTGAAAAGGGCAATTTTAAAAGTTTTTAGAAAAATAACGCATAAATTCCACATTAGACCACTGACTTACATCCGGTCCAAATAAGTTACTCTCAACGATGAATAATAATTTAATAAGCACAATTTAAGAATAAAAACGGTAATTTATCTTACACGTGTAGCTGACGGCAGGAATTCTGAGGATGGCGATGTCATTGGCAGCGTTCAACGGGTTCCAGTCGGGGTGATGGACGACATCTGTGGTCGTCAGACGTGTGCCTCCGGTGAACAGTGTGTTAGAGCCTAGAACGACAGTGAAAGACTGCGCAGTGATGAGACCGTCGGTGTAACAGTGAGCTGCCGTCACGACTTGCGTGTTGGAAATGAGAGAACCGCCGCAAACCGAGGTGAAGATAAATAAGATTTGAATAACGAGTCCAACCTGGAAAAAGAATTGAATAGTCAAGAAACATAAACTAATGATACGTGGGTATCAAATATGATACCCCTGCAAATAACATATTTCTAATAACTTTTGAGAATTTGAATTAGATATTTAAAGTTTGATCAAGCATATACCATAACTAATTGAGGATATAATGCAAAGAACTTAAATAAATGTATGTGTGCATAATAGTAGAATAGCATGAATTAGATATATCTATATTGGCTTATGATAATATCATTATAGATATATATTACAAGGTTAAGTATATGTAGCCAATCTAATTTCAAGTGGTTATCGTTTAATCCAGTAAGTGCCGCTAAATATTACTAATGTATTACGCGGTGATATACAATTTAGGATAAGAAATATGTTTCTATTACAAGTAATTTAATTAAATATAAAACTTCTATTCAAACTAATTTTGGGTTTTTGAAATTAAATCGGACAATAAATATTTAAAACAGGCGTTTACTTTTATCCAATTTTAGTAGAATATTTTTTTGAGATGTCCTTGTATGTAGATTTGAGTCTTGTCGGTCTTTTTTGGAAATAACTGTATTTTTGAAAATCATATAGGCTGTGTACGTGAAGTTCAACATTAATTGATTAATCGCATATAAGAATTTAATCAAAAAATCATATCTAAATAAACGATTTACCTGATAAGGCACGGCGGAGATGTCAGTTATATTACCGCCGACAATCCTCTGCCCGTTGTTCTTCAGCAATTCTTCTTCAGAAGCTTTAATTTGACTTGCTCTAGGGATGCCAAATCTTCTGTGATAATCGAAGACGGTTATGTCCCTCTCCGTTACTTCGGCCTGAGTGGCCGCTATGGCAACACCGAGCACGGCAAGCAAGATCGTCACCTTCATATTCGACAAAGTTTCATTGACCAGGACTAAAGATGATATGGTATTTATACTATAATCCTTATCTTAATAATTGTTATCGACATTAATTAGTAATTAACGATTGTGACGTTAGCTATAATCGATTTGCAAAGTAGTACATCCCTAAGTCTACTGATATTGAATTTATTCGATACGATAATATATGTCCCTTATTTTTTTTCATATTGCTTAGTAGTTTCCATATATCTATATTCAACTGTCGTTATCAAGATTGATGAATAACCTTGTGGTAACAGTATGGATTTATTGTATTTTCAGTTCTTCATTAAGTAGTTTTCCTGTTTTTTACACTTGCCGCTCTGAAAACTGAAAAATTTTCATAAACTCGGAAAGTTTCTCTTTGCACCTTGATTTTAGAAAATAGAGTTTTTACCAGATCTTGACGTTTAGGGCCCTAGGAATATATTTCGATCATTTTCCGAGTGCATGTCTGTATGTATCTTTACACACACACACGCGCGTGTGTGTGTAGGTGTGTATGTTGAAGTAAGTTACAACAATTGTTATTAAGAATATTTTTCAAACTACTTTACCGTTAAATTCTAATATCTAATTACCTTGTCTGCTTAAAAAAATAACGTCAATCGTTGCAAACTGTTTCAAAATCAATGGGTTTGTTCGAAAGATATCGTTAATGGAAAATTCAAAAAAAAAAAAAAGGAATCTCACGTCAAAATAACGTGAATTTCTTAATGGATCGATGTTTAGTATTCTGTCATCTTTTTTTGTTTTAAAACTGTGTCGGATGTCATACAGCAAATCAAAATCAAACGACGTGTTCCAAAGGTTTTGTAGTTGATAATAAAAAAAAAGCGGTTTTTGATACATGTAAACTTTTAAATTTTATTGTACGAGCTGAAAAAGGTTGAAAAAGGAATAAAATAGATCTTTTGAGCATAATAAGCACAATAATTTACTCCTAGAAAGTAGTATGAAATTTCAGGAATGCTCTGAAGGGTCAACCGTGTTTCAAATTTTAGAGCTCGAAAAGTAAAATAGAAAATATTTATAACTTGAGGAGTTCATAAACACGTCGATAAATATCAAAGCGGAACGTTTCAGAGTTATACTGCTGGTTCAAACTATTTATAGATTTTTTTTAATAACTGTACATGTTCTATTTAATTAAAATTCTCATTTTTTGTTGTTTTATTATATATACTATTTACATAAGATGAAATTTAAATGGCTAAATAAAAGTTACAAAACTTGTGTGATATCTTTTGACTGATGTATTGGATAAATATTCGAACAATTTTAGGTGTTAGAAAGTATACATTTCTAACAGCCAAAATTGTTCGAGTAAAAAGTAATTAATGCATTAGAAAATGAAACTCTTTGGCAGTAGATTTCAGTGTATTTCATCGGTAAATTGTTTTTACATTGTGGCGTCATTTTGCATGCCTTAAGTGCGAGCGTAGGTATACTTCTACTGTCGCCTGAAAATCCCGTCTACACTGGGTGTGACCACGATAACTAAAAAACTATTGAACTTTTAAACTTAATTTCTTTTACACTAATCGACTAATCGATTGGGAATAAGTGTATTGAAAATCACAGCTTGATATAGTACCGATTAGCTGTAATTGACTTTTTTAACCGGCAGTTATTCATGTTTTGATCCGCCATTTCGCTTAAATATCTAACATAGAGGTTGAGATTGAGCGTGAAGTTGTTTAGTATCGAATCTCGACATGTCGTAGCCCCCGATTTCTTATTGGTGAAAATATAAGCGCGCGTTCAGTACGAAGTTCAATTTTTTTTTAAATTTTTCTTGCAAATAAATATAATTTGTGACGAGTAAAAAAGATTGTATATAACAAAATTATTGTAAAAAATTCGCAAATGCGATTAATTGTGGTTGCGGTTTATTCTTATTGTCGTTTGATAGAAACTAGAAGTATGTATTTATTTTTGCTTTAATTTTTAGATCAAATTTCTATTATTAACAATTATTTATGTTCAAATAATTCTTAATTAAAAGAACAATTCGTATTAATATTGTGTATTTTAATGGTAGATACAACCAGATACCAAATAACTTTATTGAAAAATGGATCCAAGACATCAAAATAAAATTGATGGTTGTCGGTGTTTTTTGCATTATGATGTCTAATAAATATGAGATTACCTATCTTTTTTTTTGATTCAAGTTTATTATAATACAAAACTATTTTAAATTCAAAAATAATAAAAAAGGATTTTTTGTGAAAAGCTCATATGTTATCATTAACCTCTAATTTAAATAATCTACGCATGGCACGAGCGCTTAAGGAATGCACATTTGATTTTATTAAAAATTGTGTTTTTTCATCACTATGGATTTAAGTCGCAAAAAATTGCGTAATATGATTTTCTACGATTTTAAGTGTGATTTGACAGCTTTTTTAAGCTTCGAGTAAGGCTTCGAGCAAAGCCTATTTATAACTGGTTTGTAGAATCTCCGTGACGAATTTCGTGACGGTCGCCCGTCCACCGCTGTGAACAACAAAACATCGATGCTGTGCGCCGTGCGATCGAAACAGACAGGCATGTGCCCACCATGAGATTCGGGCATCCTTAGACATAGGCAAGAGTTAAATATAATCGATTCTGCACAAATATTAGGGCATGGAAAAGTTGTGCTCACGGTGGATCTTAAACAATTTGATGGAGGCTCAAAAAACGGACCACGTCACTTGGTGCAATGCCATACTTACCAAATTCAAGTAAGGGTCGTTAAATTTGGTTTGGGACACAGTAACAGGTGACGAAACATGGATTTATTGCCACGATCCCAAAACAAAGTAGCAATCGATTGCTACTTTGATACGGTCGACCGTATTGATCTATCGAGATGAGCCGAACCCAACCAAAGTGGTGCGCGAGCAAAGTGCCTCTAAGCCGATGATCGCTTCTTTTTCTTAATATAATTGGACTCGTGACACTATTGTTGGAAAATTGTCGTTCCGTGATTAGTGATTGGGACACGTCCATTTGGTTGCCGGACGTTGTTAACGAACTCTGTAAAAATAATCGTGAACGTCGTATTAATTAATAAGTCGTAAGTCACGACAATGCTAGTTTTCACACGGCCAAACAGACAAATAACTTTTTGAAGGAGACAAACGAAGAACTTGTGAGCAATCCTACATACAGTTCCGACATGGCATCTTGTGGCTTTTGTTTGTTCAGAAAAGTTAAGAAACAAACACGCGCTCAACGATTTTCATCACCAGAAGAAGCTGTTGGAGAATGAAAAATATGTTTCCGAGAGCATCAGGGAGGAGTGACATAAATGTTTTCAAAATTGGCTTATTCGTATGAAATAGTGCATTTGTGCTAACGGAAAATATGTTGAGAAACAATAAATTCATATTCGACCATTCATAGTAATTTTTTCTCATTCGTTCCAGAAGTTTTCAGTGCGCCCTAAGTACTAGGAAATTCGCTTAAATCTTTGAATATATTTTCAGGTTACATATAATTTTTTTCAGCCAGTTTTCACGCGAAGCAGCATCAGCAAAATACATCAGAATTATCTTCAAAAGCAGTGATATCGTCGGATCGCCGCCGTGATATAAGCCTTACACGATTAGGGAAAGTGCAGACCCTTCGGGCCCGGTCCATTATTGTATTATGAAAGATTATCTGTGCAGCGGCGGCCGCGCGGCCGGGTTAAAACTTTAATCCTATCTGTATTCACATCGAACTTCTCTGCTTCCACCGACCCCTAACACTCTAACGAACGCTATTTGAATTCAATCTCTTCGTAAGCTTCAAGTAAAACTATCGCACTCACAGTTTTCATTTGTGGGAATCCTTTGAAAAGCTCGAAAATAGCGCGAGGGACAATCGTTGCGTTTTTAATAGTTTGGATGTATTAATAACAAATATTTAAACAACGTGCTACAGCGGAATATATTGTATATAAAGCAATATATTAGCTTCCGCCCGCGGCTCCACTCGCCTTGATTTAGAATGAATTCCGTCATCTTACATGTCGATCGATTATGATCTTAATCATGACCCCGATCGACATTCCGTTGTCGAATCCGAAACCAATTCGTCTCATTATTATTCCGATCGAGGTCCCGTTTTCAATTCCAAACTCGGTCACCATTTAAGTACATTTCGATTCTGATACCGGTTTCTATACCGGTCCTGCTTTTAATTCTCAGCGCAGTACTGCGTCCTATTCTGATCGCGGTCCGGTTCAATTCCGAATTAGGTCACGATTTAAGTACATTCCGATTCTGATATCGGTTTCGATCGCGGTATTGCTCTCATTTCTCATCTCAGTACTGTATCTTATTCCGATCGAGGTCCTGTTTTAAATTCCGAACTCGGTCACGATTTAAGTAGATTCCGATTCTGAATCTGCTTTCAATCCCGGTCCCATTCTCAATTCTCATTTCAGAACTGCATCTTATTTTGATCGCGGTCTCTTTTTTAACTCCGAACTTGGTCACGATTTAAGTAGATTCCAATTCTGATCCCGGTTTCGGAAAATTAGTGTAATTTAAGAGTTAGTTGAAGTTTTTGCAAAAAATAAATATTAGGTCCATAACTCTTACGAGATAAAATAGAACCTAAGAAATAAGTAAAAAATGGATTTGTTTTTTGCACGAAAACTGCAATACGATTTCTGACGTTCTTAAAATTCTTTGTTGTTCCCGAAAATGTACAACGATTATTTGGGGACGTCTTTACAAATTTAGTGGGTTTTTGAAGTTATACTCCTTTGGCACGATATGAAAAAACGGACAAGTGCGAATAGTAATCGCACTTGAGGATTCCGTACAAACTTAATTATGTAAAAGATATTTCATCCATCAAGAATCTCCATGATTTTTTTCTGTTTTTGACATCGATACTGACTAGTTATTGATCCCAGGTAATCCGAAACTTGCTTTTTCTCAAAATGAATTTCGAATTATGTTAAAAATACTCGAAGGCTTGGAAATCTTAAAAATATTTTGCCATATGTTGGTCTACATCACGGTCACGATGCAATTATAAGCTTCTAATCATAAAAAAATCTATTTTATAGAATGTAAGAAAAATTATCGATTTTCAGATTTGATATTGTGAGATCTCTCTTCTTGATAAATTTCATGATTCTTACTTAATGTTAAGTATACTTTATAGGTTTTGATCTATTTGCTAACTTCAGAATATAAGGCATAGATGGCCGTCTTTTTGGCTGTATTTTACCCGACTGTTTTGATGCCCTTAAATTATACGCTTGAATTTTTTTACAGATTACAGACATTATTGTATGTTGTTAATTTAAATTCGATACCTCCACTCGTTCTGAGAAAAAAAAAAGGTCTCGACAGACAGATGGACAAACGGGCAGACGGACTACGAAGTGATACAATTAAAGTTTTCCTTTAGAGGTACGGCGCCCCATAAGCAGAGTGTATTTTTGACACGGGATGCATCGATATAATACATCATCGGTTCCGAAATTATTTGAAATAATGCGCAACTGACGCATACTACTGCCGATAGTCCAACGCACATAAATGTAGTGTTTTATGCAGTTACTATACGTTCAATACAAATAATTAGTTGGCGCATGTTGAACAATTTTGAATTGTAATAAATACAAACTTATGTAAGTGTACGACAAAAATCATATTTTACACTGTGAACATTGTTTGTTCACGCCAAAGAAATATAACTTCTCACGTGTGTTTATAAGGAAGACACTTCATTTAGTACGTTTTTAGTAATTAATCATCAATAAAAATAAAAATCTATTTTTATTTAAAAATCGCCAGGAATGGGATGCGGCGTCACCTATTGAAAATTGCCAAAATTATGATTTAATATATAATATGAAGTAATGTGCATAATATCATATAAATTTGGGTCAAATTGAACGAGTAATTCAGGTGTAAGACATATCCTAGACAGACTGACATTGGTTTTCATATCATATCGATAACGGTCGTATGAACATTCCGTAACGTGCGATTGAAAACACACAATACAGTTCATTAATACAAAATGAAGCAGGTATAGATAAGACCTACATTGAAACAGATAAAAATTCGGTGCGATACAAAATACGCTTGAATCGTAGACTCGATTCAAACAAAACAATCACGTTAACTTAATTCATATCTTTTCTAAATAAGCGGCGATGTTTTAAGAAAACAAATTGGATAGTTCATAAGACTGCCTTTTTTACGAAAACTAACAAAAAAAATGTACATTTTTTTCAAAGAGGCACGCTTTGACTTTGTTTTCCAGAAAGAAAATTCTGGGAAGAGATAATACAAAACGCCGGCGGCGGCCGCGTCGCTCCGTAATCCCATTCTCGGATGTGGAGAACACAGCGCGCCGCATAAAAAATACTGTAGAGAAGAAATGCCAAAAAAAAAGCGTTAGCAGATTATAACGTTGTTTGTATTAGCACTTGCAAATAATTGATGTTAATGTCTTCTTATTTCAATATCGATAGAGATGTAACGCTCCAAATCGCTTCAACGAGGGTGTTCCTTCTGAGATGTGTGCTGTTTTAAGACATGATATTCTTCAAATTTATAGATTAAAGATAATAACATATATTTGTTACTTATACAAAATTAAAGGACTGTTAACTAGTATCAAATTTTAAGAATTAAGATTGATGAAGAAGTTTTTAAGTACTTCAAAATGGACGACACATTGAAACATGAAACGTCTGAGGTATTGTTTGAAAGCACCAACTTCAAAAACTGAAGATCAATTCAAGTATAACATACTGTCGTTTATTACTTTTAACTTTCTTCTTCCGGTTTTAATTTTTGATAATAATATTTTGTTTAAGAGATCATAGATTAGCACAGATTCAGTTCGTATTGACTTTATAATACTGATTTGTATCGAATTCAATATGTTTATTATTTGAGGCATATAACAAAGTTCGAATTCGTTCTTTGCTCTATTTAGATCAATACTTTAGGGGTTAGCACAGAATTATTAATCACGCGCAACATATATGTCACGAGTTAGTTCGATAACAGGATCTTACTTGAGACATATATACGTGGTCGGGATCAAAATCGACCGATATATTGAAGGACACCCATATTTACGCGTTAAAACTGGGAGCATATTTGAATTATAAAAAAACTCATGATTGTTAAATTTTAATTTACGTCCAGTGCAACTGGAGAGTAATGGTTACTTCGTAATACTAAAACATCAATGTTTGGATATATATATAAGATATGTTATTGCAAAACTCCAACACCGTTCGTTCGACCTCTACAAAAATTGACAAATATATGTATTTTTTCATGGAGAAGGTTTTTGCGCTCTTTCCCCTTTGTTTTAATTGGACACTAGGCGCCGCTGTAGCATATCAAATTCTATTATACAAACATTCATTTTTATATAGAGATTATAAATATTATTTACATTTTAATCTATTACATAAAATAAAAATTAAATGCATTATCGAAAATATGAATAAAATTCATTTCATATAAATAGACATGATACGGACAGGCAGGACATCTGCCGGGTTCAGCTCGTCTATTTATATAATGAAAATGAATTTTTCTTTCCAAATCAAAAAACAACTGAAAATATCACCATGGGACTTGAACATTCAACGTGAAATTTTTCATAGGTGGATTTATGTTATTTATATTTTGATTTTTTTTATGTACTTTAATAACCCATAAAGCCCAACGAAGGAGGTTAGTAATATTTACACTATATTGTAAATATTACTAACCTGCTTCGTCGGTTTACCGAATACTGTCAGTGTCGGATATCTTGTACGTATAGACAGCACTATTATCTCAATCTCATAGCATTTATAACTTCGGTTTAGCAAATATAGGACAGCTGCAAATTTATATCTATGACTTTGGACATATGAAACAGTTGCCTTGTCTAATACCACAGTATTTATTAATACATTTACATTTTGCTTTAATTTATTCTTGTTCTACATTTAGGTCAATTAAATATACCATATTTTTTCAATGTCGAATTTTAATTCTATACTCTCAAATTTGACACAAGCTCGTTGTTGCTATGAACAGACAAGTTCTACGATACACGTGGCTTATTTCATACACGCTAACATTATATTTTTGGCAAAATGGAAAAGGATCTAGAAATGGGAAGTACCTATTTATTAAGTTATTTTGATATGAATCTAAACAATGTTTTCGTTTTTCATTAATATGGGCCTTTCTTAAGTCATATGTACCTTGGATGCTTGAAGATATGTGCGGTTTCGAGTTATTGATTGAACAATGAAGTTTGCTAATATATGATTAATATTATGTCAGCCTGGTCTGGTCTTAGTGAAATACTAATATGTGTTATGGAATTATAATGCGGACACCGTTTGGAGATCTACGCTTATACTAGCGAGAATATGTTATTAATGATAGCGATGTTTCCACCATTAATAACATATACTCGCCCCTCATATAACCTCACTTAGAAAAGCAAGTAATACCGTTGTATCACTTGCTTTTCTAAGTGAGGTTTCATATAAACTTCATCACATTTTATTGGCCCGTTTAATACGGAACAGAATAAGGTTTTTATAAGAGGAACAACTCTCAATTTATTTTGGTGAACTGAAACTCACGGTCGCAGAGATAAATATAATTTATCGTTTCACTTAAACGACTCTGGAGTTTCGAGTTGTTGGGTAAACATTTAGCGTCGACAAGCGGTATTTTTAATTTTCCGCTTGAAAAATTAAAAATTTTCGTTTGATTAGGGTAGTTATTGTTTTCAACCCGATTTCTTTATTAGATGTTGACGTTTTAAGGTCCTAAGAAGATTTTTAGAGAGATGCACCTATGTATGTATACCTGTGCGTGTGTGCACACGCACGTACGCAAGCTGCGTACGTGCGAGTGTGTGTATGCATGTGTGTGGGTGTGTGTGTTTGTGTGTGCGTATTTATGTACACTTTACCTACACAGGTAAAGCTAGAACATCTTTAAAAATAATGAAGTGATTGGAATCAGAATTGCGGCATTTAAAAGAACATGAATGGCCTTAAATTTGATATCAATAAAACTAGTATATTTTGAGAAATTTTAAAAGAAACTTTGCGAAAACCTTTATTACAAATAATTTTCAAATCTTTTAACTGGCCCAAAATCTTATCAGCTCTGTCCCTAATAAAATTATAGAATTTTTCAAAATCCAATTTCAATTAAGTTCACAATAATCGATAGCGATTGTAGTGAACTTAATTGAAATTGGATTACTTCTTCTCAATACTATTGTGAACGAATGATTTTTAGAACATAGTTATTTCGTAATGGTTTTAAATTTTTTTAAAGTCGCCTTTGCAAAGTGAAACATTTTTTCACGCTTGAAAATCTACTGTGAACGTTGCAAGTTTTGTTGAAATCGATTAAATTACTTAAAATATTTGTTGTAAACATTTGTGTAGTCGAAAAAATGTTTTCCAAAAAAAAAGAAGAATGTTTACGTGTTTTATAGGCGGAAAATATAATTTAGAACTCAAAATAACGCGGCAAGTTTTGGACCTAGCCTGTAAGTTTAACCACAAATTTTGCATAAACGTGTACAAATGTAATAAAACCACACTGCCCTTTTGATTCGCTGTTAAATAGAAGAATTTGTTTTAGTTTATTGTTTAAGGTTTTGGACTTTTCGATAAATACGAAAATATATAATTAAGCAATTACTAAAAAAAAACATACAAAAATCCAATTAAAAAAATTTTAGTCTATCTGTCGTGATAAAATGTTTTATTAAAATATATCATCTAAAATTCATAGAGACAATACTTAATGACAGTAAAATAATTATTTTTAAATATTTCTAAGAGACAATTAACTTTTGAAGATGTTCTTAGCAAGGAAACGATCTGTTTGCAGCGAGAAATAACGATTTAAATTGTTTCGTTTTTTTTTTAATTCGGTTATTTTCCGAAAGCAAAGATATATTGTTTAAGGAATCGAAAATAATTCATCCCTCTTCGTTACATTATTATTGTAAGATTAGTTATACAAATTAGTCATACAATGCGTTTTTTCATATTGAAATCGAATTATCATTTATTAATAAATAAAATAAAATTATTCAAAATATCTTCACTCGATAAGCAGAGCCATAACAAAATGCTCTATTATTCGCTTCTCTGTGACATACATAAATCAATACAGATGAGAGTTAATGAAAGAGGTAATTTCTTAAGTTTTTATTAATGAACGTCTCCCAAGACACTTAAGTTTAAATGTGAAATGACAATACAGTAGGAATATCACAGTGATAAGATTTATCATTTAATTGAACGAGGATACTCTTTGTTTTCCGGATCAGAAAAATTTAATAGTTTATGTTGTAAAAATGGTGAATTTATATATGGTAGACAATAAATATTATAAAAACGCGTAGTTCGTTCTAATAACACCTGATATTATTACAATCGTTTGGTTTCATTTCTCTTTTCCGAGATTCACTGCAATGCCATTCTTGGCAATAAAAAGGTATTATTAATGTGGTTGTTAGCGTAGGGTTACGAGCTCATCGCCTGTATGGCAGGCGAGATAAAAAGTGTTTACCTTTAGTTGAATACCCACAAAAGGAAGGGAAGTAGTGTTAATTCTGATCACGTGGTGACGGAACAAAAAATTTCAAAAGAATTAATTTTGAAATTGAGCTTTTGTCCCGAAATAAAAACGTAAAAGCAGATATATTTTTGAGTTAAATTATGTTATGAGACTGACGACAGAGAAGTAGCAGTTTTTTTATTTGGAAAATAAAAATACGGTTTTAAATATTTTATCGTATTTTATTTATCGATATTAAGTCGAAACTTATATCACTCGCATAAAAAAAAACTATCGACAACCTTTTTAAATTATGAAACGTGCGACGTGTCTAGTTTATTTATAAACGCTTAGTCTATAAATAAGAATGGAATGAATCGGTTATGTATTACCCAATAGCAATACAAAAATAGTAATGTATTATGTATTGTTTTTTCGGTTTGTAGGGCTTGCTTTATTGTTTGGAGAGTATACCGCAACAAAATAATAGAATTAGTAGCAACATGAAACAGCAAATAAATAATTGAAGAGCCATTGAGAGAGGATGAATTTTCTACCTTTCCTAATATGTTACACATAGAAGTATTTGGCGATGAACAGCCATTAAATTCTATTAATTCGATAATGATCACATGCAGCTTAAACTTTAACATTAATCTTGCTATTTTGAAAACTATTTAAGAAAACCATATACCTTAAATGGAAAATTCTTTTGTTATTGTTGAAAAAATAACAAGTTTTATAAGTTTTAAAAATGAAATGATATTCATGAATATGAAGTTTGAAAAAATATGGCAATACTGTTTTCTTATGGTGTTGTTTCCTCGAAATATTTTTTAATTTTTGTACTATTGTGTAGATGTTGTTATGTAATTGTAACGTCACTGTTTACAACATTTGTAAAGATATGGATGTGTCTTCGAAATAAAACCATATTATTATCAACTTAATATATTTGATTATAGATCGAATAAGTATAAATAAAACGTGGATTCCAAACCGATTTAATTTACATATTTTATGAGCTACAAATGCGGAAAGAATGTAAAAAAATAAAAGAGGAACTTAATGAATTTTAAGAAATTTAAAATCACACAATATAAGTGTGAAGTTATGATTTCACGGTATTATAGTGTTTATAATGTTTTAAAATATTCAAATGTTAATTACAATGAACGACAAGTATAGTTCGCTGGTTTGTGTATAGTAGTAAATAAAAAGAACACAATTATACGAAAATATGGGTAAAGAACAGAATACTAATTGCATATTTACGAAATTTTACAGACTTAGAGCTTTTTCCACGATCTCTTTGTTAACTGGCTTTCATCAAAAAGTCACTTCTAAAATTAATTTTGCATCCCACGTCCTCTTTTAGCCCTAACAACTGTTAAAAGGACGTGGAAAGCTAAATTCGTTTTAAAAATGACTTTTTTGAAATAAGTCAGTTTTAACCAATCTTTTGAAAACAAAAATTGTGATAAATAAAATATTGAATTTAGGGGCATATTAGGTAATAAAGCTAATGAATGATTAATTAATAGACTGCAATAAAATTAATCAGGTTGCAGAAATATAATGCTACTAGTAAACAACAATATACTAATAAATTTTGTTATAGTATAAATAACAAAATTCATTTTCAGTTTCGTTATGTACAAATGTGACCACAAACAAAGATAACACAGTTGAATTAACGGAAAATTAATATCGCAAATAGTATCTATGACTTTCTCTATTCCACGCGGGTCAAGTTTAAAAGAGGTTGCACTAAATTTCCAACTCCAGCAACAAATATACACAGAAATACTGGCAACCGAGGCATACCTTTTGTTGGTTTTGAATCCAGATCAGAGTTTTTGAGAATGAATGCAAATTAATCTTCACAGGTCATTTCATTTTGCAAAAAAAATATAACATACCTTCTGTACTTTATATGGGTATTTGAGATAAGAAAATACAATCCTCATTCGCTTTATATGCATATTACATCTACAACCTGCCACTTGCAAGGGCATCTAGCCGAGATATGCTAATTAAAAGTTGACTTTACAGTGTCAAAATTTAGTTGAAAGAGTACGCATATAGCATTTAAAAATTTTGCTTTTACAATTTTTCTTTAAAATAAACACAAATATTGTTTAGAATGCAAATTCCTTTCCTTATCACATACACTCAATAAGCCTAGTAGAGCATACTAATTGTAAGGAATTTCGATCAGAAGCTATTGTCGCTGTTTGCACTTCCGCCTATTTATTATCTACTCGCGGTTAATTATGCGTTTCCGTCCATTAATCAACTGTGGAACCACAATCTAAAAGCGGTGTTGGTCCAGTGGTTTGAGGCGTCGCCTTCAAACCTTAAGGCCCGGGTTTTAATCCTGAGCGCGGGCGAATCGGCCTATGAATTTTTATATTCAGTCAAATAGAACAGCTCTCTACGTGAATTGGAGAGCATCTTAAGTGTCGTTTGTCCTGAATATTGTTACAGTGTCGATAGCAACATTCGTTGGCTGTTTATGCTAAGCCTGCTGAGGAGGGTAAGATGCAGTACGAGGATAATGGAAGCCTGACGCATTAATTGATTGCTTCATCATATGACTGTATTTTTTCTGCACTTTCTGTAAATTATATAACACTGAAAGAGGAACATTAATGCCGACATAGCAATGTTTGCATTGAACCAAATACGGATAAGTTAAAAATGAAAAATCTTTATTTCGCCGTTTTATATTTATCATCTTTTCAGAAAGATTGTCCTAATAAATTAAGTATAAGTTGCTAGTTTATGTCACAAATGTCAAGAAATTGTTTTCCGGTAGTAATTTTTCTGATTTAGCCTATTTTCAAAGCAAAACATCTTCATCTACAAGCATTTAATTGTTTTAAATTATTAAAACCTAAACTATTATAACTAATAATTTTGTTTTCGGCAATTAAAGTGAATACCTAAAAAGCATTTGTTATACTTTATCAAATTTTTAAATATTAGTTAGCGATATGAATTAATTTTGAGTTTAAATTATCTATTCAAAAACATTATTTTACTGTAATATCAAAATACTTTCTACTTTTTTACGCATTCAAAATAGAAGTATGATGCACTTACTCATTTATCATTTAGCGTATGACACGGGTAAGAGTGAAAGCTCACACTTCATAAACCTTTAAGCTTTTAAGTTTCGAAAACCATTGTTTTGTCTCTGCTTTCATTAAAAAAATAACGAAAAATCATATAATATAAATGAAGGATTGCGTTTCTAAGGGCTGAAATACAATTCAAATAATTTCTATTATGACATTTGTTTAATGTTAACTTGCAATACCACCTCGAAATTCTATGCAGTTGCGAATTCTCAACAAGACTGCAGTGTGACGCGGTTACAACCCGAGTACAATGCAGGCCAGCGCGATAAATTCAAACTAGTGCGAACTGCAATTAAGATCTTGCGGACGCACGCCGAGCTCCACATCGGCACGAGCTGCGAAGCAAATTAAACGATACACCTGAGACTGGATGCGGTAAAGTTGGCGATGGCGCAGTCAGTTCGTACAAGTTGTTGATGATTCAAATGTTCCAGTACGGGCCGTGGTTTATAATATGATAGACGCTAGGCCAGAGTTTTCGTTATTGTTCATGAATTTAATTTTGATTGTTCTAAATATTTTGGTAGTCTCATCACTTTTTTTTAAATCAGGATATTATGCACCATTCAATGCAAAAGTATTAGAGAGTACTTTAAGATTGAAAATTATTTTCACCTTTTTTCAGAAACTATTGTTATTAGCTTTAGAATTACAGTAAGTAGTTTCCTATTGAAAATGGCCATCTAATATGGTGTCGTTAGATTATAATTAATTAAAATATAATTTTATAATAGGTCAAGGAAACTACTACAAATAGTAACGACCTCTAGTTTTACATAAATGCATCTCTTCGTTACCATCTGTTATGAAGATATTGATTTGTAATAGTAACAATAATACATTCTAGCTGGCATTTTTTTCTTAATTTTTTCTTGTATATTATCAACATAAATGCAAACAATACGAAGCGTATACTTTTGGTTTTCCATTTTCTTTTTGTTTTCCGATAATATAAACTGTTATATCAGTAGGCGAACGTTAATATAATATTTACCATTGGATTTAAACGACTGCCACGAAGTCCAGTGTGTTTGGCCTGTATATTATACACCACTTTTAATTTTTAGAATTAACCAATTCGAAACTGAAAAATAATAAAACACATTTAAATTTAAAAAATAGAACCCTTTATCAACCTTATTATATAATTCGTATTCATCTGTCATTTGTTTTTTCAAATTGGTGGCAAAAAGAATTTTTTTTATATAACATCAACATGAATTTAACGCCAGAAAATTTTCGTGCAATGATTTTTTATGATTTTCGTTGCTATTTAAACCAACAAGAAAGTTATAAAAATTTTGATGGTCCTTTCATAATGAGTCATTCCTTACCACTGTTTATAACTGGTTTACCAAGTTTAAACGTGACCGCATTAATCTGACTGACGATCTGAGTGGAGGACTCCACGTAGGGCAACGACCGAAGACATCAGTGTTATACAGGTCACGATAGAGACCTACAAAAGAGTGATCTTCCGGCAGATATGGACAAGCTTATGCATTGGTATGAGTCAAGTGCACAAAATCCTAACATTTAGCGGTCAGGAACCATTTTTTTTGGTGGATACCTCATAATTTGACTGAAGTTAAAAACTCCATCGTGTTAATTAATGCTGCGAAACGATGCAAAGATTAACCAGTGTTCGCTCAAATGCGGTATACGACATAGTTACAGCTGGCGAAAGCTGGATTCGCTGTTATTATTCCAAAACCTAAAAACAGTCTGCAAAATAATATGCAAACAATATGCAAAAATTGTTTTAGAAGATAAAAAAAAAACAGTCAATGCATATTGGTACACTAGTAACTGTTTGCCTTTCGTTTTGAAAAAAGTTTGGGAAAAACGACATCGCAGTAAAATTATCCTTCATCATAACAACGCCTCACCATATACCGCCAGACAAACTACGAACTATTTGGGGAAGTTAGGTATAAAAGTACTAGCTCACCCGTCTAACAGCTCCGACCTTACATGTTGCGATTTTTATTGATTTCTTAAAATAAAATAAAAAAAAACTTTGAAAAAAGTAGTTTATTGATGCGGAGGAAGTAGTGGCTGCATATGAAAAGGGCGTCGAAGCCACCCCTAAGTGCGAGTGGCAAATAACTTGCTAGTTTGTTTAGTTTTAGATTTTCTAAAGGCTTTGAGTTTAATCCACGTATATATGTATCGCCGTTCTTATCGTTCCCTCGCTACTTAAAACTTAGTGGTCGAACTCGCTAAACCATAGATCCTAAGATTTGTATTGGCGGTGAAAGTGTCGCTGTATACTATATCACAACATATTAAAATTACAAAAAAATCGAAGTGGCGAATTTCTGGAACAAAATGAGACCTCTTGATAATTTTCTTTCTTCCTAACATTTTTAATACATGATATATATGCAACGTACACGTTTGGAAGTATTCTGAAATGATAAATTTTGAAGACTCGCATTATTCCAAGTAGTCTCACAACGTCTTCTTTGACCGTCCACAATGTCTTTTCAGCTGACTGCGTGACTGGAAACACAGAAGTATGTTTTTCACGTGTATCCGATTATGTATGTATTTAAAAGTCTTCGTACTCTCGAAAAATCACAGTGGGTGGTAAGGCTTCTATCAATTTTCTACACTGTGCGATGATTATTGATAAGGTTATGTTTTTATGAAATCAGATTGGCGGCCGTTAAATCCAAAATGGTGGTAAAGACAAAAAAAAATTGCATGCCATATCGAGTATATATTATTGAATACCTCTTCTAAAATCTAGTTGATGTTTTTTAGTCTATTTTATATTTTAGTGTGTTTAAGAATTATATAACGTCAAAATTTTATTAATAATAATATATTTATAAAACTAATTAATTACAATTATTATAACAAGACACGTCTTTGACACCGTTAATGACGAAAAAGTAATTCAACTACGTCGTTAAAACAGAACTAAATAGAAGAAAATAAAAATAATAAAAAAAATGAAAACCCGACTGCGTAAAAGCGAATTTTAAAAAGATGGGAACCAGTTGTAAAAAAATCATTCAACCAAAAGTGACAAACATTTGTAGTCGGAGACATGCGCATACCTAGAGTCGCAGCAAATGGTAAAACGTTAATCTAATGCCTCTGACTGTAAATATTTGTCGTATTTGATTGGATGATTTTTTTTCATCTCAGTTATATATTTTTAATTCACATTTACGCAATCGAGGTTTTTATTTGCTAATTATTGTTTTTTTTGCTCTTGTTTACTCATTATCATTACAATAT
Organism: Eumeta japonica; assembly: GCA_005406025.1. NCBI lineage: Eukaryota > Metazoa > Arthropoda > Insecta > Lepidoptera > Psychidae > Eumeta > Eumeta japonica. The sequence goes on from BGZK01000539.1 coordinate 358,993, forward strand.
TATTCTTTATTAAATAGATAAAACACTTGGTTGTTTTTTTGATATCCACGCACCACCATTGTAATTGATGCGAAGAAATGCGCTTTGTAAACTCAGTAACGTAGATGTTTATATTGTTTATAAAACATTACGATTACTTAACCGTTTTGGTAATGAAGGAATTAGTATATATTTGACACTTTTCAAAAAGTTATGAAGCTTTAATGAGCGGTTGTGGCCCGAGGAGGATTGATTCGAATCAATTCGTACCGAATTTGAACCCTCATCACAGAGTATTCAAAAGATAAATCAAATAAAACCACTTGTCCTGCTCATTTTAAAACATGTTAAGTCCCCGATTTCAGACGTTGTTATCCCGTTAGTGACAATGATCGTCAACAGCCTTGAACAAGTATTGAATCTGCGAGGGTAGCTTGACATCTACGCCCTCCTACTAAAAAAATGTGAAAGCAGTGCCTAAGTGCCTTGCAGTTAAGTGAAATATAGGTGGTATCAGCGAGTACTGTGGTAAAGCCATATTATGGTTTATTGCACTTCAACATAATACCACATTCTATCTAACAAAATACTGACGTGAAGTAGCGGGACTGCTTTTATTGTTTCCTTTCGTCTAGTGAGTGAGAGTTTCGGTGGTACATTCCCCTTTCTCACTTACACCTCAACAGCCCAATCACCTCCATTATATAAACCTATTCCATCTGAAGAAACTGACAATGCATTGGTAACACCTCTACGTTTGCTAGTGTTCATGGGATGCGGTGACCATCTGCTCTCCGATATTTTGCTTGCTCGTTTGTTCTTCAAAAATTTTATAAAGAAAAAATTTGGAGAAACTAGATTTACATATTATACCTACATGAATCTAAATAATTATTTGAATATTGCAATTACAAAAAATATTGATATTCAATTGCATGTCCGGTAAAAAGATCCTTGCTTCGTAAGTGCGGTGTTTAAGTTCCACTTTTAGGGGTAATCTAGCTTTGCTTAACTTGGTTTTTGCTGTTGTGTACGTGATGCGATTTCACAAAAGTACTACAGTTGGCGTACCTCGCGGCCGACCCAATTACATTTAACAAAAATTATGTACCAAGATTAAATGTTATGAATGATTTATTATTTCATAACACATGACAACAATAGCATTCAAACACAATAATACATAAAAAAAATTTGGTTGCCTGTAAAGTCGGTATACGGGCGAAAGTTTTACGTGACAACGACTTTGAATGGTAAAATCATTTTAATGTGAATATTCATTCGTATAGTAGGAAGAAGGATGAAATAATAGTAACAATTTAAAACATTTATTTATACAAAGAATTATATTTAAAACATTAATTTATACAAAGAATCTCGCACTGAATTTCATATTAACAAAATTTTATTTTTACCTTTACACATACATACGTATTTATATACAAATATACATACAATAACTTGCAATACATTTGCAAGCTATGCACTAATTCTCTAGTGCTGCGCGGCGGACCGATCATGGTTGAGTGGGAGAGGACGCAGAATTCGGCGGGCCTCTCTTTCGTTCGGTGACTCTCATCGTTACGTTACCGAGCGTTACACTTTTTCATAAGTGACTCCCAGCCGCAACCTAATTTAAGACGTTGTCACGTCAAAAAATGATAGTGTAGAGTTCAACTGCAGCTGATTTTTTTAACTAATATGTGATTTTAAATAAAGTTAGGTTCTTCAGATTATTCAAGTAATTTCAACAAGTTCATGAAAGGCATTTTTATGCGTTCATCTATTATGTTATTTAGGGCAAAATATGCGTTGTTCTTTATATAGTTTAATTTTTTTATGTTCATCTTTTTATCCTGTTCTCGCATTTATTTACCAGACGCAGGATAGTGAGCGAAGTACTGTCACCGCGCTGTAACGAGTTATTAATTAGGGGCGCGCGCTGCGACCGGGCCGCGTCTTCTCACGGCTCTTAAGCGCCGATCCGCGGCGTAATCAAAATTAATCGCTAACTAATCTCCAGGACAGAGGGCTTTGGCCGGCGGATTGTTTACACGGCCGCGCGGCTACGCGGCGTGCGCGCAGCTCTGGATGATGCGTGTGGGAAATATCTATGATTCAATAACGGATTTCTTTGGTAACGAACTCTCGGTTGACCTTTTATTTTTGATACATTTCCTATTACGGTGAGCGTGGGGCTCATCTGAAGCGTGTCATTTCAATGTTTTACGGCTGTTGTTATTGATAGGCGTTTCGTGTTCCCCGTATTGGACAGGATCGAGGATCATAGTAACGGAACTCTCATATTTAATCAAGCCAGCCTTTCCACAGAGGGTCGCTTAGCTTGACTTCATGGACTGAAATTGCTATGAAAACGCTCTGAACCTTCTAACACATTCTGCTAACACGCCAGTCAGCGAATAAGGATTGAAATAAAACAAAAGTTTAAAATATTTTAATTAGCTACATAACAAAAATTTTCTCCCGACTTTCAATTTATCCGTGATAAATTGAAATTATTATACCTTCGGACAATCACTTTGACGACTCTCATTGTTGTAATTAACTTCCCGACGTATTCTACGACCATCCACAGGGTATTTTTATTCATCTTCGCGAAAGAAAAAGGAGGGTTATATTTTTTACACGTACCTCTGTATGATTAATATTTGTCGGATTCTTTATACCCTCGAAACATCGCAACGGTTCGATAGATTTTGATAAAATGGGGTGTCTATTGATTTGTTTAAGCCGTAGAATAGCCATAGACGTTTTCACAAAATCAGAATTGCGGCCGTAAAATACGAAATGACGATTAAGAAGAATAAAAAAAAGCATATATTGAGTGACATATATTGATATGACATATCAAGATGATGTTCCGTAAAATAATTTACTTCAATAAGCTCTATTAAAGAATTACACAACCGGAAAATTTAAAGAACAAAAACATATCAATAAAAGCAATTCATTGTGATTACATTGATGCCGCTAATGACGAGAAAACAATCGTAATATATTGTTAAAATAGAAGTAAAAAATAGTAAATAAAAAAAAATGTGTGTCAGCTTCGACGCACGACTGGAGTTTACTCCTTAAGTACGATTGTCTAAACATACGCAAAAAGAGTTAATTTAAGTGAAAAATTTCGTTTTGACTAAAAATTTAAGAAAAACGATTAAAGATAAAATTTTTTTAGCCTATCTACAATTATTTCATTTTTCATTTATCGTAAAAAAACCAAGATTTATTATAACTACAGTTATTAAAATATTATGGAAAGTATTTTGAATATTTTTGTTTTACCAATAATTTAAGAAAAAGCATTAGAGAATTTTTAACCTATCTACAATTATTTTGTATTTTAATTTTAAGTAAAAGACGGAGATTTATTGTAATTAAAATTATAAAATATTATCAAGAGTATTTAAAATTATTTTGATAATATTGTCTTATTATTAATTAAAATTATTTACGTTATAATAATAATTCATTAAATAAATTATTATAATAACCTTGAAAAATTATAACCTACCGAAACGACGTGTTCATTTGATATTCCAGCATTATTATCTACACCACTTTCTTCCATAGTTTATATCAATTCACCAAATATAATAATAATACATATAAAATTCACGATAATAATAGTAATTATTAATAATTATAGTAATAAATCAAATGTTAATAATAAATATTTACATTGTAAAAGAACACTTTAAAACACAAACAAAATGATCCATATTAGAATTGTATAACTGATATACACTATATATATATATATATATATATATATAGGTATACACACAATATATGCGTCAGCTGCCTCGCTGCGTTGGCTACACACAAGTATACAGACAAATACAAGTATACACATACACGCGATTGGAAAGTGAAAGGTGCGCCAATAACTTGCGCACCAAAAACGTAACGCGGATTCATCAGTAGATTTTACTCAAATTTTTCTCATACCGGGCGCCTTATATGAAAATCGATTCGTAAGGAGTAAACTCCAAAAAAAAAAAGAAATGAAAAAATCAAAATGCATCAAAGTCAACTAAAAAGATGGATTATAAATGATGTAAATAAATATTTAATCAAATATAACAAACGGTGTATTTGTTTCGATTACCTTACTTAACTCTTGTTACGTACACATGTATGTCTCTTATTAATTATTTTTTTTGTTGTCTGTTCAAATAATAAAAGCGTGCGTGCATGCGTGCTTGCGTCTAAATATAACACTTTTAAAGTCCCACTGCACTGCTTGTTGAGTTCATGCGGGTCTTAGACGTCTTAGAAATTTCACACCTTCTTAAAGATTCTGGCGGACCTTTTGATAGAGAAATTAATACATACAGTTAGTATTGCTGTCCGAAAAATTTTTTAGAAATAACATTATTATGCACTATGAGCTATTAGGTTCTAATCACTGCGAATATAGAGTTAAATATCGAATTGGAGTTAAAAAAACATAGGTGGAATTTATAAGTATACATTAATAAAGAAGAAAAAGAGAGAGCGCACACAAAAAAGGAGCGAAAAGGAAAGAATTTGCATATTTAAAATGTGCATTGTAATTTTAAAATAGTAGTAAAGTTCGGATTAAGTACAATTGAACAAAATTTAGTTGCAATTAATACTAAAAAAAAGGCTACTCAAGCAACGAAATCTACGTATAATGGCGAGCAATTATGATATTCGCACGCTAATTATTATGGACGTACCGGCCTTAGTGATAGCGTAGAAAACACTATGAAAAGCTATCCAGCTTAAATTTTCAGGTGCGCTGCGGCTTCCCGGCTCGAATAAAAAAGGAGCTGCAAGATAAAAGTTTCCGTTTGAGGCCGCCGGTCGCTGTAATCCGACAGTTTTCCGATACAGCCTTGCATGTACGGCTTTCCTTGGAACAGCGCGATACATGGAATGGGCGCGGTCGTATCGAGGTTTTGAATACGTCGTGTATGGATTTAAGTTGTTTTTTTTTATGGATGGAATTTTAGATACACAAAAGACGGTATCAGATACCATATTATATACTATTTTGTGGAAACGATTTTATTTATTATATCATATTTATACGGTTTAAAATTAACTTTTACTTTTTTAGTGCAAACTCAAACTCTTTAGATAAATATTTTGATATACGCGAAATATTTTAATGAACTAGGATTTTGTACCCACCCTGTCATCGGATGATGTTATGCCGTGTGTTCTTGTAAACTGCAGGTAAATTTGACACCATTATTTAATAACGTTGAATTTATTTCAGGTTCTAGACAGTCACTAGCTTTAATTACGTATTACCATTATTAAGTTAAATAGCTTTCAGAAAAAAAAAATGCCTCATGTAGTCGAAAATATAATAAAATTAAATTTCTCGGTAAGTGACTTCTTTATTTTCTTGAAAGTTATTGTGTATTACAATTAAAAGCAAACTGCCGCTTTAACGTATTGAGCTCATTTAGAGCCGCCCAAAGACAATTTTTGTATTGTATAAAATCTATCTTGTCAATGTAATTAGATAATTTGCACTTATATTTTTACTCTACCGTGGCGAAGCTAGAAGCAGGGGTATGATTTTAATAAATTGAAAACTCCGATTGGGAACAAAAAATAAACGGTGCAATGAAAAATTCATTAATTTTTAAAATCCGTAATTTAAAACAAATACTATTCTTTAAAACGTCATCAAATGAACTATCACTCGATGGGCATTTCACTGCCTCTATGGAGTTTCTATAAATATAATTTCAAATTTATAAGCTACATTTCAGATATGAAGATATAATCTAATATGATAGTTTTCCATATAATGTTATAGAAATATTGAAACTGTTCATTCAAGCAAATTTTCGCGTGATTATAATACCTATTGATAAATAATTTCAACAAATGTTTGAAATAAAAATAAACATAAGAAAATCCGATTAGAGAAACAACTAAAGCGAAGAGAAAAAGATTAGAAACAAGCTATAACTTTTCACCGAAAACAAACTATAAATTTTCACCGGAAGATTAGGTAAATTTTGAGGTCTATATGTTTGTTGAGATTCGATATATAGCATCTTGAAATTAAACATTACCTGTGGTGGGATATTTCTGCCTCGAATAGCTTCTAGTGAAAAATAATTAGCAATTAGTCCCCTTCTCTTTAGTCTTCCACGTGGGCGACTTATAGCTTTTTAATTACACTGTCAGCTGATCTCGGGCACGATTAATTAAAGCAGATTAGCTTTTCTTTTTCTTTATATAATTATTTTTTTTTTGTTTTTACAAATGAAATGATCAAAATGAAGGAACGAAAAAAAAAAGTTCTTATAGATTTCATGATACGAAAACATGGATAAATAGAAATGTTAAATATAATTTTTGAATTTATAATTCCTTTAGCGCATTATGAAAAAAATGGGGTGATATGAAAACTATAGTACGAAGTTCTCGCAAGCGGTTTAGTGAGCAACTTCAGGCCATTAATAACTGATGTGTCATACGTTCAGCTGGAAGAGCTGTTTTTAAGTTTTTTGTCACCAAATAGGTGACATTACAGCTCCGAGGGGTGTATCCCCTCATCCATCTGCCATGCCGATTTCCTACCCGCCACCATTACTCCTCTGGGATACCACACCTCTCCGCAACCTATCTCGGTATATCGTCCTAGAATTTCGAAACTGGACTCGTTTGAATCGGCATTACAAGAGGAAATTTTTGACTTGGCGTGTCAATTTGTGGCCTAGCGAGCAACTTCAGACCACTAATAACTGATGTGCCAATTTAGTAACTAACGAAAGATGCTATGGCAGTGGACATAATTAGAAGTAACATTAATATATTCCAATTTTTGTCTTAATAATTGTTATAATTTCAAATAAAAAGATAACATTGATATTTGTTTGTATATATATAAACACTTTGTATAAGAAAATAAACATTGATTAACTTTTTTTTAATTTAACTTTATATTATTGTTACTCCAAAGATTATAACTTTTTACGTTCTTACATAAGTACACATTCCAACTCTTTTTTTTCAAATGTAATAGACAAACAGTTCACTAAAGTTTATGTACTAAAAACTGTTCTAAGAATATTCTAAAAATTAACATTTCCGAAGGCTAATATATCACTGACAATTAGTTGGGGTTAAAGTCAGTAGCTAATGTTAATTTTTTAGCGACTCAACATGCACTTCCGAGAGGTGTTACGTGCTCTAAGATTTCTTTTCCTCCCTTAAGGTTGTCGAGCACTGAATTTTCAACCGAGGCAACAAATCTATGTCACGGCGTTGGCGGTAATCCAGTAGTGTGTCCTTCGAGTTAAGATCAATTTACTCTAATTCTGTGCGAGTAAATTGTGTATGAGTTTAGGAATGTAAATGAAATACAGCGTAATGCTTTATATGTTTGCCGTCAGTGCTATTATTCTATGAGTTGATCTATACTCACGATTATTGAATAATGTAGTTCATTTGGAATATTTAATAAAATATGATGCCGCTGTAGTAAAAATATATTATGGAAAAAATATAATTTTTCAACAATTTTATTATTTTTACATCACAAGGATTACTTGTAAATTTATTGTTGTACAATAAAATAATAACTTGTGGTTATATGAAATATTCAATGTTTAATGACATCGTTAAAAACTTTTCAAAAAATTGAATCTGCAGAATTTCGTATATTTTTAGGGTACATACATTAAAATTCAATGTATAGGTTGTTATCAGATTTTAATTACATAACATAAAAATGATCTTAACTAAAATTTCGCATACTTCATTTAGCGCCCCCAGCCTCGTAGGTCAGGGGTGGCCGGGTCGGCGCACTAAATTCTTTCCTAACAAATCCCTTCGCCGCGATAGTGGGGATTTTATTTAGGTCAGGTAGTGGCAACACAACTTCTCCTTTTGTCA